>JAVRXN010000014.1:57984361-58476861 GCA_033556935.1 Timema podura
GTTTAGTGGTTAGAGCATTGGCGTACTAAGACAGTGTTAGCCAACTTGAAGTTAGCTAAGGGCCTCATTTTATATTCCTAGACAGTGGGCGGGACTCAGAAAGTGGACCTATACAGTATCAACAAATTTTTTTTTACTTGATACTCTTAAACAGAAAATCCATTACTTTTACTTTCTCTCTATCTTACAGGTAGAGAAAGTATGGTGATCGTCAAAAAATTCGAACTCGAGATTTTGATGAATTTAACGTTTCATGACTCCCTTAAACCAGAAAAAGTGATTTTTGATTTCCGTCTGTCTGTCTGTCTGTCTGTACCTCCAACTAGAGCCTAAACTATTTTACCGATTGAGCTGAAACTTGATATCTAGGGTTTTCAATAGGGTTGCCCGAGGAGTTTTTGGAATTGGATATCTACCCCTAAAATTAAGGGTAGTTTACTGAAGGGAAAAAAAGAAAAAAGTCGATTTTCTCAAAATCGGCTCTAACGATTTTGATTAAATTTCATTTATGAACATTAATAAATATTCAAACAAAATGGCTACTCTCAATATTTCGGCAAAATGGCTTTAAGGGCTCCGGTCAGATGCGTAAATTAACATTTTTTATAATAGCTCCGAAACTATTTGAGATATGAAATTACTTAGCATACAAATATGTATAAATATTATAATACAAATATTTTATTCGAAACATATTTTTATAAAATCAATAATTTTCAATATATACGCAATTATATATATATTTTTAACTTTTTGGACATTAAAGCTTAAGTATTGCGATCGTAAAAAAAACTAACCTGAAATGTTGATGGATTTCGACGTATCATGACCCCCGAAACCCTAAAAAATAGTCTTTGCAATGCCGTCTGTCTGTGTGTCTATTAAAACTTAAAATTAAGGGTATTTACTGAAGGGCAAAAAAGATAAAAAATTCGTTTTCCTCAAAATCGGCTCAAACGATTTTGATTAAATTTCATTTATAAACATTAATAAATATTCCAAACAAAATGGCTACCCTAATATTTCGGCAAAATGGCTTTAAGGGCTCCGGTCTGACAGCGTTCAATCAACATTTTTTATAATAGCTCCGAAACTATTTGAGATATGAAATTACTTAGCATTACAAATATGTATATATATTTATAATACAGATATTTTATCCGAAACATATTTTTATAAAATCAATAACTTTCAATCTATACGCAATTATATTAATTTTTTTAAACTTTTTGGACATTAAAGTTTAAGTATTGCGACCGTAAAAAAAACTAACCTGAAATGTTGATGGATGTCGACGTCTCATGACCCCCACAACCCTAAAAAAATAGTCTTTGCAATGCCGTCTGTCTGTGTGTCTATAAAAACTTAAAATTAAGGGTAGTTTACTGAAGGGTGAAAAGAGAAAAAATTAGTTTTCTCAATATCTGCTCAAACGATTTTGATTAAAATTCGTATCTAGGCGTTGATTAAGATTATAAATAAACTGGCTATTTTCATTTTCCTATTAAAATGATTTTTAGGGTACTTTACAGAAGCGTTAATTTCCGTATCTCCACAACTATTTGAGAAACTAAACAACTATCATTGCAAAATTGTAGGACTATTAGAAATAAAAAACTTTTATTTGACATATATTTTTATAAAAGCAACAGTTTCTGAGATATTTGCAAATATATTAATAAAATTTTGTGAACTTTAGTTGTAAACATATACTACTTAAGTCTTAACGCAATAATTCTCCAATGCCATAGAGTAATTAAATATAAGTATCTAAAAAAGTATGTTATTTTTCCTTAAAGCTCTTAGGAGAAATGTTTGCACAGCAATGATCTATTTCCATTTTAGACTCAATAGTCCATATTTACATTTTTTATTGGTCAAAATGTATAAATGAATAATTAAATATCAATGCGATGACTTGAAGATCTGCAACACCTTATAAAATGTTAAAATTTTAACCAGAAATTGAAATTTTAATACGAAGTGTTGACCCTTGTGGAAGACATTAAACTGTTTGAAATGCTCTTAGGTGGACAAAGATGCGCCTATTTTCTCATTGATTCTATATCATTGTATATTATTTTATGCGTGTTCTTATGTGGAGTGGTGATGATACAATGTGCATTATTCCTTTCAGAAATCTTAGGAGTTTATAGAAAGAGAGAGAAAATCTGTGTGGTGCGCCGTACCATTTATTTACTAAGTTATTTTGTTTGAATTGAGATTAATTGGTTTGAATTTTTTAATCTTACCTAATTTATATTTTGTAATTGTTTTGATAATTGATATGACTTAAGACCTAAGGGAATATATTAATAAATGGATATTTAAGGTGACTGATGAGAATAGAAACATCCAGTCAAGAGTAATTTTAATTAGACACCAATCTTTCTTCAGTGTACGTTATTTTCTCTTTTCGGATAGATTAAACAAACGAAAGTTACATGATAGGCCTGTAGAATAATAAATAATATATTACATTAAAAGTATTGTAATAATGGATGCACAGTACATTTCAGCAAATTGTACAAACAATAAATTTGACACAATGAAGTCTGATCATGTTTAAGGAACTCCCGGATGAAGTTATATTTCTTAAAATAATTTCTAATACATCGCGGGCGGCAAAATATGCTGTTGAGGGCCACATGCGACCCGCGGGCCATAGTTTGGACAGGCCTGTACTAAGCCAAAGGTCTCGGGATTGATTCCCGTGTCCTAGTGTGATTTTTCAATTTAAAATATAAGATATTTAGATGTAGCGATAACTGCAATTGACAAATATGATAGCTTGGATATTAATTCCATTAATTTACATTATGTTTGTTTGGATATATTAGAAAATTTAGCTAAATATTTGACTTTATTAAAACTTTAATTATTTTAACTGCACTAAGTTTGAACCAGAAGTGTATTTTATAACACAGATAATTTTAAATGAAACTAAAACTATGTTTGGCAACTCATATAATTAAGTTACCTAAAATTAAGCTCTAGGATAGTTTTAGATAAATAGATAGAATAAAATAAATAAGGGCAATTTGAATGATATACATTGAATTAAAATGTGTGCGCACATGTCCCTAGATAATATGAGAGTGTAAAAACTTACCCCAAAAAACTAGGCTAGTAAAAATATAGCTTTTATATGTTGCAGAGATTTAAATTAAAAAAAAATTAAAATTTTCTCAACCCCACCGCTCTCAATAGAATCAAATTTATTTAGAATTTTGAACTGGAGGTTAATCTAGTTGAGGTAGGGATATCCTTAAAATTTCCAAAGCTTATAGAAAGACCACTTCTTAAAGTAATAGAAAGGTAAAACATTTTAGGCGGGTAGAAGGACTAGACGACTGAATTGTTTCCATTCTGAATGGTCTCCATTCAAACAGTTCTTAAACATGCTCCATAAATCAAATGTCTGATTTGTATCCATTTGCATGATATCTACAAAATCCTTAACTGTACCCATTTAATAACGGTGCCACTTGTCTGGTAGATGGCAGCAGCAGAGGCTCCCCTTAGCTTACTACATATTTACTAGAGAGCAGCACTATCACTATGTTAATATAAACAAGGTAAAATTCTACTTATGGGTTTTTCTTTTAAAAAATAATAAAATGGTACTTTACAAGTGAGGAATTTTAAAAAATAATTATGATATAGTTTAAAATCGGTATATGGGGAAGCATTGCCGAAAATTAGTTAATTTAAGGGTAATTTACGGGTTTCAGTATTAAAATTGGCTCCACCCATGAAAGCATTAACGAAAGAACCTAATACAATCGTTAGTGCTGCTCAGTAAACAAAAAAAATTCGTTAGTGCTACATTTTTGTGTAAGTTATAAGCCAAAATCATTGTGCGGGGCAAGTTGAAGTCAACCCATCCACCATATTACGATGCAGCAATAACGACAAAACCTAGTGCAATCATTAGTGCTACATTAGTGCTGGTCATTGAACATAAAAATATGCCCCTTGTATTTTGGAATAAGTGACAATGCTATCTCCCTTAAGCCTTTTGCCATGCTAGCATGATTATATACATTGCTCACAACTTACCTCACATTTTTTGTTTGTTTGTTTAAATCTTCAGGTAATCCATATAATTTTTTATTTAATTTACCCACAGATTTAGTATTTTCCATAACTAATACTTTAAATTTCCCCTGATTTGTTTCCATTCTTCACTTTTCTGAGCTTTGATTTAGTGCCTGTTTACATATTCTTGTTCCTCAAATGCCACTCTAACACTATTAATCTCACTTTCAAATTGACTGGACTAATTAATTATGCATATATTTTGCCTGACTAATTTGAATATCTAAATTTTCTAATTTATTCCCTAAGCCATCTAGATTTTTAAATTAAATCCTTTTTCTACATCATCTAATTTATTTTTGTTTATCGAAATTTCCTTCTTAAACTCAATTTTTTTTTCTCTTTTAAATTCCCTTGGCCTTCCTCTAAACTAAGTTGCTTTTCTTCAAATATAACACATTTTTTTTCAATTTTACTAAATGCTTAGCAAAGTTTATATTAGACTTTTCTAACAAGTCAAACCTTTCTTCACAAATCTGCCTACTCTGTTATATTTTATTTTCCAAAACTTTTTTATTTATTTCATCTATGCTTTTAAATTTTGATTGGTCTCTTCAATGTTTTGCTTTAAATTTTGATAAAAAAGTTTAATTTCTTTATATAATCCTTGAGCTAATCTTTGATTGCCTGCCAATAAAATGGCCACCAGTTGATCTCAACTTGCTATTGGTTCCAATACAACCTGTTCCATAACTGTTTGATGTCTTTCCTGTTAACTGTTACATTTCCACCACTATAAGGTTTTCCTTATTCTGCTCAAATTCTCCAGGTGATGTTACATTTCTGTGGGCAAAACATTATTTTCCACTCGAATTTGATAAGCTATCTCTAAATGTCCTACTTCAGTGTGATCACTACTATCACTCTCATTAGTTGTCATTTTACCTGGCTTAGTGACTTGTTTCAGGTTCATTTACGTCATCAAAATATGGGTTGGTTATTTATTATGTGGCATATTATCAAAATATCTCTCAAACAAACAACTGTCAGTTTCATTTTTGTCATCACTATCCACCAATTAATTCCTTATTTATTTCCAAAACATAAGTATTAAATTAAGTTTACGAAATTAAATTATAATGTTACAATGTCTTTACAAAGTAATATAAATTGTTGATAGCCTATCTGTGGTGTATATATATATATATATATATATTATTTATATGTATATGTATATGTATATGCATATGTATATGTATTATGTATTTTGAATTTCAATTTTCACGGTTCTAAAGCAACTTATAGAAAAAATGGCGAATGCAAATGAATCGAGATTTTAAATATCAAAAATTAAAGAAAATAACATTGTATTTATTCGACAGTAGCGCTAATGCATTTGTCAGAGAAGATAACCCTGTTTCCCCTTACCCTATAGCGATCACACCATGACCCGACTAGACTGTCATCTCCGTGGACAAAGCCACACTTTTTTTTTACCGGCTGGTGGATTTATCGTTCCGGCGAGAATTGTCTTGGACAAGGGGACAAAGGAGCAAAGAGCTGACGCACAACGCCGATGTGCAACTCAACGGGAAGGTGTGCCAGCTCATTGCTTAGTGTGACAAGGACATCACGGATATATATATATACATATATATGTCACGGATGCACATATACATATAAATATATATGATGTCCTTGTCACACTAAGCAATGAGCTGGCACACCTTCCCGTTGAGTTGCACATCGGCGTTGTGCGTCAGCTCTTTGCTCCTTTGTCCCCTTGTCCAAGACAATTCTCACCGGAACGATAAATCCACCAGCCGGTAAAAAAAAAGTGTGGCTTTGTCCACGGAGATGAAAGTCTAGTCGGGTCATGGTGTGATCGCTATAGGGTAAGGGGAAACAGGGTTATCTTCTCTGACAAATGCATTAGCGCTACTGTCGAATAAATACAATGTTATTTTCTTTAATTTTTGATATTTAAAATCTCGATTCATTTACATTCGCCATTTTTTCTATAAGTTGCTTTAAAACCGTGAAAATTGAAATTTAAAATACGCCATTATTGTGTTTATGAGTTTGTTGCTTTAAAACCGTGAACATTGAAATTTAAAATACGCCATTACTACTTATTGTTATGTTTATGAGTTTGTTTTATTTGATATTAAATTTGCGAGTTTTTAAAATGTGTATTTACAAATTTTTCCCTAGCCTATGTCACAATCACCAATGGAGAACGCTACAAGCATAAGTCAGGTTAAGATTTGGTTGACCAATTTGTATTTATCTTTGAACGTATTGTGCGTTTTTGGGATGTTCCTAACACAAATAAGTCATAATAATGGCATGAACCAATCACTTGTAATAATTCTTTTGAATACCAATTAAAATTATTTAGTAGACTTGTTAGTTAATGTGAATATATTACCTACTCTAGTCATATAAATAAGATTATTTGAAACAAAATGTTTAGTGGCTTAACCTACACTAACCTACATTCACTTCATAAAGAAGTGTATATATCTTCTGTTTCTCTCTCTTGTTATTGAGCATTAGGCTCATATATCTAAAGTTGGAGCCAATGTAATAATGTAGACAAGATATAACCAATCACAAATGTACTTAGTACAGTTTTGCAATTTAGTACTTATTACAGTTTGGCACTAAGCTGATAGCATTAGTTCATCTGACATACACCTAGCGCTCAAATAACTGTTCTAGTCATACTACAGAGAGTTACCATTCGATACCTTTATTATCTATGGTTGGATCTGTACTTAGATGCATAAAATGTACTTTTCGTGAATGGATATGCCTTAGCCAACCAATATTTTCAGGGGGGGTTTGGTGGGTACATCCCCCAATTGCCGGAAGCTAGAGAAATTCTAAATATTAAACACCTCTAGAAGCTATCTGAAGTGCTTTTTATGGTAACACAGCCCCCTAATTTGTACTTGTATCTTATTATTGATATTGTTTGAACCATAAATAAAGCCATATATATTTTGTTCATAAAATTTCGGGGGGCTACAGCCTTGGATGTATGTAATATTATTGTATTATAGATGTAGAAGATATTGAATACAACATTGCAAGAAAATTTAAGTTTGGTGCATTTAACACACTGTTTGAAAAACTAAGAGATTGCGAAGCAAAGCATTTTAATTTTTTTAGAATGTCAAAAGAAATATTTGACAAGTTATTGAGAATTTTATACAAACATTTAAAACATGAAGAGGCCAACATGCAAAACTGCATTTCTCCTGCTGAAAGAGTGACACTGAGGTGATTACATGTTTCATAAAATTATTTGCCTGGAAATATTTATTTGTTTTATAATAATGAACATCATAATATATCTATTGTGAAGTAATTTTTGTTTGTTTGTACAGTCACATATTTAAAGGTAAAACAAAGCATACACAAAATATATGTTTTAGTATTCTTTAGAAAAATCAAAATTATACGAAACATTGGCTAAGATAGACCCAGGACAGTATAAGATTCAATACAAAACTCTTTAGTCTTCATTGGTCGCAGCAATGGTTGTACTAGTTGATGTTTGTGAATGTTCGACGGTGGAATAGACTGGAAGGCGATGATCTTGATTTAGCCACGATGTTTATGATGATAATGGACCTCCAACAGTTTGGTATCCACTCGGTGTATGATACTTGTGCCATGAAACTTGAGATTATTGTGAAGAACTTTGACTATTTTGATTTTTTGACTTAATATTCTTAATAAATTTCATCACTTTGTATTGAAAGTCAATGATATCATCGTCATTAGATTTTTCTACAGTTGGTGCAATTCCCTTAAAAAAAAAGTCATTATTCTGCATTGGCTTTGTTCAATTAAAGCATCTATAATAGTCATAATTTTGTTTGTCTAATTCATTTGTAGTTCTTTTGTATTTTGACGGTTTTTCATTATTTTTATTATTAATTTTTCCCTCTTGTGTCTCGATTTGGGTGTCAGAAATGACATCATTATCGGGAATATTTGAAAAGTCTGTCGATGAGTTGTTATTTTTTGCAGAAATATAACTCCTCATAAAACATATATTTGCGGTTTTTCTTTGCTCCAACACCAAATTTTTACTCCTCGTTTAATTTCTTGTGTCATTTAATCCAGTTGTCCCTAATGTTGTCCCATTTTTTCATTAAATAAAACTTCACTATGGAAAAAAATTGCAAGAAAATACACTAAACATACCACTTCCTAGGGAACTGCCAGATATCGAAGAGGAATTGCCGTATGTTTTAGTAGGTGATGAAGCTTTTGAATTACATAATAATTTAATTCGTCCCTATGGTGGTCGAGATCTAGACCAAACTAAGCGAATTATCAACTCTCGCTTGAGCAGGGCAAGACGTTTCGTAGAATGTGAATTTAGAATAATGAGTATTAAATGGAGGGTTTTTCACCCTCCAATAAATGTCTTCACAGATTTTGCGACCGAAATAGTGAAGTTATATTCTGTTCTTCAAAATTTCATGCACAAAGAAGAGGGAATTAATAAAACTGTAACCGATACAATAATATAATTATTGTACTTGGAACTAAGAGAACGCCCTCGCTTAGGAGCAGTAAGAGGCGATTTGTCAGCGATTGATACCAGAGTAAATGTGGTAGCTACTTCGTTTCTGAAGCTGAAAGAATTCCATGAAAGAAAAGGTTTGCTTAGTATTTTATGCAATTAGAAAATAAAATTTAATATGAAAATTACATACCTATGTAGTTTTTTTCCTATCCGACACTGTCTCAAAATCTTCTTTGATTTGTCTACATACTTCCTTCGAAGCTTCAAAAGTCAGCCATCTGTCTTTGTATTTTTATTTTTTATTTAGCACCGCGTCTTACTACCCGTTCAGGTTATATGCTTGAGTAATAATTACGCTTATGGGTTAGTAATTGAGAAAGTCGAATATAAAGGAAGTGAACCGGCATTTGCGTGGACGAAGAGTGGAAAACCATTTAGAAAAAGCCATCCCCATTTCACCTGACTGACACTCGAACCTCGATCTCCCCGTCCTCGGCAGTCTAGCTCAACACGAAACTAGCACGTTAGCTAACTACGCCACCGAGGCGGGTTTTGTCTTTTTACTCGTCAGTTGTTTTATCCCACAGGACTGGTCTTTCATCGACCAAGGTTATTAATAATTCAGAATAAATATTAAATGGTGCACTCATTTTTTCAAATAAATAAATAAAACTTAGAGACACGAGTAAACACTAGGCAATGTTCAAAGCCCAACTATTGACTGGCGGCTCGTGGACACGTAGACAGGTTGGTACATACACGGCACACCATCCGGTGCTACAAACGGCACCACCGTGTCTGGAGAATTTGACGGCTAGCGTAGAGACGCATGTACAAAATAATGTATTATTGTTAATCCGGTAAATTTTCTGGAACGGCGAAAATTCTTGTCGTGGACAAGGGTCCTTTGTCCTGTTGTGTTGTTCGCCTTCTCACTTGCACTGCCAGTTGCTGACCTTGACTGATACAGAGCTTGTCGTATACTTACAAACTGTGCCGTTTGGAAATGAACCCTGACAGCCCTTTCACACGTTCAGGTTTCGCCGGACCGGTTTAAAACCTGAAGAAAAAAGTGGCATCAGGTTTGTATCAGGTTTTCATCAGGTCCGGTTTTAACGTGTGTTATTCCCAAGCTCTGAGCGAGCTCTCAGTCTGATTTTGAACATGGATCACGGTAGTCTTATTGCCATGTGGTACCTTCGTAGGAGACGAAATAAAAAAAGACAAAACAAGACAATTTGGGTACATCCATTGCTCCAAAAGCGTGACGAACATGGTGTTTTTGCAACTCTTTATGAGGAACTCATGAGTGATGACAAAAAGTTTTTTAATTTTTTCCAAATGTCGCTTTCATCTATGGAAGAATTACATGAAAAATTACAGCCAATCCTTCAGCGTCAGAACACAAAAATGAGGAACTGCATCCAACCTAACGAAATGATTGCGGTAGCTATCAGGTAAGAAAAAAAGTGTAGGTACTGCTTCTATTTATTCTTCCAAATATCTTATGTTTTTTTATATACATTTTGCTATCTCATAAACATTAGCTTAATATTCTTTATTTAATAGACCCCTATGTATTAAGTATATTTTGGAAGAACTAGTGTATTGAAGACTCTTTTATACTGGTATGGTATTCTATTAGAGGTTTTAGTTAGTTAATCTAAGATATTACAAAAATATGCAAATAATAAAAATACGGAAAATGAAAATATGAGCATTTAATAAAAGCAAAATGAGCTATGTAAAATCTACGTCTATAATTTGAGATTCCATTGGGGAGGTCACGGATGAGGAGGAGGGAGAGGACAAACACTGGTAGCTTTTTGAGTTGTTGTGGACAAAGGTTCAAGGGGTTGATGGGATTTTTGAGGAAGGAATGAAGGGAATGACTCAGTCCGAGGAAACTGCTGAATGGGATATTGGTAGAACTGTTGGGGTGGTGGTGTCTGCTGATAAGGTGTGGAGTTATGAATGAACGGATGTAATGAAATGTTAGTCAGGGAAGAAGAAGGAGAATATGGATTTGCTCTTTTGTTTTTAATGCCTTTGATCAATTGTAGCACTCCCATTTGAAAGTCAATTGTTTCTTCTTCATTAAAATCTTTAATTGCAGGCAAAGTACCTTTAAAAAATGATAAATGATGATTTTCATTTTCCTCGAGAGCACTTGAGCATTTTCTCGTCCAGCTCATCAACTCTCCTTCTTTTCCTGGATTGTGTGTGGGAGGTGGTAGTGGTGGATAATGATCTCTGCGTAGCAGGAGGATCTTCCGTGATTCCGCCTACTTTATCCTCTGTATTTAATAGAGGGATAGAATCTTTGGTTTGTCTTTCAGCAAATATCTTTTTAAGGAAAAGTAATTGTTCGTAATAAATATATTTTTTCATTACTAAAGCACTTGAGCCTGATCCCTTTTCTCTTAGTTGATTCAAATATTTTCGAAAAGAGTCTCTAATGTTGCTCCATTTTTTGATAACTTCTTTCCCTGAAAAAAAAAGGAAGGGATTAATGCTTCTAAAAACAACAAGCTTTAGGCAATACTAAGGTTTCTGAAATATTTTGAATTTAATTGAGAAATTATTAGATACCATGCATTAGAAATAGTAATGTAAATGTTTTGATCGATCATATCATTAAGTAATAATGTAACAAAGCAATTAACGATGTAAATATTAACTTTTTTCTTTCAGGTATTTCGCTAGTGGCTGTACCTTCACTGATTTGCATTATACATTTCGTATGGGAATATCTACAATAAGTTGTGCTGTGAGATTAGTTTGTAAAGCCATCACAGTTTTACAAGAAGAGTGTATGCCCGTACCCTCAAAAGAGATGTGGGAAAATATTGCATGTGGATTTGAAAAGAAAGCAAATTTCCCACATTGTATCGGAGCCGTTGATGGGAAACACATCAGGGTAATCAAACCTTCCGAAAGTGGTTCGTTGTATTCTAATTATAAAAATTACTTTTCTGTGGTCCTAATGGCAGTGGTGGACACAAACTATAAATTTGTGTATGTTAATGTTGGGTCATATGGTAAAGACTGTGACTCAAGTATCTTTGGACGGTGTAATTTGTGGAGAAGCATTTTGGACACTTCTCTAGAACTTCCTTCTGAAAAACCTTTACCTGGCATGGAAAACATTGATATTCCATACTTTTTTCTGGGTGATGAGGGATTTGCTATAAACCAGCACTTACTTCGTCCTTTTGGGGGAAAACTACTTGATTTGAAGAAAGGAGTTTCTAACTACATACATTGCAGAGGGAGAAGGTATGTAGAGTGTGCCTTTGGTATATTGAGCATCAAGTGGCGTATATTTCATCGGCCACTAAATGTTGAGGGTGATTTTGCAGTGGACATTGTGAAAGCGTGTACTATCCTTCACAATTTTGTTCGAGATAAAGATGGAGTAAAATTTGAAGACACATTGACAGTAAGTGGTTTGGAAGAGCTATTGTCTCAGCAATCAGTTCGAGGAGGAATGGCAGCAAATAACGTTAGAAGTATACTTGCAGACTACTTTTTAGCAGAACATGGATCTGTTCCTTGGCAAATGAACAAAATATAAACATGTAGGGTCAGAAAAACTTAATTATAGTGCAATTTATTTAAATAAAGGTATACTAGCTATGTAAACTTAGTTTTTGTTGAAAAGATAGTTGACTTAGCGTTTTAAATGTCAGGGTGGTGCATTAAAGTATTAAAAAATATCTTGGAAACAACGCATTTTAAATAGAACTGTTCCGTCAAAAATTGTTTGGTTTTAAGAGGTAAGTCACTTTTTTTGTGTGAATGTATTCAAACTCATTTCAAGGTCAACTCCGTTTTTTCAATAGGAACCTATTGTTGTTCTTTAGCACCGCGTTTTACTAACTGTTTGGATTATAAGCCTAAGTACTAATTACGCTAATGGGCTTGGGATAAGGTAGGTGTAATTTAGAGAAAATGCACCCGCATTTTCATGGAAAGAGAGAGAAAGCGCGGGAAACCATTTAGGAAAAAACTTCAGTGCACCTGACCGGGATTGAACCCTGATCTCCCCGTCCTCGGCAATCTAGTCTTCTGCGAGACTAGTACGTTAGACCATGCGTCTACTGAGGCGTGTTTGTTTTGACTGAATCTTGTGTTGTAAAAAAAATACAAGAAACTTTTGCCTGAAACTTTCTTTATGTACAGCTTCTATTTTCATACATACAGTATTTAACAAAACAAACAATATGTACATTTGGGGGAAGCCAGTATCTGGGAGTGTTTTCATAAAATAATAGTAGAATGCCATCATTTTGAACACATTCAATAAATATAAATGTTGTTGTTACACTTCTATTCATGGTTACACCTTATGGCACCAAATTAATAAAATTCATGTGACTTTGACATTTGTCAACCAAGAACTAAAATCAATATTCATAGTGTTATTATAAAATACTTCTGATCAAAGACACTTAGTTTTGTTAAATATCTTTGAAAAATGGTAGCTGTACAAAATGTTTCAGACTAAACTGTCACAAAAGTTGTTTATTTCTTTGCATAGATGCCGTAATAAAATAATTATTTGCTAATTTAAAAAAAAGTTGACTTTGAAATGACATTAAATATTTATACCAATTAAAAAAAACAATTTATTTAAAAATTGTTGTTTACAAAAAGAAATTCGTAACGCTTTAAATTCCCCAGCTTATATGTAGAGTATAAGTTATATATGCACACTTTTTAAAGAATGTTTCTATGTAATTAAAATAATGTACTTACCAAAGGTGGTTTTCTCTTGGTCAGATAACAATTCAAAATCTTCTCGGAGGACACAGCAGACATCCTTACACCCCGTGTTTGTTTTAACCCTGTCCTTGTAATCATCATTTGATTTGTCCCATAGGCATGGTCGACTCTCAACAGACGATATCAAGAGTTCTATGTCAATATTCATTGTTAATAACACTACTCAAAACACCGCACAAGACAACAAGACACAACACAATGTTTGCTTGATACTCCAGTCACTAGGGGAACCAAACTGAGCCGGTCAGGGAAAAACCTGATAGTGTGAAAGCGCGCATTACAAACTACACCCCACCACCACTCCATCCGGCGTCAGGGAACCTGACAGCCCAGTCGACTTGTCCGGCTGCAATCAGGGGCCGGGCCGGAACCTGATAGTGTGAAAGCGCGCATTACAAACTACACCCCACCACCACTCCATCCGGCGTCAGGGAACCTGACAGCCCAGTCGACTTGTCCGGCTGCAATCAGGGGCCGGGCCGGAACCTGATAGTGTGAAAGGTCCCATTTACTTCAATGCACTACCACTCTTCAGGTTTCCATCAGGTCCGGAACCTGACCGGCGAAACCTGAACGTGTGAATGGGCTGTGACCCTCTGGTTTGCGTGTCTTGTAGTCACACTGTTTACTGTTCCCTGAAGTTGTATTGTCATTAGATTGTCATAGATTTGTCGTGTAGTAGCGTTGTCCGGTGACACACCAACAGTCCTTGGTTCACGCCTCTTGCCGTCCCGTCGTCCTTGTGATGTTCGATTCAAGTTTATCTTGGAGTTTGGCTTCTCAGTCAATGGAGTAGATCCTTATTGTCTAGGTCGTTGGTGCGCGTCACGGTGGCTACCATTTTATTACGCATCAATAAATAAATAGTCCCGTGGAAGGGTGACATTTGAGTTATTTGACGAAATCATATTCATTGTAATAAAAAATGTGAGGCCAATGAAAATATTGATTATTATAGTACCATGAAAATATATATAAAGATCTTATTACATATGAAATGAATGAATGGATCAATTACTAGGTTACAGCTTCAAGTAATAGACATATCCAGTCTCTACAACAAATATGACGCGAGTTTATACACACGTCCAGTCTTTACAACAAATATGACGCGAGTAAGTTCAAGTTACAGAAGCCAAGCCACTTCTTATGAATTTGCTTGGGTAAGCCCCGTAGATTCTTGAGCCTCGAACTAAAAATCAATCACCCGTCTAATAATGTTCAACCAGGAAATTAATGTGACCTGGAAACGTGCCAACAAAAGAGAAATATGGTAATCTTGATTAAGATTAATAAAATATTGAATTATAAAATATGAAACAGAATATTACTTTAAGATTAATTTCAATTAATGAAGGGATGGGGAATAGAGATAATTACATTCATTATTCATTATTTAGCACCACGTCTTACTACCCGTTCAGGTCATACGCTTAAGTACTAATTACACTAATGGATTAGGAATTGGGAAGGTTGAATTTAGAGGAAGGGAACCCGTATTTGCGTGGAGGTAGGGTGGAAAACCATTTAGGAAAAACCACCCCCAGTTCACCCGACCGAGATTAGAACCTCGATCTCCCCGTCCTCAGTGGTCTGGCTCAACACGACTGGCGCGTTAGCCAACTAGGCCACCGAGGCGGGTGAGATAATTACAGTATCTAGGTCGATTACTTTTAAATCCTGCTTGCATTAGAAATAAAGTCTTCTGGAACCCTGGAAAAAGCTCAAATATATTGTCATTTTCCTTGTGGCTACGAAGTTACTTAATTAATAATGCCGAAACACAAATATCATCATCGATAATATTTTCCAAATGGTTTTGCTTTTCAAATAAAAAGAAATGAATCTAATTCCTGAGTTGATACGCTCTATTTAGTACTTTCTCTCGCTATAATCAACGAACTTATGTATGATACACTTTGGAGGTATGTTCACCTCAATTTACTGTTCAGTGATATTCCTTTAATACAACTAACAGTTTTAACTACATTACACTTATGAGAGTCAGTGAAATTCCTTGCCTAGCCAACTGTGCAAAGAATGTGGACTAGTTTACAACCAGTTCTAAAAACATTTCTCAACAATCTTTACCACGCGATAATAACAGATCCAACAGGTGAAACACACAATCACTTGTGGGGCAGGACGATAATTTTGAATTAATGTGTTCGATGTGAAAAAGAGACAGATTTGACCTCATTTTACAACCTTTGTCTGTCCATTTTTAGAGTGAAGAGGACATGGCTGTCTACGTTTAAATATGATATATAGCTAAGTGTTAAAAATTGGTATTTTATAACGGTGTATACTGACACTTTCTCTTCTATCTCCTTAGCTGATCGCGACCCACTGAATGTATTTAATGACCCAGCAATGGGTCACAACACACAGTTGGTAAAACACTGCTCTAGTTTAATCCTATTACAAGTCATTTCCTCATCGTCTCTAACTTCTAAACCAAACATTATGGACACACGTAAGACAGTTCTCATACGAACAAAAATCCACAGTAACATTCAAATTACCTGTGAAATATGTATTTTACACAAGAAAAGTATAGGACATTTATTTGCAGTACAATCGATTATGTACTGTATACTGTCCAATTGATTCAGTTGAGACACATGCACGAGACATAATTCTATCACTTCTATTGATATACAATGTTTACGTCTTCTTGTGTTTTATACATTTGTTTGAATTTAAATAGCGTAATACACGATAAAAAATAATCACTTCTTTTTTGGGGGGTAGAAACATGAAAGTGTTCGTCTTATATTTCATACAGCATTCAAATCTTCAAACTATTTCCTTTAAATCATTTATAATTTATTTCTATATAATTAAAGCTGAAATTAGCTTTGTCAGCTTACCCGTGCGAAGAACGGGTCTAACAGCTATTTATATTATAAGGCACAGTACACAAATTAGTCCTAACATTATTGTAAGTTCATTTGAAATTATAGTTTGAAAAAAAAATTGCGATATCTAATACTGCCAAATCAGACTATCTGAAAAAGTGTGTTCTAAAGAATATTAGTAGCACAGTTGCAAGTAGAAGAAATATGTAAGCTCAAATAAGCATGTTTGATAAAAATATATAAATTTAAATAACTTATGATCAAACGTATTCTATGCCTTCTGATCACATAAACAATAAACAAAAAAAATGTTTAATAGCATATTTTTGATTTAATTAGTTTTGTAATAAGCTTAAGTGATAATTTTAAAAGGTATTTTAACTTGCAATTTCTGAACTAACTGATTATATCAGCACACTACTTATTAAATAGCTTAAATCTAGGACTGACACAGCACCCAGTCCCTCGGTTGTTATTTATCACTCTGAAAGTGTAAACAACAGTGATGCATTTTTAGGTCATGTCAGGAATCAAACCCGGAACCCTTAACTTAGTAGGCAAACATGCTACCGACTGAACTAATGTGTTGGACTTGATTATTATTTTAAGCTAGAACGTAAAATATACATTATTATTATTATTATTATTTAAGGACTATAATAATATTAATTTAATAAGTACACACCAGCCTTGTTTACATAATTTAATTGATATCTAAAAATGTGTGTTATAAACAGGCTTTAGTTTCTGATATCTTCATGACCAAGACTGATTGTTTCAAATAAATATATTTTAGAAGTTATATTTTTTTTCCAACTATTTGGTTTTATCAAAATAAAATATTTGGATAAAAATAACTATTATTATTTTTACTTTATTATTTTTGGCAAACAAATTTCTATTTCTATGTTGTGTGTCAGAATATTTAATTTGTTAAAATATTTTTCTATACATTTTTATATCAAACCCTTTTTGAAAGAATATTGCATGTACAGTACGTCTATACTTTGTTAAGTCAACTCTAGTGATATATTAATATACAACTTGTATTTTGGGGAAACATATTTGTACGCTTGAAAATCACCTCATGGTTTCAAAGGCTCACATCCCAGAAGAAGATGCATAGGAAAGAGAGAGAGAGAGAGAAAACTGAACCGTTTCCGTGAGAAGAATAGGCACAGGAAAAGGACGAGAATAAAGTTAGCCAAAGTAGGTTAGTGATCAAGCCTTGTGTAATTATTTCAGGTCTGACTAATTCTCTGGACGGCGATCACGCCAAAGTGAATCTGCACTTCTAAAGCTCACTCATCCTTTCATCGTGGGAGGAACAGGATGATAAAAAATAAAAGGGTTGTAGATGAAAAGTTTAAAATTACACGTGGAATGTTGGTAAATGGAGAGGAAAATAGTGTCGATGAGACCATCAATGGCACTTTATGGTTGGTAGGGAGAGAAATGAATGGTTGGGATTATCCGAGATTTACTTCAGATGTGAAGGAAAGATGGGAAAATTGGTCGGTGGGTTCAAAAAGTGTCATTTTCCCTCAATTCTATCCTTTTTTCCTTTTAGTGGTTTGAGGACGGCGCTGATCAAAGATAACGTCACCTAGTAGAGCCGGTGATGTATTAAAGAGTCAAATGTAGAATTTCGTTCCTAGCTCATATACCTGACAACAATTTTTACTGGCTTATTTAATTCTTGTAATGTACAGGCACAGCCAAAAAATGCTCTTAAAATTAATATCGTTTGCTTTTTAGAACTAAAATTTAAAGCATTTAGATTCCTTAACTATGTTAACATTATAGCTTTAGACATTTTCATAACATTCTGATCAATTTCTTAACTTAGATAGTTAAATGAAAAAATAAATTTTATTTAGATTTATTATCTTTCTATGGATTAACGAGTAATATTGGTAAAGTCTATTCAGCGTAGGAATTGTTTTCTGAAAGGCCTTTTTCCCTACCAGAAATCTATTATATAGTAGGATATCGGTAGGAAAAAAGACCTTTAAGAGAGTAATTCCTACCGTGAATGAACTATCATATTAAACAAATGATTTGAGAAATATAAAACTATTATTATTATTATTAGCACCGAGTCTTACTACCCGTTCGGGTCATACACACTTACGCTAATGTGTAATGGTAGGGTGATTGTGAAATGAAATGGAGGACCTACAGTTTACTGTGGGATCCGAACCACGGTGGAGGCCTGGCATTCCTCACATTCACAAGTTGTTATTAATACACGTATTGTCAGAGGTGAAGGAAGGGTTTGACAATCAGATAAATCTGTGCCGGGACTGAGGTTTGAACCCCGGACCCTCAGCACAGAAGTCTGACACCTTACCCCTAGACCACCAGGTCACCGACAATATAAAACTGAATGGTAGAATATTGGTGCACGAAGCCATAGGTACCGGGTTTTATTTCCACATAAAAATAATATTTCTCACAGTATAATATGTTTGTAGATGTTGTCATTACAACACACAAATTATATAATATAGATATTATTGACATTGATCATACCATATCATAGATATGTACATTTTTATTTACATCCCCTCCTGTTTCCAGACTGTGGCTTGGGTCAGTTTTTCATTCAAGCCATTTGTTTTCCACTACCGGCTTGCTAGGCCTGTCGTAGCTTCATTATATACATATTCTTGAATACATTACATTTTAAATACTTAATAGAAGTTATTATTTTAGATAGTAAGCACATACTAGTTTTGATTCCAACCAGACTACATATCTATAAAGAATAACAGTTACTTAACAGTATATTTATTTTTATTTATCAAGTGGACAGAAACGCATTAAAACAAATTTAAAAAATCAAATTGTAAGAAAAGAAATATCGGATTCTCTCACCATCAATATCTGAACTAATCAACTATCGTGAACGCGGCTATTCAACCCAAAGTTTCCCAGTAAGTCTTCCAGACTCTCGCTAGCTCAATCCACTCCATTTCTCCAGCCAGTCTCCCCCCTACACCCTTCCCTCCAGAGGGGACTCGAGACACACACATATTGGTATTCGATATTTTGTCAACTTGCTAGAGACTCCATATTTCTGTCACGATGACACTGAGACATACTCCGTATGCCACTTGTTGGACCTTTATCATATAACTTTATAATCATAGAGTTTGCTAGTAATTGTAATTTACTATATCTACCAATTGTACCTTCTTAACAAACATTCTACAAGCTATGAACAAGTACTTGTACAGTGATATACTTCAGCCAATGTTATTGTTGGACATGCTAAATTAATATTATTACTAAACGCACAGTTAGTATATTTAACAAATAACACTGTAGATTACAATCACAGCAACATTATTTCACAAATAACATTGTAGATTTCACTAATGGCTACTATATTTCACAAATCACACTGTGGATTACTATAATAGATAATATATTTCACAAATCACACCGTAGATTATACTAACAGCTAGTATATTTAATAAATCGCAATGTAGACTACACTCACAGACTGTATTTCAAAATACCACGGCAGAGTACTCTCACATATTCTGTGTTTCACAATCAAACATCACTGTCACAGTCACTAGCCCTGGCTAACTCTTCCTCTACTCACGAATAACTATTCAGGTTACTAAAAGAACTATACAATATAAATACAGTGCTACTAAGCATGTGCGTACACTTCAACATTATATAATATTTTATTATTGAACTCTTTGTGTCTGTGATATATGGTATCTATTTTACATCGATAATTTTGAACCTATCATTCTTTATCTATAATTGTCCTATCGTACATCTTACAATTTTTTCTGATATTTTAGCTCTTAAAGTAAAATATTGAACTGTTCCTGATGACAGTGATAATATGTTGTTCACTACGACAGCTCCCGGTTTCCTCTATCACCTTGATAAGTAAGATTCACTATGGGTGACCTGGTGGTCTAGTGGTAAGGTGTCAGAATTCTGTGTTGAGGGTCCGGGGTCCAATCCTTGGTCCCAGCACAGATTTATCCGAATGGCAAACCCTTCCTTCACCTCTGACAAGATGTGTATTAATCACAACTTGTGAATGTGAGGAATGCCAGGCCTCCACCGTAGTTCGGATTCCACGTTAAACTGTAGGTCCTCCATTTCATCTCACAATCACCCTACCGTTACACATTAGCGTGAGTGCGTAAACCCGAACGGGTAGTAAGACGCGGTGCTAATAATAATAATAATAATAATAATAATAGGTCTCACTTGGTGGGAACCAAGATGCATTATCTGTCGGTAATTCGAATAGCCTACATTTTACAAGGCTTGTATCAGAATACTTATTTATTGTTGATTAGACGTAGTAATATTGTTTAAAATAATATGTTCAAACCAATGGATTAGATAACTAAACGACTTTTAAATAAACTTAAACTAATCCATCACATTTATTGTTGAGCTTCTAGATCAAGATTAAGGTTTTACACTGTAAAAATGATTGACATATTACAATGACAAATAATTAGAATACATCTTTTTTAAATCATGAAATTTAAAGAAATCAATGCATAGATAATAATAATAATAATAATAATAATAATAATAATAATAATAATAATAATAATAATAATAATAATAATAATATATTCAAGTACATACTTTATATAATATAATAGTTACTGAGCGTGTAAATTAACTACTGTGTTGAATATAAGCTATAATCTTAACACAAAATTAATTACTAACATCATAAATGATAAAATTCTTATTGGAACTATATTATTGAAAAATATAATCAATTTAATAGATTTAATGACGAATATAATATTATTAAAACATTATTTAGCTAGATGTTAACTATTCTCCTTTCGGGGAGTAGTTCTATTTCAAAACCAGTTCCATACAGAGAATAAACATTCACTAACCACAGAAACTACAGTAACCACGTTCATTAGCTAATTAACTTACGTTTATTCACTGCGTATGGAAAAAATATTGCCAGTTTTATTTTGTACAAATATTTATACCATATATTAAATATATTTCACCTATTTCGAGCAAGTATTTATTTATAATTTATACATGAATACAATCATTAGTCACAGCTAGATTTTAATTTAAACCTCAAAGCTATTAGCAGACTCCATGAATATTTTTACGCTGGCAGTTTGGGACCTTTATATGCCGTGTTGAATAATATACACGCTTGTAACCAATTGCAGCAATCAATCATAACATTTATCTATTGATGATCATTTTGTTTGAAGGGAGGGGAGGGGGGAGGTAGCAGGAAATGCTCATCATTCACCATCGAATATATAAGCAAGGAATAAACCTCTAAACATAAATCCCTAACAAATATGATGTTTTCCATTCCATAATTAGTTCAAACACTTCATGTTTGTTTGTGATTCATGAGAATTACATGCTGATAGTTAGAGCACCATTTAAAAGTTGACAATTGAAGGATAGTAGCTAATGAAAGAAAATAATCTAGAGATAAAAAACCAGCCAAATAAATTAAATTAAATTATTTATTAAATTAATATTTAATCAAATTTATTTTGTGAAACATTAATTCATTTCACCATTGTAAGAAGTTAATGTCGAAATCTAAAGACTATCTTTACTTAACAAACTCAATAATTTATTTATCAAAACTATCATACATTTTCAATGAAATTATATCATTACAGTTTTCACGTAACCTTTTTGGTCTTTACCTACAGTCCCCGGGAAAAATGAAAAACATATTCATGATATCTAGTTTAATAAAATAGGTTCAATTTACTCAGAAGTATGATCACCTAACATATTTATTGAACCTTCTAAATTAATAGTAAAGGATTGCGCACACCAACATGGAACGCGGAAACAGGAGTGAAATTCGCGTGAAATAACAGAATTGCGGGGTATAGGAGAGTACTAATCAGGGAGAATAAATCCCGCGTATTTTCTGGCGAACGTGGGACTGCAGCGTCGTCCCGCGTGGCTCTCTGCGTGCTCAGTTGTCCCGCGTGGCTCTCTGAGTGCTCAGTTGTCCCGCGTGGCTCTCTGAGTGCTCAGTTGTCCCGCATGGCTCTCTGAGTGCTCAGTTTTCCCGCGTCCCGCGTAGCTCACTTAGTGCTCAGTTTCCCCGCGTCCCGCTAGTAGTTTTGACAGTTGGTTGTAAACAGTGGTGCTGTGTATGTGTGTTATAATCATATCTCTTACAGAACAGTTAATAGAAACAATATACACCTACCCCGTGCTTTACGATTTAAGTGATAAAGACTACAAAAACATTAAGAAGAAGGACCAGATATAAAAAGAGATCGGGCAGGAAGTAAAAGTATTTGGTAAGTAAATACAATGTACCAACTGGATATCAAATTAAATGTAATAGAAAACTTAGGTCGCTCATATCTCAATATTCCAGGTGGGGGTATCTATTTAAAGGTAATTAAAGTTCAAATTGAAATGTAGTACCCCTTTTGGGAAGTAATCGATGTGTCGCTGTGCAAGAAGACTATAAAAGTATTACATTCAGTGAGTCTCATTCATGACGGAGGTGCATTAAAATGAAACATTTAAAAGTAGGCAAGAACTCTATTAATACTAATACATAGCACCGTGTCTTACTACCCGTTCCGGTTATGCGCTTAAGTACTCTTCACGCTAATGGTTTAGGAATTGGGAAGGTTGCATATAGAGGAAGTGAACCCGAATTCACGGAGAGGTAGAGGGGTAAACCATTTAGGAAAAACCACTCTCAGTTCACCTGAGGGAGATTCGAACCTCGATATTCCTGTCCTCGGCAGTCTAGCTCAACAATAAACTAGCGCGTTAGCTAACTACGCCACCGAGGAGGTTAAAAACTATATTGATACGAACAGTGAAAACATTTATTGGTCCAACTGTCATATGGTTTATTGATTATATTTCAATAGACATACATTTTCTTACATTACACTTGATCATTTACATTTCAAGCACCACACACTCCATACAGTAGTAGTTATTCAATTGTTGTTAAAAAGTTTACAAACCTTTCTCGTACTTGCATGGTAAAGCGAGTAGAACTTTTAGGGTCACGAACCATATTGTTAAAAGCACCAATTTGACCATTGGTAGGATCAAGGTATTCGAAGTAGACTGCATCAGAGTTCTTGGTCCTTAAAAAATTATGCAATATACATGTAATAATGACAATCAGTTGTGCTGACTTAACAGAAACTTCCAGGAGTTTGTTGTACAACCTCCAGTTTTGTGATAATATACCGACAGCATTCTCCACCACACCAAGTGCTCTACAAAGTATAATTATACTTTCGGTGGCGCCAGTTTTAACCGGCCTTTCTTTGCGAAAACAGTTTCATAAGATTTGGCTCCAAAGCGACAGCCTCATCGCCTACCAGACAATGGTGAGTAGCTAATGTTTGTCCTGGTAGGAATGTTCGGTTAATTTATTTTAATTTTCTATCCCCATTAGTGATTCTTCTAAAATTCCACAATCACTATTTTTTTCATAATCACCAACGTCCACACAAATGAATTTATAATCATGGCCAACGATGGTTAAAAGCTCGATAGAAAACTTACACTTAGCACCGCGTCTTACTACCCGTTCGGGTTATACGCTTAAGTACTAATTACGCTAATGGATTAGGAATTGGGAGGGTCGAATTTAGAGGAATTTAGAGGAAGTGAACCCGCATTTGCGTGAAGGGACAGAGGAAAACCATTTAGGAAAAACCACCCTCAGTTCACCCGACCGAGATTCGAACCTCGATCTTTCCGTCCTCGGTGGTCGAGCTCAACACGACTAGCGCGTTAGCCAACTACGCCACCGAGGCGGGTCCAAAAGTAAGTTGAACCACTGTTCTGTGGGCACTTCGCAGTCACGTGTCTCCCATCAATACTACCAACACAATTTGGGAATTGCCACCGAGCATAGAAACATGTAGCCGCTCCGTTTCAAGTTTCAAATGAAGCTTCAGGCATGACAAACATCTCGTACAATAGCGCTAACAGCCGTAAGTCCATTCCTGAAACTGTGGCCTATGGTTTTAAATGAGTCGTCAGTAGCCATCAGCCCGCAAATAAAACAACTACTTTACAATTTACATAAGGGGAGGTATGAAGGCGATAAGACGTTCCGACAAAGAAGGGATTGTGTTTTAATTCACGTAGAATTTTTTTTATTAAAATGCCAGTCATAAATCAAAAACTTTTTTTAAGAAACAACATTTGTTGAGAATATATTATCAAAAGAAATATGAACGAGTTCGACAATATTTTTATATTCGGCTAGATGGGTCGTAAAGGAAATATTTTGTCGTGTAATGATTAAAATCCACTTTTGAACAAGTTTAAATTAGTCCCTCTCTGTCTGTTCGGGACTGGGAGGAATTAATGTGTGGGGTCAACATTAAAAAAAAAAAAACTCTAAAATTTCTTGTGGGGTATCAAATCAAAATCAACTTTTATCTAAAGTTGTTTATAATATTTTTTTTGATAGTAAGCTACGAGGCGCTCAAGAGGACAAAAAGGGACCAAAATGTACAAAAATAAATAAATCCAGAATTCCTTGCTAGAGGTAATTTCAACACAAACTTAAATTTAGTATTTTTTGACATGGAAGTGAGTGTGGGGTAAGGGAGGCGGGTTGTATCGAGTTTGCACTTTCCATTCTTACAACAATCTTATTTAGGCCTAAGTAATTTTTCTACGAAGAGTATGCTATGGAGTTTATTGTTACATAGGAGCTTGTTTATTATAAAAATTAGCTAAAAAAATCTATCACCTAACCTAAAGCAACCTAAACTAACCTAACCAAACATCATACGACTCCTTAGTGATATAAACCTTTTGTTACAGATGAAACTTTACAAAAAAAATAATGGGAAAACCTCAGAGAATATTACGCTAAGTACTTAAGTAGCGTAAAAACAACAACTGGCCAAGCAAAAAAAATGTAAAGGGTGCAATAGGCATCGCAAATGGAGAGAATTAAGCCCTTTTTATTCTTTGCCAAAACAGAAACAAATATAGGTCAACTATATTTGTATGAAGAATCAAACTAAAGGAACACTGAGACTAGAATATTCGACGACAGTGTTGTACAAAAGGAACTGGTTCAGGAAGATGTTGAAGAGCAAGGGGAAAACTTGCAGACTGAAGAACCTAGTGAGGCGAAAAAGGTTTAAAAAACTGCAAGTCTCAGCAATACAGATAAAGTGGTACACTTTCTAGAAAAAAGAAATAAGCGAGAATTTGATGCTATTGATCACTTAATGTTGGGTTATGGAAAAACTATAAAACGGTTTTCACTAAGACGGAACTCCATTACTAAAATGAGAGTAGTTAAAATTATTATGGAACAATAAATTGAAGAACTAGATGACAACAAACAACCAAGTACGTCTACATAACGCTTAAATTTGGAATGGTCTGAGCTATTTAACTCCAGCTGGCCGAGTGGTTCCAGAACCTGGGGTGGTCGTAACAGAACCTGTGGAAGATTGTAGTCTGCAAATGTTTCATACATTCAGAATACTTCAGTAACACTTTGTCTTGTATTTTTGGAAAATAAAATCAATTGTAAGATATAGTTGTATATTTAATAAACACGTAGCTATCCATAATAATTTCAAAAGATAAAATTAAAATAGTTTCATAAATAGTAGATTTCTGAAAAATTTTAATACAACAAATTAAAAACAATATTGTTTTTTAATTTATTAATATCAACAAAGTTCATTTATCTTAATAAAATAGCCAGACGTTCCTTTGGGCGAATCGACTCTCGGTAATTTGTGTTTTCTTTGCGGATGCCATCTTGAATTAGCTGTAACAATTCATCAAAACACTCAATGATCATCCTAAAATAAATATAGAATCGCTTTTCATCTTTTCTCAACTGAGGCACGAGTGTGTGATATTCTTCGTGTGACAGTCTTGCTTTATTAATGACATGCACCCATTGCTTCGTTCTTTTATCTTCATCTTCACCTACAGAAAGTGACAACAATATCTCTTCATCTGATGAAGTACACACAGCTACAAACTTAGTCTACACTTAATTAATAATGTAATTAACATGTGTACTAAAACCAACTCAAGAGACACAGACCTACTTACACTGGTATCCAGGGGCTCTGGAAGCTCTTTGAAATTGGGGGTGGGGGGTTCATTTGAGAGGAAGTACGGGGGTCCTGATTAGGTAAAATTTTAGACCCTGGATGACTTTTGAAGCTGTTTGAAGAAGGCTTATTTTTCACGGATATTACATTTTTGTATTTATTTCTTTGTTATTATTGTGCCGTGCTAATGTGACATTAGCTCGCACAAAGTCACTGTGACATTCTTTTTGTTGTCACACACATTCTTTTTCTTGTTCCTTTTTACTCCTGATTCTCTTCACTTATCTTTTCATGCCTCTCGTTTACGCATGCGCGACTCCTTCCCCTTCTGTGCAGGCGCTCTGAACCCCCCCTCTTCTCGTCTCTTGTACTTTCTCCCCTCCATTCATATGGCTGCGCATGCGCCCTCCGTCTTTTTATCCAACGCTTCTCTCTGCTGACCTTTTTTCTGGCCTTGTAGTGTACTCTCGTTTTGGAGGTCCCAAGGGACGGATCAGCGGAAAATCTAGTTGGACACTACGCCTGGGAACTAGGGGGAACTTGTGATAGAGTGTCTCTATGTATATCACTATGTCTGGTGAAGGATCACAAGACTAATGCAGTCTCGCTAGTTCTAGTGGACAACCTACGTGTTCACTATGGCTCTTCAAGGACTGGTAGCTCGGCTGTTATCCAGCTAGCCCCCGCCACATTCAAGCTATCTACATATTTTCAACCTCTGTCCGAGTCGGGCGAATACTCCGGTATTTCCCGCTAGCTCGGCGACTTCTTCGCGTCTGGTATTTGGGTACCGACTCGTTTCCTGTGGGTGCTGGTTCCTGCCCAGCGCTAGGCTAGCTCATCCCACCTGGATCACCAGGTCTCGCTGTGCGTGGGCCCATTTCACCGTCTCGGGAAATCTGAGGCTGATTCTTAGTAACTGGCGGGTCACCTGAAGCGCCGTTACCAGGGACGCTCCAGGCCTGGTTCATCGCTAATGGCTCACCTTGTGGCTCACCGCTTGTGGGCGCTCCAGGCTGGGTCCGTGTAAAGTCCAGCCAACACCAGAACCTGAGGACTTAGCCGCGTTCTCGGCCCCCCTATACACTTTGATGCCACTTCGTGGGTATTAGTTACCTCGTCTATGTAAGGTATGGTCCGAGACTAGTCCCTAGGGGGATCTTCCTTGGAAGGTTCAACGTGGTCGCTTGGGGTTTTGCTTAGAGCACCCGGGTATTGTGAATACTGTCCCCTTTCGGGGAAAGGTGGCAGATAGTGGTAAGTTTTCAGTGGGTCTTAACTCCCAAGTGGGAATCAAGTGTCGGCTACATACGCTGAAGGGTATTTCCTATGTTATAGCTTCATCTAGCCGTTTGTATGCTCTATTAGCTGCAGCCGTCCCTTGGGGCGACTGTTGTGGGCGTAACGACCCTGGGCGGCATAACTGGCTTGCTCACCAGACCGTCCATGAGTCCTGTGACTTGGGATTAACTGAACACTCGCCAGCCTATTCAAATGTTTTTTGTGGCCAGTGAACCTAGATCTTATAATTACTAATTTTTCTTATTATATATGTCATGTTGGTCAGTGAACCAAGATCTTATAATAACCAATTATCTTATTGTATATGTTATGTTTATAAAGTCTAATAATAAAATTTTATGGCCCTGTTCATTCTATGTTTGTTAAATTGTACCTATCCCTTTAACTCTGTAGGGGAGGGTACATTATATATAGTAACAACATAGTAGGAACTTTTGTGGGGAAGAACGTGGTAACTTCTTTCATCCAACATTTAAAAATGATAGATAGGCCCCATCTATATTTTTATTTTATAGGTGATAATATTATCCAGTGGTATTTGTGTAGTAAGGGTAATTAGCAAAAAAGGTGTTTTTAACGTCCTGGTTCCCAAGCCAAAAGGGAAATCGGAAGCCCTCCTCCAAAAATTTCCGAAACTTTGATGCCTTCAAAAGATATTTAGAGTGGTCCACACTTAAGAAAATTTACGAAAATTTTACTCTTATAGAAGTTATTTGGAGTGGTTTTCCACCTAGAAGATTTTTTTCAATTTGGAATTTTCTAAAAGCTACTTAAAGTGTTAATCACCCAGAAGTCTTTTGCAAATTTATTACCTGTAGATTTTGTTTAAGGTGATCCACCCCTAACAAAGTTTGAAAATTGGATGCTTCTATTAACTTTTTAGAGTGTTTATTTAGTGGTATTTTTAAAAATTTGATGCCTTTAGAAGATATTTTGAGTTTTTAAAAATTGTGTGTAGTGCACACAACCAAATAAATATTTCTTACATTTATGTAGGTGCTACGGGTCTTGAAGAATTGCGGGGCTGTCCACAGCTTACAATAAATATATTGTAAGTGGATGGAGTAAAGCACCTGGGAGATTAAATATTGGCCCCAAATTATGGTGTCTTTTCATTTTGAAATATATCATCCAGGGTAGCGGCTGATTAAAATTTTAAACCCAACTGATTTCTGCTGATAAAATGTATTTATTTTACACACTTTCAAACAACACTGATAAGTCCTACACTTTAAATTTCTTTTACTTCCCCAGGTTTTCCAGACAAAGGAATATTTACTTTCCCAGTATTTTATAATACAAGCTATTGGCTTACATACAAAATTTCATAGTTTTCATTGTCTTATATTACATTCTTGATACAAAGATAATAAATAAATCCCATTAATTGGGGTTAAAAATAATAGTTTAACTTGGTAATGCAAAACATTTAAACAACTTCAATGACATTTTATAATTTCAGACCTATCCTTGACTTTTCACGTCACACCTAATTAATTCACTTTTACAGGTTTTCTCTGTTTTCCATGTACAATACACTCCGTCAGAATTGAAAGGTAGCAACTTATTAACTCAGCCCGCGTGGTATGCAATACCTCCACACATGATTGTAAAATAGTTTGCATAGCTACGCCCAAGGCCGGAGTTAGAGAAAGCCTTATGTCCTTAAATTATTCCTTGACTGTTGGGAAGGAGGGATGGGGAGGTGTTATGTCTTTTTGCGATGTACTAATGGTTTAATCTACTTAATTAATTTTACTTTATTTCCTTCCTGATAAAATCAATTAATCGTTACATACTTAGTTAATCAATTATGTTTGCTCTCATTAATATATGGGAAGGCTTATTTTTTTTATCTGTTAAATATTTAACCACGCTACACGTAATTTGGACACATAATTGTTGGTTTTACATTGTAACATAAAGCAGGTCTCCGTCTTTTCAGAAACTTTATTACTGTGAATAGTTAATTATGAATTTATTAATCAATAATTATAATATTCCACACATGTAAAACAAATAACAAATTAAACATAAAAGATGTTTACTTTATTTTTAAGAAGCTGAGCTAAAAAGCCTATTCGATTAGTTGCTAAACGAATCATATTCCAAGTGTTTAATTATCATGCAATTCTAGTCCAGTTTGTATATTATGGGGAAGTTAGGGCTAGAATCTCAACCGAGACTATTGAGGGTGTTTATTCCTAAATTGTTTCGAACATTTCCTCCATGTAAGTATGGATACATCCACATTCAATTCAACCTCCTTTACCATAACTCGCTTGCGTATTAATATGCGTATAGCTTAGATGGGTAGTAAGACGTGGTTGTAAATTTTGTTTGATATATAAATATATTCTAACATATTTTCTTGGCTAAATAATTCCTTTCACTGTATCAAAGAAAATTGCAATAGAATAGATTGTCTACGTTTCTTTAAGTGTTTTTGAATAAAGTTTATTTTAGATTTCATTACATCTCTGAAACTTCCAACAAACAGATATGAACTGGATATAATATTATGATTCTTGTTTGGCAATGAAAAGTTATAACACATGGAAAAATAAAGACCAATAACATATGAACAAATAATATATTATTGCACTTTATGTTTACTTGGATATTATCAATTATTTTTAAGATTAATTGAAATTTAAAAATTAAATTTTTACTTAGATTCACCTACGGCCTCACTAACGATATAGTTTGTTTTAAAAATATGATCATTCAAATAAAAATATTTCTACCATCCTCAAAATATTGTGAACTCCAAACTCTTCCACTGTCAGGCCTAACGGAACATCACAGGGAGACAAACTCCAACTCCACGCCTTCAACTTCCACTAGGATCTCGGTTTCAAACCGACTCCACTACCACCGGGCTCAATTATTACACCTTGCTGCAAACCGGCCAATTATGTCATCGCTTGTCAGGCCACCACTTCACCGGGGACTATCAGACCAATCCTATTATTATGTAAAATCTAAAATCGAATGGATGAAATTTCTACATATATAAATAACTGCACAGCATTGGGCTAAAATGAACTATACATATTAGGAAAAAGAAAAAATCTCGTTAGAACTTCTTCAGGAATCACTCCAAAAAACCTGATTCATCATGCTAAAACATGCCTGGATTAATATTCTACCAAAAAATAAAAACTACAACGCAATCAGTTAAGTGGTTCTAGAGAACCTAAGTTACAGATATAAATAAATCCGGCCGTATCTTTAACGGGAACTCAAACCCTGACTGTAAGTATGCTAAATATCCTAAAGAATACTAAAAAACATAAATAATATCTTCAGCTATTTGATTCTTAAACATGCAATCCCTTACAATTATAATAATTGTACAAGTGGCAGCAATAAGCCAACTACCGAGTCGAAGATGGCTGCGTTATCTGATAGCTCGTGATATTAATAAAAACTCACGTATTTGTAGCCGATGATTTCCGCACGTCCATCATAGACTCTGCCTTAAAATATGAGTGAAGAATGACCCTGAGCACGGGACGATTCCTGGATAACTCAGTGGCTAGAGCATTGGCGTACTATGCCAAACGTCCCGGGTTCGATTCCCTTGTCCAGGTGTCATTTTTCAATTTTCAGAATATGATATCTAGATGTAATCTTCACTAAAAGCATAAATAATAGCTTCGGATATTTGATAATGTTTAATATGATACCGGATACCCTTTTGGGAATAGATAAAATATCAAACGTAAAAAGAGACATTAAAAAATGGCTAATTGACTCACAGACTTAATGAAATAATAATACTAAATTGATTAAATATAACAAGTAAGGTATGAAATGGACTCGAGGCTGGTTTTTGAATTTTAAATAATATATAAAATATAATAGATTTAAGGAACTAAATAAGCATTAGAATTAGGTTATGGTATAAGAATATACTTAAAGAAATGAACTATATTTATTATTTCTTTACACTATTACATATATAAACGACATTTATGATGAGGCACAAGCTGACAAGCAAATTGTGCTTAGCTGAATAATTTAATGATTAAAAATATGGACTCCTGATAAAAAAAATACTACTAATATTACAACTACTACTATTACTACTACTACTACTACTACTACACCTATTTCCGTATGGTAAAAGGTCTATCCTATGTTCTCCTTTGTGTCACGTTGGCGAGCTGCTGTGTGTGTAATCTCCCAGACGAAACCCAGTCACTAGTGAGTTGTCTCTATTGCACTTCATCAGTAATGAGCTGTCTCTCTCGCACCCATGTGTGTCCAAGGAGTGGGAAAGGGACAGACACATCAACTTATTATTTCTCACAGACACAAACGAACTAACGAAATTATTCATCAAAGACACTACATAAAATATTTTCGCTCTCATTTTAAATCAATTTTTTTAAAGATTGTTTTTATGGAAAATATACTTTTCTTAGAATAATTAGTAAGATGTAGTGTACCAAGACATACTATTTATAATAATTTTAAAGTAAACAGTTAAAACATACCTTCTGGTCATTTGTAAATAAAAGATATATCCATTTAGAGATAGTGATTAATGCACTGTTATTTAGAATTTACAAAACTCTCAGGTAACGTTTGGGACAAAAATTGTATTGATATGTGTTTTCAAGAGTTACCCGCCTCGGTGGCGTAGTTGGCTAACGCGCTAGTCGAGTTGAGCTCGACCGCCGAGGACGGGGAGATCGAGGTTCGAATCTCGGTCGGGTGAACTAAGGGTGGTTTTTCCTAAATGGTTTTCCACTCTCCCTCCACGCAAATGCGGGTTCACTTCCTCTAAATTCAACCTTCCCAATTCCTAATCCATTAGAGTAATTAGTACTTAAGCGTATAACCCGAACGGGTAGTAAGACGCGGTGCTAAATATTTTTTCAAGAGTTGGCCTTATTCAAGGTTCCACAGACAATATGGTTATGCTTCCTTTTAATACTTTTCCTTATTTAATGCCAAATTGTAATTTACATTCTTTATAATTAAACAAAAAATTGTGTAGATAAATATTTCAACCAAGACGAGGAATTTTTACTTTCAAGAATAGCAAAAAAGTAGGAAAATACAAAAAAGTTATAAATGTGTTAAACTTTTTTTCTGTTCTTAATATATAACTTTACTTTTAATCATATATTTTAATCTAGATTTAGTCCATCTAATTAAAAGTCAGTTTCACCTTCAAATGCACTAACATGATCAATAAAGTAGTAAAATATATACAAATAGATAAAACAAACATAAGTGTACAAAATAACATTCACGTTAAAAAGTTTACTACTTTGTCATCTTTTTTAAAAGATTAAACTATCACGAAAGTAATAGAAAGTATTTTTCAAATGTATCATAATACTTTTTAACTAAAATAAAAAGTAAGATACTTGTCACTATTATGTGTAATATTCCTCACAAATACCATGCTTGTAACACTTTGTTTGACTGTTTAACCCAGGGGAGGTTGACCCACAACCTGGAGCAATCGATAACACAACCACCAATCGGATCAATCAGTAACACAACCACCACTTAGAGAAATCAATAACAGAACCACCACTTGGATCAATCAATAACACAACCACCACTTGGAGCAATCAATAACACAACCACCACTTGGAGAAATCAATAACACAACCACCACTTGGATCAATCAATAAAACAACCACCACTTGGAGCAATCAATAATACAACCACCACTTGGAGCAATCAATAACACAACCACCACTTGGAGCAATCAATAACACAACCACCACTTGGATCAATCAATAACACAACCACCACTTGGATCAATCAATAACACAACCACCACTTGGATCAATCAATAACACAACCACCACTTGGATCAATCAATAAAACAACCACCACTTGGAGCAATCAATAACACAACCACCACTTGGAGCAATCAATAACACAACCACCACTTGGAGCAATCAATAACACAACCACCACTTGGAGCAATCAATAACACAACCACCACTTGGAGCAATCAATAACACAACCACCACTTGGAGCAATCAATAACACAGCCACTACTGACTAGGGGTCAACACTTATGTTGCCCATTGTACAAAATGTAATTGTACAGTATGTGGTTTTAGTCGCCCGCAGTAAATTTAACTTATTATTTCCACTGCGCTTACAGTTATCCATTGGTAGAAAAGTAGCTCTTGGAGAGCTCACTCATATTGTATTGGTGTGCCAAGCCAGTTTTCAGGTGTTATTTTTCAACTAAATTTAAAGAATGCCTGTGAGCTATACTTTATCAGTAACAAATTATACTTTAAATGTATTATTTTAATATTAATACTAACAATATTATAACGTAAACACTTACATTTTCCTAGAAACTAGGAATGTTATAATATTCTGTTCAATGGTAAGCGATGATCCTCCACGGCTTAATGAAATCCATGTATCAGCTAAATGTTAATCCAGACTACTGTACCCTCACTTATCGATTGGTTTTCTGAATAATTGGGACATGAGCTGAGTCCACAAGGGAGGTTCCACGTCCCTGGGGCACAAGTACGACTGTGTAATTAAACATCTAAAAGTACACTTGGCGAGAAAATCGGCCACACTCGGATTGCGCTGGGAGTAGCAGGTTCCTGCTTTTTAATCAGCTAGGAGAGCTTCAACATTATGTGGGACGCTCCTGAGTCAAAGGATAGCTGTGTTCAAAATGTGTGTCTGATTAGCAGTCTGGTACAGCCAAAACAAATGTGTAAAACGTTCCACACCAAGGTTTTTAGGGCTTTAACAGTAAAGGAAGTTTTATAATAGAATAAGTCCATAATTATTTTTTTTATATATATATTTGCGAGGCCGATGTCATTTTTAAGAAAACAGGAATTTAAAATGATTAAAATTTGTCCATTGTCCATTTAATAAACTATTTTGGATAAAGATTTATGAATAAATTGTCACCCCCTTTCCCCGTTTCTATGTGTTAACCATGTGGTTCTGGAGAGCTGTCAGGATGTCTTTGGCCGGGGATAAGGGGGGGATGATATAATGACTGGTGTCGGTTCGTGATTGACGTTAGACTAGGTTTATATAATTTTATTAATACTACCATTCTAATAAAAATGTGATGTCAGAAGTGAAGTTAAAATGAAGAACTTAGTGACTATAGAGAATTGAGTGACCGAATGAGGTGTTATTAGGTTTACCCACTGGCCTGTCTGACTGCTAGGTAGTCCCTGCACGGTCGTCGAACCTGGTTCCCTGAGCTTGAGTAGCAGCCTCGACTGGTACTTGGTGAACCCAATGATGTGGCCCACGTGGCCCCGTGACAGGCACATTGACCTCATAGATTCCGTAGTCAGCCCCGAGGAGCACAAGACCACCCCCTTTTAACCGGGACTCTGGCCTGGTTCCTAGCTCAGGAATGCTGACACCTCCTTTTGCGTCAGATCCTCTAATTTGTTTGTTTATTGATTCATCATAGCAATCGTTGTCTAATTCACCACTCACAACATAAAATGTTTACACAAACATCCCTTCCAATTAAGGCCGTTCGATGATAAAATGAGTTTATTTACACTTTTTAATAATACAAAAAGTCAATCGATTTAAATCCTTGTCAAATTAGACAATACTTACTCTTTAATAGTTATTACATTAACAAGCAAGTAGAATATAAACTAAAATAAATGCTACGGCGCACCGCACAGACTTTCTCTCTCTTTCTATAAACTCGTAAGATTTCTGAACGGAATAATGTACATTGTAACATCACCACTCCACATAAGAACACGCATAATATAATATACAATGATATAGAATCAATGAGAAAAGAGGCGCATCTTTGTCCACCTAAGAGCATTTCAAACAGTTTAATGTCTTCCACAAGGGTCAACACTTCGTATTAAAATTTCGATTTCTGGTTAAAATTTTAACATTTTATAAGGTGTTGCAGAACTTCAAGTCATCGCATTGATATTTAATTATTCATTTATACATTTTGACCAATAAAAAATGTAAATATTGACTATTGAGTCTAAAATGGAGATAGATCATTGCTATGCAAACATTTCTCCTAAGAGCTTTAAGGAAAAATAGCATACTTTTTTTAGATACTTACTTATATTTAATTACTCTATGGCATTGGAGAATTATTGAGTTAGGACTTAAGTAGTATATGTTTACAACTAAAGCTCACAAAATTGTATTAATATATTTGCAAATATCTCAGAAACGGTTGCTTTTATAAAAATATATGTCAAATAAAAGTTTTTAATTTCTAATAGTCCTACAATTTTGCAATGATAAGTTGTTTATTTTCTCAAATAGTTGTGGAGATACGGAAATTAACGCTTCTGTAAAGTACCCTAAAAATCATTTTCATAGGAAAATGAAAATAGCCAGTTTATTTATAATCTTAATCAACGCCTAGATACGAATTTTAATCAAAATCGTTTGAACAGATTTTGAGAAAACCAAATTTTTCTCTTTTCGCCCTTCAGTAAACTACCCTTAATTTTAAGTTTTTATAGACACACAGACAGACGGCATTGCAAAGACTATTTTTTAGGGTTCGGGGGGTCATGAGACGTCGACATCCGTCAACATTTCAGGTTAGTTTTTTTTTTTACGGTCTCAATACTTAAACTTTAATGTCCAAAAAGTTAAAAAAAATTCATATAATTGCGTATAGATTGAAAGTTATTGATTTTATAAAAATATGTTTCGGATAAAATATCTGTATTATATATATATATACATATTTGTAATGCTAAGTAATTTCATATCTCAAATAGTTTCGGAGCTATTATAAAAAATGTTAATTGACGCATCAGACCGGAGCCCTTAAAGCCATTTTGCCGAAATATTGAGGGTAGCCATTTTGTTTGGAATATTTATTAATGTTTATAAATGAAATTTAATCAAAATAGTTAGAGCCGATTTTGAGAAAATCGACTTTTTCTCTTTTTGCCCTTCAGTAAACTACCCTTAATTTTAAGTTTTAATAGACACACAGACAGACGGCATTGCAAAGACTATTTTTTAGGGTTCGGGGGGTCATGAGACGTCGAAATCCATCAACATTTCACGTTAGTTTTTTTTACGATCGCAATACTTAAGCTTTAATGTCATAAAAGTTAAAAATATATATATAATTGCGTATATATTGAAAATTATTGATTTTATAAAAATATGTTTCGAATAAAAATTTGTAATTTAAATATATATACATATTTGTAATGCTAAGTAATTTCATATCTCAAATAGTTTCGGAGCTATTATAAAAAATTTTAATTTACGCATCTGACCGGAGCCCTTAAAGCCATTTTGCCGAAATATTGAGAGTAGCCATTTTGTTTGGAATATTTATTAATGTTCATAAATGAAATTTAATCAAAATCGTTAGAGCCGATTTTGAGAAAATCGACTTTTTCTTTTTTTCCCTTCAGTAAACTACCCTTAATTTTAGGGGTAGATATCCAATTCCAAAAACCCCTCGGGGCAACCCTATGAAAACCCTAGATATCAAGTTTCAGCTCAATCGGTAAAATAGTTTAGGCTCTAGTTGGAGGTACAGACAGACATACAGACAGACAGACAGACAGACAGACAGACAGACGAAAATTCAAAAACCACTTTTTCGGATTCAGGGAGTCATGAAACGTCAAAATTCATCAAAATTTCGAGTTCAATTTTTTTGACGATCACCATACTTTCTCTACCTGTAAGATAGAGAGAAAGTAAAAGTTAATACAAAACATTCCTCTTTATTGGTAACTCTAAAAATGATAAAATCATAATTATGAACAGCTTCCAGCCACTGGCCGGGTCTGGAACATAAACCTCTCCAACTTATCCTTTCTCCTCATCACCTCTCTTCCTCCACAATGACCCAGTCTTCTCCTCTCTCCTCCACACTGCTCTGCACTCCCTTCAGCCACCTCTCCTCCTCCACAATAACCCGGTCCTCTCCTCTCTACTCCACACTGCTCTGCACTCCCTTCAGCCACCTCTCCTCCTCCACAATAACCCGGTCCTCTCCTCTCTACTCCACACTGCTCTGCACTCCCTTCAGCCACCTCTCCTCCTCCACAATAACCCAGTCCTCTCCTCTCCCCTCCACATTTCTCTGCACTTCCTTCAGCCCTTCTTCCTCTCGACCTCTTGCCCCCTCCCCCTTCATCTTATTTACTATCGTCTCCTCCATTCTACTCACATGATTGCACCACCTTAGTCGTGCCTTCTCTCTCCTCTCCATCCTTGTCACTCCTATAGTTCTTCTGTTACGTTTCCGCTGTGTATGACAACATTGGTACATAGCACGTCCTGTAGATCACTGATCTACACTTCCTCAGCACTTCAGAGGGGCGGCTCGAGGTAAATTTTGTACCAGGCGTGATTTCCTTTTGGTGGCCCCTTATATAACAGGGGATAATGGGATATCATGAAGATAAGCCTCAAAACCAATAACTCTAAACCGAACGTAGCCTGGGCATGATAAAATAGCTTCCAATGGCACCTAATTTTAAAAATTTGTTGGTGTAAGACCACTTCAAATAGCCCCAAGAGGTATCTACATTTTGAAAAAGAAAGGAAAAAAGACAAGTGAAGAACATTCTAAATAGCTTATAGGGCATTACAAATTTCAAAACCTTCTTAGGGGCTTTTAGAGGCTTCCAATTTTCAAAATTTTTCCAAAGAAGGACTACTCCAAATATCCTCTAGAAGTATCCAAATTTCAAAATATTTTGTGGGGAACACTAATCTAAATAGCTGTTAAAAGAGTATGATTTTCAAAAATTCTCTAAAAGAGGACCACTCCAAATATCTTCTAGGAACTACCCAGTTTTCTAATCTTAACTGGGGAAAAGGAGGGTATAAATTCCATAAAAAAAGTTTTTTAGTTCTTGCCCCGCCTCTCTCTCTCTCTCACACACAAATTAAGTTCCAGCACTATTGTATAAAATAACAATGGTCTTAATTCTTAGGGTTTAATAGTAAGTCTTATCTTACGGTTTTGGAAACATCCCAACCCCCATTTAAATTTTCCCTATGCCGTTGCCAAATGGTTGTCATACAATAGTACAAACGTTTCGCTGCGAAATTGTACGAACATGGCTAGGATTACAAATAAAACTATTAGAACATGTTTTGATGACAATGTTCTCCTCTTTAATTTTGATATAATGAACGGTTTAAGAAATAATTGCAACTATACCGCTCCTCCCCTTCACTCTAATATGTAGAGGAGGGAACGATAACGATTACAAGTTTAATGTACAATAAAAGTGAGATAGGAAAAAGTTTCATGATAGTAAGACAAATCATTAAGTAACAATAATAGATTTACTATACAATAACATAGAGGTTGATATCGGGTTACAATTGGTAAAGAAAATAGAAAGTTGGACCAAACAAGTAACAGTGATCAATGTCCGTTAAATAGGCAAAGGAAAACAAGTAACTTTTTGATGAACAATATTCAGTTTAAAACTGGCATATAAGATAAGGTTTAACAACTCCAAAGTTATAGGAATTTCCCGTGGCTCAGGAGAATACGTGTCCAAGACAACACGGCAACAGTCAAAAGGAAATTAAGTAGATACAGAGTATTGGACGTCATAACAGCTGGGCTAGCGCCTGACTTCCACCAGAAGGGTCTAAACAGAAAACATGGTGAATTAAATACAAATAAAGATGTGACAACGATCCTATGAATTTAGAATTACTAACCTAAGCTCAGCCTAGCTAGCTGGCTTGGCTTGTCATTGAGAACTGTTTCAGAGATAAATGATATATTGTAAGAGGACGGACTGTCCATTACATCAGAAAATGGCTAAAAAGCAACCAGGTGTCAACACTCAATATTACTATGACCGGTCCTTTCCCAGTGGGTACTGCCAAAGCATTCAATAGTACATTTATGTCATTACCCACTGCCTGGGGTAAACATCAAAGATATCAAGTTTAGTATACACCAACATTAAATACTAAATCATAAGAAGCGCCAACCAAGGGGTGAAAGAAAGTACTTTCTGTGCGGGCCACCATACAAACTTAGCCGTGTTCCACACTTTGTGCACCCAAAATAATAACACAGAATAAGAGATGCCAACTAGAGTGCTATGAGATACTGACCTAAATAGGTCCTCATGTAAAAGCGTTAGACAACCTGCTTGTAGCAATACAAAAATATGAACATCTGAGCATGACGTCAACGGTGTCATGTGATATTGTGAATTCTTATGGAATTAGAATGGAATAATGAGCTTTTGAAGAAGAGGACTCTTAAGCCTGGGTCCTATTACATATAGAGCTCAAGGCTGCTGTATTCAAACTATATCATAAGGATATAGGAAAAATATGTAGTAAAAACTTTCTGACTAACAGAAAATTAAGTCAACTAGACTCAAAAACTACATTTAGTCACTCTGACTAAAACATCGCGTCTGATGGACTAATATGAAAAACAATCATCTTGACTTAAGCAAACACGTCTGATAGACGTTGGACTAATATAATAGCCACTTTGACTAGGAAAAACTAAACTTAGTCACTCTGAATAAAACACGTCTGATGGACAAGCTATAAACAAACATAGTCATATGGACAAACTTAACAAGTCAGAAGGACTTGGAAAATAACCGAATATTTAGAACAGTGGACAGGATTCCCTCAGCGTCGAGGCGCTGACACCCACGACCCAACCATCACGGTCAGCAGTATTTTATACAGGTGCTGGAGCAGAGTTTCCTTTTTCTAAGATATCCAATGATGAACTACAATCTGTGAACCTAGGAGTCCCCCGTTATATACTCTTTTCTTGACTAGCAAACTGGGCAAGTAAACAAGGGAATAGGGAGGAAAGGGGAGGGGGTTTGGAACGGTGGAGAAAGAGTTGCCAAGGAAGTCCGCTAAGGGAGTAGTGCTCGTTGCTCGCGACAACGAACCAACGACCGTCGGGTCTTTCTTCACTTTTGAGGTCAAGAGGTTAGACGTGCGATTAATCTGCCACGCCTTCGCTTCCGCCATACTTGCAGAACAGTTGGTGAAAGCATGGTGATCGTAGCCTATGTTACGTTAGGTTTTGAGTTGTGAGGTTTTGGAACTAATTACATATCATTCCAAAGTTATGTTAGGTTAGGCTGGTGCTCTGTTTGACACAACCTTCGAACCTACGCCCAAGACAGCCGGCCGGTTCGCCCAGCTCTTAAGCCGGCCCTGGTGCACAAAATTTTACTCGACAATTCTGAAAAAAATCTTCTGCTTGCCTATCTTTCTCGTTGATTTATTTTCTGATGGACCCCATTTTTGAAACTTGCGGGCCGTGAGTCACTAGCCCATTGCGCTCTGACTTCTCACACAATCTCGCAAACACCTAATTTTTTAAATGCCTGATATGTGAAAAATGACGTCACACTAGCGGCTTGAGAGAGACTACTGGCCCTCGCCAGCTAAACAACGTACGAGACAGGGCTTGTCTAGCGAGTAAAATGACATAAAACAAGATGGATGCGTATCACCGTCTTCGGATGAAACTTTCTGAGAGTGGTTTTGTGAAAGAAACGCGCCATTTCACAAAATAGGTTTGCAGAGGTAAAAAAAGTAATGGATTTGAACGCTTCATTCAATTCTTCAGTAAAAATATTATTTTGTTTGACATGGCAATAATTTACTTAATTTTCTTATATCAACAAGAGGTCAACTTGGCAAAGTTGGTGGCATGACTTACTCATACAGTAGCCCCATGGCTTCTTTGGTGCTGACTGACAGTTCACAGCTGACTTCTGACAGTCAAAATTTAGGTATATACCTAAATTTTGACTGTCAGAAGTCAGCTGTATATACCTAAATTTTGATTGTCAGAAGTGACATCTGCTAAACACATGTTTTTTTGCAGATCATATAGTTCGGCGTAGGGATACATAATTTGGTCTGGTAGCTTTTTAAATCCGCCAGCTTTCAGCTGTGAGTTGTCAGTCAGCACCAAAGAAGCCATGGGGCTACTGTAGCTTAGAATGCCTGAGTTTAAGTCCAGATTCCTCCAATTTGTATTTTATCATATCAAGAGAATGTATTGTGATCGCGAAAAAACCAATCTCGAGATTATAATGAATCTTTATACGTTTTATGTGAAATAGCCACGGATCCAAAACAGTTTAATAGAATTGCTTCAAACGTGATATTTAGATTTTATAAGGCTATACCACAAAACTTTTTTCTTAACCTAACCCTTCAATTAAGGGTAGTTTATTGATGAGTAGTTTTATTTGGCCATCAAATTTTTCAAAAATGATTCTAAAGACGTTGTTTAAAATGCATATCTAGAATTTGTTTGACATAACAAAAAGCACTGTATATTTGTTTTTATGGTGATAATTCATTTATGGGTAGTTTACTAATCACCTAGTTTCAAAAATCGGAGATCTTTTAAAAAATTGTACCAACGATTTGATTCCAAATGGGTACATGCTTGACATAACACCTGACACTGTTTACTTGGTTTTGGTCAAACATTCGGTAGAGGGTAATTTACTGATTTTTTTTTGTTGAAAATCAGAATTTTTGAAAATAGCTATTATGATTTTGCTTGAGATGTATATTTTGGAAGTGTTTGACATGAACATGATAAATAAATCTATATACTTGTATTTTTTGGAGAATTCGGTTTTGGGTAGTTTACTGATGAATGTTATTCTTTTAATATGAATATTTTGAAAAATCGCTTTATTGAATTAGTACTAAATTGGTATCGGGGGACTATTGTAAATTATCAATAATAAAATAGCTTTATTTATATAAAATACATTAATTTATGGGTAGTTTACTTCTGACAAAATAATTATAGAAAATTTGAATTTTTTAGAAATTGACATTGAAAATCTTGTATATAATTTGATAAACCTATTTTCTCTCGTCAGACTCTGGTTGTTAAGCTGATGTGTGGTGGCAGTGATGGGTTGTTGGCGACGGGGAGTCTTCGGACGAGTGTATTAGATTTGGCCGTAGGGCAGTTTCTTGGTAGGCCTTTCTTGATCTTTTCCTCTTTTTCTGTGAGACAAGCCTGAGTGTACCAACGCAGATGGGGATCCGCAGAGAAGGCATGTGTCCACAAGCGTTTAGGGATGGGTCCTTTGCAGTATTTACAATTACATGTGCCTTACAGGCGGTTTGAGAGGGACCGAAATTCTGCTTGACTGGCAGGTAAGGGAGGGAGGGAGGTGAAGTGTCTAAACCTAGGTCCAGAAGTACGAGAATGGGGTGGGGAGGAGTGTAGGAGAGAACAGGTTCTTGAGTATAAATTAGTTTTCAGCGTGGTCTCTTCTGTTTTGGCATCCCTTGCTGCGTCGTTAGCGGGGGTGAGTGGGAGGGTGGCTCATGGATTAAGGGCAGAGATCTGTGTGGTGATGGTGCGGGTTTTCTTTAGCTGAAGGGAGGTTGACAGGCCGGATTGGACTGAGCGCAAGGGGGCAGGGGGAAGAGATAGGAATTGTAACATTGAGTTACAATAGGACCCGCCCCCATGTTAACCTTCACACGTAACTCGCCTTTTTGATTCATACTACCCGCTCCAAATAGTACCCAGCCACCTCCCAAAACACCTCTAGTGCGCGATGGCACCATACAAATTGCTGGAAAACAAACTGCTCAACAAGCTATAAAAAATATTTGGAAGACTGGGTGGGTCTAGTGGCTGACAAGACTTGGACGAACTGCTAGACAAGCTCATGTATAGGAGTACAAAATGATAGACAACCAAGCGGTCGACACGAGAGAACCAACTGCTCGACAAACATCGAGATGAATCCAGTTAAGAGTGGCTCAAGTGAGAGACAAGTTATTTCAAAACCAACAAAGTTATAAACATGGTAGTAGTTGTTGAAATGACAGTTCTGGACCACTTTCTTCCATAAGGTTAACAATGATCCACCACATTGAATGGGGTGGATAACGTTCTCCTCTAACCTAACCTAACCTAACCTTAACAGGCTTTTAATTACTATTAATTCTGTATTTGTTGTTCTGCCCCTTGCAGCCGCCCTCCTCCCTTGAGTCTAGATTTCAGCCTCCATCCCGTACTCTCCTCCCAGTCTCCTACCCCAGCCTTGATCTGCACAAATTCCAGTCCCCATCCTGTACTCTTACATCCTTTCAGCCATACGACTTCCTGTATCCATCCTGAGCAAGATGTAGTCTGGCTCGATCATGACCGTGTTGATCCCATCCAGCTTCAATCCATTCTCTTATGACCCACCCCGCTTACCAGCCTGTCCTTAAACCTTGACACCTTAGATCTTGTACTTTAAACGATGTATCCATTATCTTACCACCCGCTCCTTGATAACTGACGGCTTATATCTTGTACCTTAAACAATATGTCCTTCCTGTTTACCACACATCCCTTAAAATATTCTGAAACTGTTTGAAACGGTACGAAATAATTATGCATCATTCTCCACCCGACACCTTAAACGTTGAGACCATTCATCGGGGTTCGATCCCAGTTGGGTGGACTGAATGTGGATCTTCATAAATAGTTTTCCCCTCTCACTCCACGAAAAATCGGCTGCAGTTCCTCTAAATTCAACCTTACTCATACCTAAACACTTTAGCGTAGTTAGTATATAGGCGTATAAACCGAACGGGTAGTAACTCTCTAGTAGGTATAACGTAGTGCTAAAAATTAAAAATATGTAGCACTAACTATACAGGCTAGATATTAAAATTATCTCTTTGAAAAACAATAAAAATCCTTTTTACTGTCGCTTATTGCCAGTTACTTATTTTAAATACTATTTTAAAACGAATGTCAAATTTAAACTTTTAATAAGGGCCAATAAGTAATTTTTATTCAATGGTTTTCAACTCTTTCTTCATGAAAAAGCGGGTGTATTTTTTCTAAATTATACCCTCCTCACCTCTAATCTATTAATATAAAAATAAGCTAGTTTATATGTGTGGACCAGCGCTCACTGTTCTTTAATGTTGCAGCCAACGTTGCAGAATTAATTGCGACTGTTCAATTCGTGATAAGCTTTTATAGTTCAAGTTATTTTCACCTACATTTTTACTTTAGCAAACCCAACAAAAAATATGTCAAGAAGAGTGAGGTTAAGCTGATGGGTTGGGGGAAAAATTATTTGAGTGTAAACAAGGACATTCGTGTTTTGAATTAACTGTTCTGTCACTTAGCCCACTCTTAACTGGATTATATCAAAGTTTGTCGAGCAGTTGGTCCTCTCATGTCAACCGCTTGGTTAGCTATTACTTTGTACTCCTATACATGAGCTTGTCTAGCAGTTGGTCCAAGTCGTGTCGGCCACTTGACCCACCCAGCCTTCCAAATAATTGTTTTCATTTTGTCTACCGGTTGGCTGTCTATCACATAGTCCAGCTTGTGTCGATCACTTCGTCCTCGTCGTTTCTTTGTGTCTAGCAGTTAGATGTCTACCACTTTGTCCTCTCTTGTCGACCCCTTTGTTGTCTATCACTTTACCTGCTCTCGTGCGCAATCAGTGGAACAGCCACGTAGTTACGAACTTTCGCAAGAGAGCGCTCCAAACCAAAAGGACCACACAAAGAGCAAATTCTCCAAAAAAAGGAATAAACAATCAACTTGTAAATATATGTGTATATTTTTTATAACTGATCTGTTCATGTTAAATATAGGAGTGTAAGATATATATGTATTTTCCTAAGTTTTAGAGATAAAGCCTGAGAGGGAATGTTGGGGCTAACCTCCCCCAACTGACCAAGTATGTTGAGGCCCCGAGATAAGGAGAATGGAAATCTGAAATAAACACCCGTACATCTACTACCGATCTCTCACTTTATCCTTCCCTTCAGCGCTCAGACCGTCAGACATATTTGGGATGCCACTCTGTTACACCCCACTCTACTACCTTTTATCTACGACCACAAATAATATAAAAGGGAGGGGGCGTAAACTAAGGAATATATAAAAAGGGAAATCATATGCAAGATTTAATAACAACAATATAAATGGTTTAGTCAAAGCAATAACAGCAACGCAGAAATCTATCCATGGTCTCAAAAATCAAACTGAGGTATGTTGAAAATTTTAAAAAATAAACAATTATTTCGCGCAGTTAAATTGAGTGAATGTTCCATCACACGTAACATATCTTACTGTCAAATCGGTCATTCTTGAAGAGACAGAACAACCCATAAAGTTGATTTAATTACATAAATTATAGCAAATAATATCCACATAAGAGCCTTATGGGCCTTATTACACTGTTCCGAAAGTGTCTGATTTACACCAATGAATGCAGACTTCAAAAATGTTAATAATAAATATTAAATATTTATTAGATATTTTAAAGCACACGAGAGTTTGGCTAACAGACTTTAGTCAATCTCCCGCGGGACTATCTGATCTCGACACCAAACTAGAAAACGTCCACTTACTTGTGGATATAAAGAAAATACACTACTAGAAACAAAGCATAGCAAAAGATTTGAAAATAATCAAATATAAAATTAATCCCAATATCAATTTTATCGGTCAGAAAGGTTAAGTTACAAAAATTCATTTTTATAAATATAAATCACAAAAAGTCTACCTTAATATTATCAAAACCAATTACTAGTAACATCAATTTCAAAATGAATTATATTTAACGTGTCTAACACAAAATCAACTTATAATTTTGGCTATCTAAAAAAGTTTAAGAAATACAACAGACTCTAGCGACCAAGTGGCAACAGACAAAATATAGAGTCTCATTTCAAAATAAATGTTCAGGTAAAAAAATATTATTAAATAGAAAAATTACGACGCCTAACTTGGCTAACACTAAAAGTTAAATTTAAATCAGAATCCAAAATATAAACTGCCATAGTTTAAGTCCGTAGAATATGAAAGTTTATCCTGGCATTGTCCAAGTCCAGGACAGCACTCCTCCATCAAGCGTTGTGATTGAATAAACGTCTTTGAATATACGAACATCACTCTATATAGGGTTCTCATTGCTAGGGACGCAAGGTGGGGGAAAAGAACACTCGGTTGGTGACGTCCTTCTAGAAGCTTTCGATAGTCACGTAGCCCATTTTTTGTTAGAGCTCCATCCGCCTTCCAGAACATTTCTTCTATCACCTGATGTTGTGGACGTAGTTCATATTTCTCCCATCAGAGGGCAGGTAAGCAGTCTTCCTCTAGTCGAGGCAAATTCTGTCTGGCCTATTTTAGTGTTGTTTTGATCAAATCGGTGTGGACATCAGCTGTTGGAACATCATAGCGGGCTCGGTCAACTCCTCGTACTAGGATTCTATAGGTGTTGGCCCGTCTTGGTGGTTGCTCTACCCAGAAGATACATTCGGTAAGTACATGAACAGTTTTATTTATAGCGAGAATATTATCCTATAATATTCTGTTTTTATATTGTTCAGAATTGTTTCTTATATTGTACCAAACTACGAGAACGCTAAGCGGTCATCGGTAAAGGTTCGTGCTGCATGTTACCTCCCTTGGGAATATGACAGGGCAGCGAACAGCTGCCAGCTTGTCGGTGGTCGCATTCTACGCTACGCTGCCATCAGGAGATGTTCGTACTGCGTGTTCCCTTGCCCAACGCTGTGGACTGCACGCCAATAAATAAAAAATAAACTCCAACGCCCGTCCCAATCCTACTAAAACATAAAAAACAATGATAACACATAAAAAACCAATATAAAAACCATTGATCACACATAAAAACCAATGGGACATAAACTAACAAGTTTGGACAAGAACCAACATGTTTGGAACACTGGAAAGGGATAAGAAGGGGGGAGGGCGACAGGAGTGAGGGGAAAGGTAGGGCGAAAGCCAACAACCAATCAGAGAATGACAACAACATTACGTAATCATCACAATACACACTCTATCCACGTCGGGGTCAAAGATAAAAGGTAAAATTGTACCTGGTGGCCATACTAGGTAGTCTCATATCTTATATATTTAGGATTTATATAGGAAATCTGTCAATAGATATATAAACATAATTATTATTTAAAACAAAAACCTAAACCAAGGTTTTATAGACAGTATCAGTGGCACTTCTTACAGAGGAAAGAATAAATTACTGCGTTTACTTCCAAAGAACCTAACATACCCACCTTAGCCTAAGAAATGTGATTAATTCTTAATGTGTTGAACACAAAATAGACTATTTTTTTTATCTGTTTTAAAAGTTCATATAATATACATCTAATACCCATATATTTTGCCACTAAGCCAAAATAACATCTTCCCATTTAGATAAATTTAAGAACAGCTATATAGCAAAATAGCAGAGGCCCTCTCCTTTACTCCTATTAAAGAAGCAAGAGTCTCGTGTCACTTTATACTTGAATGTTTGTAAACCTTGCAGCTCTTTGACGCTGCTATTGGCAAAATAAAGAGACGAAGAAGCACTTAAAAGAAGCCGTCCAAAGTCCTCAATCCAGACCACTTTGATGCTGGATGTATTTGGACGGTGAAAGCTTTGGCTAGAAATAGGATATCGCTAATTGAAAAACTCACTAAACCGAGATGTAAAGAGCTTTACTGGGTAGAACTCTTATTCCTCAAGTAAATCTCGGACATTTGATTCATTTTTTTATTATTTTGTATTAAAGGCAAACTCTCACTTATTTCTAACTGTATTTACGAATTACGAACTTATCTTCTTTGAGGTGTCCATGGGGAAAATATGCAATGTGTTTATTTGTGAGTGTATCCATGTTTAAAATTAGAATGTGTTTTAAAGTTTATTTGTTTTTTTAAATATAAAAAACACAAATATTTTATTTTGAATAATTGAGGAAAGAAGAGATGTTAAGAGAGTTCTATAAAATATTAAATTGTGTTTCAAAAGAGAGTGAACCAATGTTCCAAGAGAGGAGAGAACAAGTATTTCTACAATCCTCCTTCTAGCAAATGCCACCGAAGTAATATTTATTACTTTCCCCCACCATTGTTTGTCCCAGGGGCGCCCTCAGTGGGAGGTCAAAGGGCAACTGTCCCCCCTGAGATTGTATGAATATTAAAAATAGTTTAAACAAATATAGAGATATCTAAGCTCCACCCAACAGTGTTCGTATCTAACGCTCAAACAGTGCCCCCAGCTGACAAACAGAGAGTTATAGAAAAAGTTAACTAATCAATAACTAATAAACTATTAACTCACGCCACCAGACCACCCGGTAACTTGATTACTTGGAGCAAGCGTATAGCATCAGGCAATGTAACTAAGGTTTACTGTTTTGCGCATGCGCCAGCAATAATTCCCAAAAGTACAATATAACACATGACACATTGTCAAGGTAAAATCCAGGATGACCTTGAAACGCCACTTTTAAAGCTTCAATTCCATTGTTAGGATTATTAACGGGCACCACAGAGGTTTATTATTAAGAAGACGATAACCGGGGAAAATTTTCAGCAGTCAAACACTGAATTTCCACCACTTATCATTAAAATGAGACATACATAGTAGTTGTATAACACTTAATAAAACATAAAAACAATACGAGATCTCTTTCCCGAAACAGTCATCGGGCAATAACTTCCGACCGTGCGCCTGCAGTGTCTGTTACCGCAACACTACACACAAGTGTGCATCTCACTGAGAATAATCAAACAATGACTAACCATTTGTCACCCGCTCCATCTAACCAAAAGACTGTACGAGCTACTACTATTCAATTTAATTAAACACTTCATCTTTGATTTAATTTATCTTGAAATATGTCAACGAATTTGAATAATTTTTTTTTCTTATTTTGTATCTTTTTTTTTAGGAGCCAAGGATTGCCTTATAAAGCATCTTTATAGGCCTTAATTTAATAGATTTTCCCGGAGCTCCCACCATGCTGGGGGAGGGGGGATATAGACAATCAAGTTTGCCACCCTGGAAAAAGAAATCCTTTGGCCTTTGGATGACCTAGCTTGTTACTTTAAGTCATTTATTTTAAAGCTCCGTAAAATATTTTGTACTCCTCAAGAAGAGGTTATAAAGATTGCCTATTAATAGTTGCCTTTAATGATCCCAAATAGTTTTGTATTGATAGCTTTATCAAAGTTGAGCTGGTAGGGATCTATACGCTAGCAAAGAAAACTACTGGTAGTAAATTTTTATGCTTTTATTATTTTATGATTTTTTTCTATGCTAGCCTTGGTATATTTTATGTCACTAGAAACTACAATTACCTTGGGTGTACTTTATAAATCAATACATCCTATGTAGTATTACAAAATATAGTATCCATGTTATATAATTAAAACCTCCAACTCACATATATCAATAAGGTAATCTTAAAATAAATCAATGCAAATTATATTTTAAAGTATTAACAAACGTTTGAAAGCTAATTGAAAATTAAAAAATTTATTTATAAATATATTCAAAAACATGTAAGTTTCATTGAACTTTGTTTTAACTTATCTACTACAACTATGTCCAGGTCAGTGGACATGCAGGCTAAGTCGTCTCTCCCATCTGGTCTGCCATCCATGGAGAGTCCAGAGTTCAAAATTCATTGGGTGTCTTATATTTACTTCTACCTTCCCCAATTGCTAGTACATTATTTCTAAACTCTACCATAGTCAACCAAACATCATTAGTGTAAGTACACAAATAGCCTGAAATGGCGGAGAGAGGATATGAAGACGAATACATGTACAGGGTGTTTGGAAACTCACAGCCCAAACTGCACATGTAGTTTGTTTGAACCAATACAAAGTCCGTATACACTTACATCCAGCAAGCTATGCTAATACCATTAAATTGTGTTCAAAGTTTCGGCGTGCGGCGCCGTGAGATCATAGCTATTCAAGCATGCGTGTACAACAGGTTGCATAGGAGCTAGGCACTCGGCACTACACACCTCGACATCTCAGAGCATGGCAGCAGAACATACAATTAATAGTTAACAACACACCAGTCCATCTAGAAATGCGAATACGTTCTGAGGGTCATAATTAACGGTCCTACATCACAGAAAGTGCTTGCCATTATTGCATGTGTAGTGCCGCGCACCTAACTACTATGTAACTTGTTGCACACGCATGCTTGAACAGCTTTGATCTCCAGGGGCTGTATGCCGAAACTTTGAACACGATTTAATGGTATTAGGATAGTTTTCCGGCCGTAAGTGTATAGGGATTTGTATTACTTTGGTTCAAACAAACTATAAGTGCAGTTTGGGCTATGAGTTTCTGATTCCCCTGTATATATATATAATATATATAATATTATATATATATATATATATATATATATATATATATATAAAACGTACAGCAAAAAGCAGTGAGATGTGATGGCTCTAGGCAATAAATAATAGTAGGGAGTACAATTTTACGTTGACGTTTGTGTCCTTTATTTTACTTTAAGGGCCCATTATTGTACCTAAATCCCTTATTTTTAATGCTTATTTGCTTGCCTATTTGAAATATTTTTGGTGCTTAAGAATCCGCTCCTTACTTATGACTACCCCGGAGTAGTCACCACCCTGAGATCTGCCACGGGGACTATTTTATCTTCGAAATATCTTACCCCAGGAAAATCCATCGTAAACTTTCTGGAATTTCTCACGGTAAAAGCTCATCACGCCCCGCCCAGCCCCCGAGCTGGAGGACCACCCCTGTCGGCTGTCCGCAACTGCTTATTCAGTATATTCACAGAAACTCTTCTTATCTGAAGCTATTATCCACTATCCACAACCGGAGGACGCATTGTGCCGTGGATTATAGGGACCCACCAAACAGGTTTAACTTATTTGGGCATTGTTATTGTAACATATACAACTTGTAGGTGATTTGCATTTAATTTAAACTACACTATCAACTGATAAATAGTTACTACTCATCGTTTTATGAATTTGTTTTTAGTAAAATAAAAATATGTTTATAGGTTATGTCATTGCGAGATTCAGGAGGGAAATAGTTTTCAAGAGAAAAATTTTGGAAGTTAGTAAATAAAATATAATAAGCTACTAATAACAAACAAAAACAGTTTAATTATTGGTATTATAAGATCCAGTTTTCCAACCTTTTGTCATTAATTTGACCACCAAACGGATAATTGTAATAAAAATAAATAGGAACAAATCTAATAAAGCTACATACCATAAGTTTGCGTATGAACCTATAACTTAATATAGTAACTATCTTTGAAAGTTTATAAAGTATTTTAATAATGTAAAACATGATACATATTTTAATTCTTCATAAACAAAATTACCATCATCATTGGAATTAATTATATTTACTCACAAATGGTGTGACAAATACATAAAACCCGATAATTATCATCCAAGATTTAGAGGAATTATCTAAAGCGTGAGAAAAAATATAATAAATAAAAATACATGTTTAAATTAATAATTTAGCTAATTTATAAAAAAGTTGTGTGAGAAAAGTATAATTTTTACTTTATTATTTACACAAAAATACAAAGTACCAAGCTTGTGCACAATCAATACACGTTTAAAAATTAGCATTAACAATATTGTATTGAAATTATTAAAATGAGCATGAAAACCAGAAAACTATATAATTTATCCTAAACGTTTCAATAAGCCTGCGTATAACTTAAAACTTTGATAAAAGGAAAATCTAATAAAGCTAAATACTTGAAAATATGTATATCCAAATATTAATAAAAACTTGTGTCTTATTAAAATATACACGAGTATATCGTTGTCTTCAACTTCGTCACATTAAGTGGACCTAACCAATCGACCATTTACAAAAAATGATAACACTTCCTACTAAGTATTTTCTGGTCTTTATTGTAATTAGTGTTGTATAGTTATGTAAATAAGAAGAATATATAATTACAAAATTAAAAATTCAGCTCTTTAATTTAAGGTATTAAAACTACTCAAACGTTAAATGCCAAATATTAAATTGCAAAGGAAAGTACTCAAGAAATGTTATTCCAAAACGGTTCATCTTCAGTCCAGTTTCACAATATTCCAACGTTTGACTTTTAAAATTAATAGTTGAACATTTTCCGTCTATAACACTTTATCGTAATATGTGGAGAGCTCTTCTTCCCAAGTGCTAGATGTGAGCACAGCAGTAAAGATCACTAAAAGGGTCAGCTCTTTAAACACTGAAACACTCCGTCTGGAGACAAACCACCAAGGTAGAGGAGTGTCTAATTTCTTAAAAGGAATTGGCAGTCACCGTTTTATATATGATATGTACTTAAAGTAATTAAACTAAAGTTTACTTAAAGTAGGTTCAGACAATTACAAACATTTTATAGATTAATTAGCATTAGCATTTTGGTACGAATCGGTACGGGCGTGTTTCTTTTAGCACCGCGTCTTACTACCCGTTCGGTTTATACCCTATGCATTAATTACACTAATGAATTAGGGATTAGGAAGTTTTAATTGAAAGGAAGTGCATCCGTACTTTCAGGAAAGAAGAGTTGTAAAAACATTTATGAAATTACACCCTCATTGCACCCGACCGAGATCGAACCCCTATCTCCCCGTCTTTGTCATTCTACTCTAACATGAGAGTAGTGCGTTAGACCACGCGTGTCTTGGAGAACGAGTGTGTATGTGAGAAGATAGATGGAGTACGCAAAACATTACTTTGAAATATTATCCCCACAAAATCAAGTGGTAGCATAAAAACGTAATTATTGAACTTATTTATATTGAAATATTATTTAAAAAATAAGCACCAAAACCTATATTTAGATCAAATGAAAGATGTGATAGATAAAATATTACTTTGGCAATATACATTCATAATTAAGTGGTAGCTATTAAACATAACTGAAGTTACTTGTATAGAAATACAATTTGAAAAAAATAACATAAAAACCCTAATTAAACCATTAAAATGGCTATCTATCTAAACACATTTAAAGATAATTACTTTTATTAATTTTTGAAATTATAATAAAAACCAATATATTTTAAAATATTATTGTATAGTTTTTAACTTATAATTCTTGCATTAAACAAAACGTAATAAATTAATTTCGCAAATCGACTAGATACTTAACATTTTAGTTTGCAAATTATAGTTAGTACTGTTGATTTAAATGCGAATTAACGATAAAAAAACTCCAGGAACAAAATGTTTCACTATTTTAGAGAATTAAGTACCTTAATCCTAGAATATAGGTAAAATATGTGCTAGACGAAGAAACGTTAAATGCAAACAAAATTATATATTAATTATAAACCAGTGGTTTGTTTAATATATATTTATTATTTGCCATGATTTTTATATTTAATGTGACGTAAAACTTAAGCAAGAGTTGGGTTTTTATTTTTAACCAAAGAGAAATATTTTATTTACATACATTCATGCACAAATTAGGGTTTCCATGGTGGTACAAACGGAGAATGAAACGTTGAAACTTATTTATTAAAATAAGATTTTCGTTGTAAAATACTGTTTTTAATGACATCTTGGACCTTTAAAATGAGAGGCCCTATGTCAAAAGCTATTCAGCCACTTCCTCGTAATTTATATAACCAGAAACGGGCTTATCAAATTATATAAAATATATATAAACAAGTAAATTAAAATTTTCCAAATTTGGAGATACATATTTGAAATAAATAGTTTTAATATCTGAGAACAAACATTTCAGTTTTGTTGTTCTCTCGTCCCTACTGTAGCGTTGAGTCTCATACAACCTTCTGGTGCTATTAGGAGTCTAGCAGTAGCAGGAGGTGTGTGAAGGATCAGTTCCAATCTAGTGGTGAACTCACCAGGGGACCGCACGCAACACGCCACCACTAGCTAGACGGTGTAATTAGAAATCAGATCAAGGTTAATTCAACATAAAAGACTCTCCACTGGGGGTAGTGTTAGGATGTTGTTCAAAAAGAGCAATAAATAACACTGGTGGAAGCTTCTGATGACATACTACCTCCATTATGGATTTTAATTCACACTTGTTTTTGATTGGATTTTAAGCTGGTTCTAACCTTGGAATGGTCGATTCTAGTGGAGTTCCTAATCCTTTTTTAAGCAGATATCATGGTCAACTTAAGGTTCACTTATTGTAATACAACACAAGGATGACGCAAAATAAAGATTAATTTCTTGTTATTAGATCGACGCCATCATTATGTAACCACCACACCGTTGTTATGACGTCAGCTTTGGTCTAGAACGTTGAAGAATTCTACCCCAAGATGTATTTTTCTCCTGATTATTTAATGCACGAAATGTTATTTCATGAACATCTATTTATTTATCTCAACTGATACATTTAGAGTAGTACTGTGGTAAAAGCGTTGTGTTTCAGATTTATAAAGTTTCTCCACCAGTTCATAATTGCTGCTTCTCAAAATTACATGGCATTGAAATGATGTGAAAGCAGCGTTTTTAATTTCGTTAGCGCCAATTTTCGAAATGGAACAATATTGAATCGAACAAACAAAAGTATTAATGATTTTAAAGTGATTTATCTCACATAGCTTAGCTTACGTACAAGGTAGGATTTGATGCAATATTAAACCAGATAGAACTTGAAAATTGCATTCTCATGGAATAAAAAAGATCTAAATTGGGATTTAGGAGCGATAGCGCTTCTGTACTAGACGATCGAAATTTAAAAGTATCCCGGCTAGTTAGGGCGTATCTTCATGGTGTCACTTGTAAGTAGGTCTTCTTGGTGTCGCTTGTAACCAGGTCTTCGTGGTGTCACTTGTAAGCAGGTCTTCTTGGTGTTACTTGTAAATAGGTCTTCCTGTGCTTCAAATATCAGTTGTAACTCTTAAGGAAAAATTATTCTTGGGTTGTGAGTCAAAACAGGTTTTAGATTGGTCCAAGGAGTAATGTATCCACCCCTTCCACCGTTAGTAGCACAAGAAGAGGACAGTCCTCATCAGACTAACGTCGGGAAGGATTGTTTTACTATGCCACTACGATGAGGCCCAATAAAAAAACTCCCAGCATCATCAATAAGATTTAAAGATATAATATACGGAAGAAATAATATAAATTCTCATTTAGGGAAAATGAAGGAATACATTTTTTTAAAAAGGGAGTGTTTAGTAATATTTTAATAGCTATAAAATTAGATTGAGAGTGGAAACATCAAAGTTGTGCTGGAAGGGGGGGGGGGGAGGAAGTGAAGGGATACTCGTGCTACGAATATTGTTAATAAGATTTAATTTGTTAAAAATAAGTGAATTGGAGATAAAAATACAATATTTTTGGTATTCCAAAAATGTTTACTATTAGTACAATTTTGTAAAATATGAAATATTATTTTTCTAGTAAGTTAATTAAAATATATATTTGAGATAATTCTTGAAAATATGTATTACATAGCCAAGATATGGTCTAAATGTGCGCTAAAACTGAAAAATGAATAAATGTTTATACGATCAAGTTTTACCGCTGAATGGTCATTTTCTGAACTTGGCACGGAATTCACCACCACTTATATTACGATGGATATCCCTACAATCATGACTGCTATTGGAATCACTTCATGAAAAGGGTTGATTTGAATATCAACCACAGTCCGTGTTGTAATTACGTAGAAAGACCATGTTTCAGCCATATGACTACGTTATTAACATTGATGTCGCTTTCATAGCTCGATCCTCGTTTCTCAGCCAAACTATTCACAGGAATTCTGTAAAGATGACTCTATGTGTGTTCAGTGTGATAAAGCTGAGTAGATGTGTAAATATGACCTCTATAGTGTAAACTTTGATATTATTTTATGAATAAATTAATAGAAATCCATTCATTACTCCGTTTCCTCTTTATGATAAATAATTACGTACTTTTTATGATTTATATCAAGTTAGTAAAAATAAAATATAAAAATATTTTCAAGGTCCATGAAAAGGGTACAATAGGTGATGTACCGAGAGATGTCGGAATAGTTCTATCCGAACATTACATTCATTGCTGGAATTCCTAAAGAGTAAAGGGACGTCGATTTCCAATAAGACTTAGATAGTATTTACAACTTAACCTTAATATTAGTTTTTATATCGATACTAATATTCATCGTTACCTAACTTTTGGTTTTGCAGATGTTAACATGATTTTATATTATCATTGATTTTAAAGATTTCTAATCTTAAAAACAATTTTACGATCACTCACTTGTGTTTATATTGAACATTTATTAATATGTTAGACTATGTTTTTTGACCATTTGTTATCTCTTAAAGATTGAAGTATGAATTGATGAAATATTTGTTAGTTATCATTATTTTATCTTACTATACGCCAATATTCTCTTAAAATACTAATTGTGTTCCAACATCTTATTATTTATCTGATTAATCCAAGTCAAAAACTTCAAAAACTTCATAATTTTTTTTTATCTAAGTCTTAACTTTTATTCAACTGCTCCTTACTTAAGATTTTGTTTATAATGTTTTCTAAAATGCTATAATTTATCTAATCTAATTCACTAAATATTTTAACTATATATTTTTTAACTAAGACGTGCTATTCTCGCAGATGTCCAAAGATTTTCCCAATACCATGTAAAGTTTCACTTTTTTTAAAACAAATTTACTCTCTTTATTATTTGTCTTCTATTAGTTCTAGCATGGTATTTAATTTTATCTCACTTAATTTTAAATGCTAAAAATAGCAAGTAGTTTAAATTTTTTTTAGATTAATAACAGTTCAAAAGCATCACTTTGAAAGGATTCTTAAAAGATATTTAAGAAATAATAATTGTGTTTTATATCAATGTATATTTTACTCTTTCCCATAAAGAGAAAATATTGTAATCGTGACGATTTAAAACCCCGAGATTATGACGAATCTTTAAGTTTTAGGCTACGTATGTCCCAAACAAAAAAAAAGTAGATTTTACAATTCTGCCTGTCTTCATGTCTGTCTGTCTGTCTGTCAATCTGCCCCTGGCCACAGCTCTGAAAAGGCCTTGTGATTTATTTTTATTTTTATCCTAGGCCTAAAATTAAGTTTAGTTTACTGACGGGAGATTTTTTTGAATTAAAATGTTTTCAAAAAGACTATAACGATTTTGTTTAAAATCTATTTCTAGGAAGATTTTGTCATAAAAAATAAAACTTTAGGTTTTTTTGTGGGTTGAAATTTGTTTGCTGATAATTTGCTTAGTTCAAATATTAAAGAAAATGATTCTAGAGATTAGGTTCAAAATGGGTATTTGCTATTTTTTTTTGGGTAGAACAAATATCTCTCGCTCTCTTTCTCTCTCTCTCTGTATATATATATATATATATTTGTTCAACCCAAAACTAATATTTTTAAAGTAGTTTAATGATGATGAGTTTTTTGTAAAATTTGATTAACAAAAAAAATTTATAACGATTTGTTTAAAATAGTTATAATGGAACTATTTTACATTATCAAAAATAATGTATGATTGTTTATTTTTCTAAAATAAATTAATATAAATGTATTTTATTTGCAACAAACTATAGAAAATTTGAAATTTTTCGAAAATGGTATTGAAGATTGAGTTCAAGATGGGTATGGACGGGAATAGTTTTTCATGATAAATTATTATCAGTTTTTATTTTTTAAATATTTTTATAGTAGTTTAAAAATAACTTATTTTAGTAAATTTGAAATTTGTCAAAAAATTTAAAATGTATACATATAGAGTGTTTATTGTGATTAACAAGGTGAAGTGTTTGTTTTTATGAAGAAAACTTATTTAGGAGCAGCTTACTGGCCACCTTTCATTGAGAATTCTCTTCCAAGCTATAATACACAACATGAAATATGTTGTGAAATTATGTACTACTGATTCTTTATTTACATTAACCACTCAGCTCGCGAAAGAAATTCTCCAAAAAACAATCGATATAGTGGCCACTGATTCTCAAAAAGAGGAAGGTTCACAAACTTTGGGATAAGAAAACGAATGAAACTATATTTAGCTCATGATGTAATTTTCCAATTTACCAAATCTTACGAAAAAATTGTCTCCCCTCTCTATCAACCATTGTGTTGTTTCTCCTGTCTATCACAAGTAAAGCTAATTAGAAATAGTTTTAACTCCCCTTTGTTTCATAACGGTTTGCTATTTTTAGTTTTTTCAGAATCAGAGATTGATCAATTGATACAATCAACAACGAAGACTATTAAAAAAGCCATCAATTTTATTTAAATAACTAAACTACTTAGTAATAAATTTATTTTATGTAGATCTAAGCAATTAAACATATACATTCAAGTAAGTGAACAACAAGGATCCCAACTGCGACGGTGCAAAATTACTTTCTTGAGCTTATCCTGGATCTTTTAAAAAACGAATTTAAGTTAACATAGTTTTTAAATTATTTAAAAAAAGACTAAGATGCTAAACTACTTTTTATTTGTTGATTATACCCATTTAAATATAGTTGCGGTAAGCATGGGTAAGAGGGGCTCTAGCCCCCTTATTACTCTGTAACATCTACCTTTTTTTGTTAATTTTTATGAAAAAATAAAATTGTATGTTTGGTATGTTTGGAATTTGGCTGTAATTGCCTGCTAACAGCTTTAAATCATCAATATCCGAGTTATCAGATAAAAATTATAAAACGTATATTTCCTCCCATTCCCTCTTCAACAGATTTATTTTCATTTTGTTCTGTTCAATAAACATGAGAAAAATATAATATTTCTTTTCAATGGGTTCAGCCACAACTACATATTTTTTAAGAACTTTTGAGATTTTTTTTTGTTGCGAAAATTGGCTCTTAAAACTTATGTAATTGGTTCAGAATTACGTTCATATGCTCTAAAATTCCCGCCCACAGGGTTAAATTCCTGAAATTGTCTCTCTAGGAGAGGAAGGGCTGCCACACCCCCAGCAGATGGGACTCTAACCAAACCCCATTTAAAAAAAAACCCACGGGTGCCATTGGCAGCAAATATGACTTCTATCAAAAGTTAAAATTAATATTTAATATACATTTTCAAATTCAATTGATGATTGATGCAACCAATGAAAACTACTGGATAAACAAGATTTTAAAGTTGTATTACATAAATTTAAAATGAGTTATATAAGAATTAAACTTATACAAATAATCTAATCATTCCTTTCAACTATCTTCAATGAGTGAATAATTTTAGTTTTGCGTTTGGTCGAGCTCGAATATGACAAGTCTCCGTTAACTTCCAGCACGTCACATAATCGGATTACTGAGGCAAGCAAGTTAGTGGCAGTAACTAACCAGAGCCCCCACGAGGCCCCACGGCAGACAACAAAACAAAAACGTTGGAGGGGGGAGCTGATTACACCAACACCAGCCAATAATAGTCGGGATTACTGTTGACGCAACGTAGCGGGGCAATCACGCTCCGATAATTCATTTAGTTCATTCATTATCACACTAATAAGGCTGGTGGTGCCTCTTCAAGTCCAATAACACTTTCAAATCTAATAAGTAATGATTGAATAGATTTTACAATAACACTGTTAATACTCACTTCTGTGGCCACATGGTATAAGACATCACTCTCGCACTAGACTCTACTGCTGATGAAAGGGGGATCAAGGTTTGAATCTAGGTCGGGTGTACTGAGGAAGATTCTTTCCTAAGTGGTATTCCACTCTCCTTCCACGCAAATGTGGGTATACTTCATTTAAATAAAACCTTCCTAATCCCTAAAATCATTAACGTAATTAGTTCATAAGTGTATAACCCAAACAGGTAGTAAGACGCGGTGTTAAAAACCCCACTGATATTTTGAATAACCTAAATAACTATACTTACTTTAGTATATTATTCCGATCAAGGGAATTAGTTTTGAAAAAGTTTTTTAGATACCAAGAAACATTTTCGATCCCAATTGATATTTACATTATGCTTCCAGGTTTTTTTTATGTTTCTTGAAGAACTACATCTATACAGGGCCGTTTATATCCCAAAATGTATCAATATTAAGCACACTAGAATATCGATTATGGGCCTAAGGTGGCAGAATTCCAGGCCGGACAGTGGAAAAGCCGGATAATAAATACGGAATACGAGTGTGAATAATTTTCAGTATAGATTTGCCTACTTTTTTAATTTTCACATAACATTTAACTTTGCCTTAAATTGTCTGCCCATTTTATGATTGGGATGTAAAATAGGAACACAGTAATTGTAGAGGGACAGTACAAATTAAACCAGATAGAAATTGTCAAAATATTTACCTTACAGTACTTTATTTTGGAAATGGAACATTGGCTACAAAGCAAGAATAAGTGAAAATAGAGCGTCAAATGGATTATATTATAAATTCAGTAAATGTTTTATAGTGGATATGTAGTGGTTTGTTTATTATAAAACGCACTTGTTAACACCGAGAATCGGGCTGGATAATCGAAGGCCGTATGGTCACGACTTTGGTTTATATACTTTCCTTTTATAGAATTATTAAGCATAAAGGACCATTTCACAAATCAATTGAGTGGCACAAAATTAAAATTAATACAAATACCAGACTAACCATTTCAATAAAATCATATTTAAATTTTAAACTAAAATTTATAAATTATATAGTTATCCAAGTGAAAAACTAAATCTCTATAGGACCAGTGTTATAAACCAGGAAACAAAGTTGACTTTAGGAAAAGGGACGGGGAGTGAGTCCCATTTGTGTAGGTCTGTTTCGATCCGTAACTTAGTGCACCTAAGAATCATTTGAAGGCCCAGTGAAGCTTCCAGCTTAAGGCTCATGGAACTTAACACCACACCAACTTCACTACTAAGTCTCCACTAACGACCGACAAAACGCGCCAGAAACACTTGGCGAGAAAATGAATAGACATGAAATTTGGTGGTACATCTAAACCCTCTAAAGTCTAAACTATGCCTACACATAAAGCCCCATCTACTGACTCCATATCCGTAAGGTGCGTAATACTCCGTAAGAGATCAATTGACTCCACACTACGACTGACGACCCGTCAGACCCAGTGCACATTGCACACGTGGCTCAGGTCATCGGTGCGGTCTCGTACAGACCCTTGGATGAACCTGAACCCACGAAGGCGACAGAAATGTCGCAGGCGTTAGCCACTCTAGGACTAAACAAGGCCCCCGGACGCGACGATATCAATAACGTGGTCCTCAGAAAGCTGCCCTTGGAGGTGAATAACTTCCTCGTGAAGTTATTCAACGCCGTCCTGCTCCTAAGTCACTTACCTGAGCTCTGGAAGCACGCCAACGTCCTCTGTTTCCATAAACCGGGTAAGGACCCGGCCCTAGCTTCGTCTTACCAACCGATCAGCTTGCTCGACTGTTTGGGCAAGTTGTTCGAGAGACTTTTACTGACGAGACTGACTCGACATGTTTGCGAGGCGGGTATCTTGGTGGACGAGCAGTTCGGCTTTAGGGCGGGACACGCTACGTCTCACCAACTCGTCCGGATCGTGGAGCAGGTCACGAGGAACTTCAACATCAACAGGCTTACTGGGGCTGTCTTTCTAGACTTGGAGAAGGCCTTCAACCGTGTTTGGCACGAAGGTCTCCTTTTCAAACTCCTCTCCCTGAACCTGCCCTTCTACCTAGTTAAAGTTGTTCAATCTTATCTTTCCCACCGCACCTTCTCCACTACCTTTGGGAACGCCACATCCCAAGTCAGAAGCATCCGGGCTGGAGTGCCGCAGGGTTCCCTTGTAGGCCCGGTGCTCTTCAGTCTCTATGTGAACGACTTTCCCAAATCCCCAGACACCAAGTTGGCACTGTATGCGAACGACACGGCTCTAGTAGCAGAGTCGTGGCGAGGGCAGCTGGTGGAGAGGCGACTCCAGACGCACTTGAGGAAGTTGGAGGGCAGGCTGACCACCTGGAGAACAAGTATTAACGTGTAGAAGAGCACAGCAGTGCTCTTCACATGGAAAATAAAGTTCTATAGGCCGGCCCCACTCTAGCTGTTCGGAGAGCAGATCAGATGGGCGGACAGTGTTAAATACTTGGTACTCACGATGGACACCAAACTGACCTGGCGACTACACTGCACCGAGAGACTAAACAAGGCGAGGCAAAGGCTGGGAATCCTAGGCCCACTGCTTAACAGGCGTAGTGCACTGTCTACTAGGAACGGTCTGACACTGTACAATCAGTTGCTCAGGCCGATCCTCGACTATGCGTGTTCCGCTTGGGGCCACCTGGCGGACACGTATATGAGGTGGATGCCGGCGTTCCAGAGCGTGTGTCTGAGGATCATTGTGAACGCACCTTGGTATGTTTGGAATGTGACTCTGCATCGCGACCTGGATATGCCTAACGTCAAGGACCACTTCTGGAAGCTGGCGTAGTCCTTATACGACAGATTTCCCGATGCCACCAATCCTATTATCCAGGGGCTTGGGAATTACGTCATCGACCCTAGAGGGTGCCACCGACGTCCCAAAGCCCTGCTTGGATAAGCGAGATGTGTCAACAGTGGTTTGGGAGGCTCTCACCCAGCCTCCCATAGAGGGCTCCACACGTAACTCTAAAAACCTTTATTCGGTTTACCAATATATTTTGTTTTTCCCCAATAATATTAATAATATGCTTTTCTTTGTTTCAGTAACTTTGCAAAATGCGACAACCCGTCAGTTTAGTATCCGAAAACCACACGGTGTGACCAATTGGTCGGTACGTGTTGGAATTTGCTCTCGTGCTCCCCTTCAGGGTTCATTAGAGCATACTATTATGCGTCTGCATCTGAGAACTCCGCTCTTTCTATTGGCTCGCTTGGTGGCCACTATCACACACGTTTTCACGAGCCAATGGGAAGCTTCCTTTTACTCCCATTGGAAAAGACCAGGCAACAGTGGAGGGTATTTAATACGGTGATTCCTTTGTCATAAGCGGTCATTCAGCCTCGGCCAGTAAGTTGTGACCCACCCTGGTGAACCACCTATACGAAAGAGCTAATAAACTGTCGTATTTTGTGAAGAGCAATTTTGTCTGAACTCACTCTCCTTCCGCCGTCATCCTATTACCTTCCACCGTGACTAACGTTGCCGGGACTCTCTCTCCTACCTCCCACCGTGACTCACGTTACCGGGACTCTCTCCTACCTCCCACCGCGAATAACGTTGCCGGGACTCTCTCCAACCTCCCACCGCGACTCACGTTGCCGGGACTCTCTCCTACCTCCCACCGCAACTCACGTTGCCGGGACTCTCTCCTACCTCCCACCGCAACTCACGTTGCCGGGACTCTCTCCTACCTCCCACCGCGACTCACGTTGCCGGGACTCTCTCCTACCTCCCACCGCGACACCTGTGTTTCCGGGACTCCTTCCTTCTACCTCTCTACCCTTCCCATCTGATCGTCCGTGACACCGGCGATTCCCCGGGATGGTCTACACCCGCCGCTCCGGCAGAGCCCACCGAGAGAAGACCCTGAAGAACAAGTTGCTGGCCAAACATTACTCCACCCGAGGGCCAATTTCATACTACCCCGACAGTAGCACCAGGACCCCCGGACGTCCTTACTCCACTCCAACATCTCCAAGTGTCCCTACCTCGGAGTTATCTAGTTCCTTTCTTCGTCTCCTCTCACCAACCACCCAACCTCCGCCTACTCCAATTTCCCCTTTAAGCCCTGAGGGCTATCATTTGCATACCCTAGCCACCCCACAACCCGCCTGCGTTTTATCCCCCATCTCCCATCCTTACTCACACCCACTAGACCCGTGAGACCGGTGTCTAGCAACTAACGTCACCCGGAGACTTCACTTCGACTAGACGCGACCAATCGCCCCGAAGTCGCGAAAAAGGATAACAAGTATTCTATTAAGGTTTCATATTTAATAAACGTTTTTATATTAAAATGGAAGCGTTAATTGAACAAGTCAAGCCTCCACCTCCTAAATTTTCTTCATCTTCCAAAATATCTGCTAACCGCAGCATAATTTTTTCCTCAGTACTATCACCTGAACTCAAACAAGACATTTTGGAGAACGCCATCATAAATAAAGCTCACTGAAGAAGACCAGAAAGAAACAACACTGAATTTGGAAGGGAAAAGAGGGACCACTGCTTAGCTTAGCAATGAGTGTAAAACCAAACTGACAAAGTTTTAGCACAGCACAGTACAGCACAGCACAGCACAGCATAGCACAGCACAGCACAGCACAGCACAGCACAGCACAGCACAGCACAGCACAGCACAGTACAGCACAGCACAGCACAGCACAGCACAGCACAGCACAGTACAGTACAGTACAGTACAGTACAGCACAGCACAGCACAGCACAGCACAGCACAGCACAGTACAAGCACAGCACAGCACAGCACAGCACAGCACAGCACAGCACAGTACAGCACAGCACAGCACAGCACAGCATAGCCTAGCTTAGCTTAGCTTTATGTGTGTATTGGCCTTAAGGTGTGTGGCACTACATACCTCGACATTAGCAGAACATACCACAATTAATAGTAAACAACACCCCAGTCAATCTAGAAATGTGAATGAGTTCTGAGGGTAATCATTAACGGTCATACATCACAGAAAGTGTTTGCCATTGTTACGTGTGCAGTGCCACGCACCTAGCTCCTATGCAAACTGTTGTACACACATGATTTAACATCTATGCTCTCCCAGCGCTATACGCTGAAACTTTGAACACAATTTAATGGTATTAGCATCGTTTTCCGGCTGCAAGTGTATAGGAATTTTGTATTACTTTTGGTTCAAACAAACTATATGTGCAGTTTGGGCATTGAGTTTCCTATTATTTTGTATATGGAGAGATGTTAATTCCAGGGTTTAAGGAATATATGAGTGAAATTCCCGTCTAGATAAGTTGAGCGGTTTTCAAGTTTTTAGCGGACACACAAACAATCCAATTTATTTAATTGTGATCTAAGATATATAGGTATTAAAAGTTTTAATTGAAGCTTTATTATATTAAATATAATTTTTTTTTACTAAACTACTATAAGTCTTTACTAATAATATTTTAGAAGATTTTTATCTGAGTTTTTATGTGCCTTTTAATAACTAGCAGATAATCGCGTCCAAAGATTTGTTTACTGTTTATGTTGTGTAAACTAAACAAGTTCAAATAGGCTACGCCGCATATTCAAACAAATATAAATATATTGTTTATTGGTACACATTTTACATTAGAAATACAAATTAAAATAATTGGTGTAAGCAACAAAACTAATATTTTGGTGTTTTATATTATTACATGTCAATATATTACACTTTCAAGATTGTACACCCTTAAACACACGTTTATTTAGCTCATTTTATTAAATATCTCATATTATTATTAAAAATAAATAGTTTTAAATATATCTAAAAATTTGAAGGTCAGATTTTAAAATTATCTACTCTTATAATGAGTTTGATTTACTTGCTTTAAATAGATAGTAAAATAGATAAATCAGATCACATTCAATTAATCATATTAAATTACACTTTAAAATGATAACATAAACACTACGTTTACACTTGCTACGAATATTTTTACATATTATTTTTGGCCGTAAAAATAGTGATATATTAATGTAAATATTAATTGAGTAAAATTTTATTGCGTTGTAGGTTCAATGATATTTAATACATTGTAAATTATACCTTCCATCATTGATTTCAAAAATTAAGAATGATATACTTAGTAAATTACACTAGATAAATTAAATTATAATGTGAATACAAACTTGACTCATATTACAATTGCAAAATTATTATTGCTACTACATTGTAATCAAAGAGCTCCCACAATTATTGCCACACGAGTATTTAAAATTGAGTCCGAGTTCTGCTGGATCTTTAACAAACGTGTCCCCATTTGCTGGGCCCAACCATGCTTAACACCTCGGTAGGACCACTGCTTACCGGCTATTACATCACAGCTTACTTAACACCTCGGCAGGACCACTGCTTACCGGCTATTACATCACAGCTTACTTAACACCTCGGTAGGACCACTGCTTACCGGCTATTACATCACAGCTTACTTAACACCTCGGCAGGACCACTGCTTACCATCCATTACATCCCTATCCTTCCTCACCTTGTTTGATCTTGCACCAATGGGATTGCGACAAATTCAAACTGTGAAGAGGGAACTCGAATCTTCTTTGTTTCCTCCTACTCTTGGTTGAGCCAGCAACTCTATTTGTCATCTTTTTGGTCCCCACACGTAACCGACAAAATATCCCTCTCATAGTGACTCAACAAACGTTGACAGGTTGAGCCTATCCAATGGGAAATACTCAAGGGGTGACAAGCAATTGTTTTATTTCAGGATGCACAGAGAATTTAGTCATTTTAATGAAGATATTTAATATTCCTTTAGTTTTATTTAAATTAAGAAATTATAATATTAACACAACTATTGTTATAAAGAATGATATTATTCTCGATCCTCCAAAATACAAAAATACTGTAAAAACAAGGCCTTTCTAGATTTTTTCTAAAATAAACCTAAATTGTAACAGTTAGACCTTCTGATAAAATCTAATTTCCTACAAATTATTTTTATATAATTTATCCAACTATATCAGTGTTTTCCCAGCATATTCTTAAATATATAGCATATTTATTACAAAAATCCAACAATTTTTAAAATTAGTTTTCAAGTAGGTACAATAACTTATTGATCTTAATTAAAATTAGAGACGTGTATGTTTATTATATTAATTTAGATAGATGTTTTAAATAACCTTATATTCATTTCAATATCAATTAAACTATTACAACAACTTTATTTGGATAGCACACTATTTGTTGTTAGAGTTTAACATATTACAAAAGGGATCAGTTTGTTTGTTTGTTTGCTATAACATTGTTTAAATTGAAAATTTCCCCTCTGTGATGCACATTTGATTCTTTGGTCCCAAATAAACTCCCGTCTCGCTGCCATGTGGTTCTTTCAGTTCCTTCACATCACAGCCAACCCATACAAGCTCTTGAAGCAACTTACAACCCTCACAACGAGACCTTCATGTCAACCATCTGATGATATTGCACTAGCTGTGGTTACGAGAGGTAGTATGACCAATACAACACGTTGAACACAATAAATGTGAGAGGGAAGAACAATCTGGACATCTCGTCTATCCGACGTGCCATCACTTTGTTCTCGAGATCTCCATCTTGGGAGTCCATGACACAGGGAGAGTCCTCTGTTCCACACCTCTTCTGAAACCAGGGTTACAAAACATATTACTGGCCGGATTTTCAAATATACATTATATTATTGGCAATGAATCTATTAAGTGATAATTTATGTTTTTTATACATTTACTCTACTTGACTTATTAAGTGTAAGTTTAGTGGTTTTATAACATTGTGTCCTAACATGGAGATATTAACTAACACCAAAATGAAACTTCCGTTTAATTTAGTATATTTCCCTTTATCTTGAATGCTCGAAGATAGAATATGTTTTGTATTGGCGATAAAATACCTATTTCACACTCCATATATTATAGTATTTGGCTTATATATCCTATTTTGTTACTATTCAACATTCCTGTGACTCAGCCTATGTGTGCTGTTCCAAGAATGTCCCCCTGAGGGTGATACTAGCTCTTTGTGTAATGGGACTAGCTCTGAGGGGAAGTAGGAGCTATACATTGACTCAGTCAATGATTTATATCTTTATGGAAACCCCTGATGAGTCTAAAGGTGGGGACACATTGCCGTCACGTCACGTGAGCTCATGTGACCTCACACAGTAGAGATATGACGTGACGTGCTGTACATACTCACACTATAGTCACGTCATGTCACTCAACATGCGCTCTCGTTTCGTTTTCAGTAATACGTTTCTTATCTAAAGTTCTTCATTCTTGGACTAACCATGGAGAGAAGTGGATCAAGCAGTTTGAAGAAGAGTTGGAAAATGCTTGTCCAGTATTAGTGGCTAACACAGTGGCTCGTAGGAAAAGGGCGTGGGTGCATCAAATAAATTTGAAAAGGAAGGAGAAGGGCGAGTTTTATCATTTGGTCAAGGAACTTAAAGAACACCCAAGTCGATATGAAATGTATTTTAGAGTGACAAAGGAAGAATTTCAGTTCTTACATGATCTTATAAAGGAGCTCAGCTACGCACTTTTTCAATAAGCATTTCCTCCATAATTAACACACTCTAACAACCAAGAAAACTAACCGACTTGTCCACTGACGACACTTCAACGGACTCACGGCTCACGAAATATGTGCTGCCGCAGATATTGTGAGAGCGCGTCAGGGCGTGACGAGACATGAGGAGACATGACCTCACGTGATGTGTGTGTAGTGACGCCAGTGTGAATGCGCACCCCTCTTATCAACAGAAATAAATCTACTCACACTTTGATTGCTTACGTGAGCTCATGTGACCTCACGTGACGTGACGCCAATGTGTCCCCACCTTTAGAGTTGGGATAGAGCACGTGACGAGAGAAGAAGTGTTGGATATGTTTGTGTTGAAATTAATACAATATGTTGTAAACGAGTGATTAAAATTGAAAGAGTATAAGAAGGGCTAGATTGTTTCATATAAGGAGAAAGACTATAATTAATTTTATGACATCGTGATGTAATAATTATAGTTTACTCATGCTTCGATTGTCATATATATAGCTTGTCACTATAGATAGGATGATATGTCTTTTCTTGCTATTTAAATACATCTCAGCATGATCAAAATTTACATATATAACTTACTAACTCCATATAACACTTTAGAACGCTATGCTATGCTATGCTATGTGATGTCCTGGGTGTTTCTGGGAATACCCTTAATGTGCCGGTAAATCAGACTCTCTATGCTAGCTGAGAATCAAGTTACAAACTTGGGTTTTAAAATATGAATAGATAAACTTTATAGGGGTATTGTTGCACTTTTATTTTAAGGTTTATCTAAGTTTAAAATAAGCTATATTATGATTCTGGTTAGAAGAAACTTAAGAAGGGCACATATTCTTTAGTTGTTAACATAGATATTGTCTTAACATATTATATATGAATTGATAATATTTATCAAAAGTGATAATTGAAGATTCGAATACTTACTATATGAATATATGACATTATTAAAGTAGATTTGAGGACTTCAAAAGTGTTTATTTCTGTCTGGATTTTACTGAAAAATAACACTAGAGCAAGACAAAACATAATATCAAAATATAAAACCAAACATAAAAGAAAAAATCTATAAAATATATAATATATGTGAAAAAGTTTTTTCAATGAAGTAAAATATGAAAATATAAGAGCGGATTAGTTATTGTAATGTATCTAACACATGTTCCAGTTTCCCTCTTTAAATAACCTAGAAAATGATCCCTGTAATTGTTTAGTTTTAGTGTGTTTCTACCTTGTGAATAATGTATCAGTAGTATCAGACAACGGCTGAGTCCTGCTCCATACTAGATGTGTTTGGAGCGGTTTTCTAACCCCAAGACTGCATTATACCCTATGCTCGCAACATACCATACTGAGTGCAACTGCTGATTCCTGCTCATCGTCGGATGTCCTTGGAGTACTCTTGCCGTTCAGAGTCTCACTCTTCTGTTTTTTCTTCCTAATTCTTCTTTTGGTTACTTCAAGATTAATTGGTTTTCGCCACATGTAGTTTACAAATGTAAATTCCAAGAGGGCACAGAATACAAATGCTGTGGACATATTCAAAGAATTAAATTGAATCATTCAATTGAAAAAGCATAGAATTTATGTATATTATTATTTAGTTATTTTCAAAACATAATATTTAAATTAAGCAAAAAAAAAATCTCCTAAATCACATATTTAATTAAAGGTTCTGATTTTAAATCTAAAGCGATTTCAAGAAATACCCTTTAAATTAAATATATGTTTAAAAAATTATATTATAAAGTGTATATTTAATTTAACTTCATTTTTCCATGTGAATCCATTACAAATATAACTCTATATAGACAACTTTAATTATAATTCTGATATTTTTTGTCTAAATGTTTACATGCAATAGTAGTTTTAAACGAGTGAGTTGTGTTTAGATACTCAATCAATGCAGACTGACCTGTGCATGTTCCCATCCACACATCGATAGCCTTCACATAGCTCACCTGGGGCAGACCACTCTGGATACCTGTGGGGCCCAAATAAGGCATTCCTTGAGTGTACACCACGCAGCGTAAGCTACGGGCTCATTTAGAACAACTGTAAAATATTTAGTTCCTGGGGATGGAAGATGTTGTGTGCATCGGAAATTAAGATAAATCTCTCCCATAAAATGAAAGTTTAGAGCTTGAATATTGAGTCATATGAATCTTTAACGATATGTCTATATTTTATTAATTAATAAATAACAATATTTGACTGCGATTTGAATACTATTCTTTATGAAAAATTGAAACTTTTATTCGGCCATTGTTTGGGGGTAAAAGGAAAAGGAAGTACAGGAACAGCTACAGTAATGGAATGAGGAGGTGAAAAAGTGTGAAATGAGGTTTTTGAGGAGTATGCTAGCTCTCATCAGAAGAGATAGGATTAGGAATGAAGATGTAAGGTCAAGAGTTGGGGTACAAGAGATACATAAGATAGTAGAGGAAGCAAGACCGAGATGATATGGACACGTAAAGAGGAAGGAAGGTGAGAGGATTCTAAGAAGATTAATGGATATGAGGTATGTAGGGAAGAGACTGCAAAGGAGACCAAGGATGAGATGTGAGGAACAGATAGCAGCAAGTGTGTAAGTGATAGGAGGAGAGTGGAAGAAAGTAAAGGAGGGAGATGGAAGCATTTTATTAAACGGACCCTGTCATAAGTTGGAAACAGCTCGTGATGATGATGATGATGATGATTAGGCTGGAAAATCATTTGTTGAAAATAAATTTGAGGTAAATATATTCATCAATTTATTTCCTATTTATTCAAATATTAATTAATAATTACATCTAAAATCCTTTAAATGCTATAATAAATGTTTATTTCAATATATCCTTCATTTACCCTGAAAGAGATACAGATTGCCTTGTATTATTACACTATGGCTTAGCTTATAATATAGGCTCATAGTGCAATCCATCCAGGTAAGACTGCTACCTTCTAGGGTAAGCGGTGTGTATGTATATTCAATTCTTTTCAAATAATGTATTTTAAAATGATAATATACCATTTTATTTAAAAAATAATAACATTCAATATGTCAGTAATGTTTAGAGCACAAATTTTATTTTAAATACATTTTATTTATTTATATAAATTCTACTTGTATTACTAAACACATATAAAGTTAGGACTATATTAGTACATATCTCCACGAGTGCACCTAGAGTGGACAAGAAACCAAAGCTAATAATGTTCGGTTACCCGAGGACTGTGAGGAAACAGCGAGCAATGTAGTGACGCCAAGCGTCGTGCGTCCAGGCACCGAGTCAACGTCCATCCAGAAAGACACCCATGATATGACCACGATAAGGATGGTGGGAAGATAGCTCTGGACCAGATGGAACCCCACAGAGCGACTAAGATGAAACTCAGCCACGAGACAGCTGTAGTTACCTAGTAATAACACACCATGTTAGTTTCTGGTTCAAGTCTTGACTGAGTATACTCACGAGGTAGTTACCAAGAGTGGTGGCTGGGTGGATCTGGAAAAAGCGAGTCTTGGATTAAACTCTCCTTTGAGACAGCAGGAGCTATACAAAAAACACAATATATTTGTCTTTATTTCAAGCCGTCCCTTTTAACACAGTATATTAAGTAAATCCTCTCATGAAGCTCACAGTAAATCCTCTCATGAAGCTGTTGAAGTTCTTCAGCAAACAAATATAGCTAAGTTATTAATACAAATCTTCTCAAAGGAGAGTAACATGATGAGAATAGTGCGCAGTTATTTCAAAACCAAATTCATCTTACAATTAGTTGAAATTATTCCACGGGGCAAGCCCGAATTGCCCCAGTAATTAAGGGATTTAAAAATGTTCACTTAGCCCGGACCCGAATTGCGCCAAGTCTAATTCAGGTGAACGAGGGGGGATGAAATAAACAAACACCAACACAAACAAGCTCTCGCCACGTTTTGTCTTCCCTTCCTTAGATAAAAGAATGTAAAAAAAGCCCTAAGAGCCCCCAACAAGATCTGTATTAGTTTTTCTGAAATAAGTCTGGCCAGTATTAACAAATTATCTCGGCAACGGTAACTGTACAGATGTGTAATTGTTTTATTTTTGTTTGGGTTTTGTATGGACCGTGATATTAGCGATAATTATTGATATGGAAAGAATTTATAGTGAAAGAGGGAGATATCTGATTGTCTATAGTATCAACAGGTGAATTAATTGAATTTGACGAGGGAAGAGAGGTGTAGATGCACTATAAAAGACTGTAGGGCCAAAATATTCACACTTGATGGAGGAAATATTTTCTTGCGGATTGAAGATCAACACAACCACGAATCACTACTAGATCAAGAGTAGAACAGAAAATCCAGCAGCAACGCAGTTAAGAGGAAAGCTGAGGCGATTGACGTAAGGCCTTTAAATTTGATCGACAAAGAGGTGCCTACAGAGAAAAAGCTATAAAAACATTGACCCGCAAGGATATGAAATGTTTCAGGAATAACAAACTGCCAAATTTGCCTAAATCTTCCGACGAAATTCAATTCGACTTAGATTCAATTGAATTAAATAATACTTTAGACGAAAACTTTTTGTTAAAAAACTAAAAAGAGAAGGGGGTTGTGATATTTTCTTGTAAAGACAAGAAAAAGCAGAGCTACATTGACGCTATGAGAATCCTAACGGACGAGTGCGAGAAGAGACAACTTCACCTTCAACCTTTACTCATTGTGATGGATTTCAAGCAAGCACTCCATGAGTGCATCGTGTCAACATTTCCACAAACCAAGATAGTAGGCTGTCGATCTCATTTGGTGCAAGCATAGTAAGCGAAACAATTTTATTTTACAACTTTACATAAATACTGCTATAATTTTTGACTTTATTATTATACTTTTCACTGTTAATTTTTTTTTGCATTACGTTTTACTTCTTGTTTGAGTTATACCTTTATGTGCTAATTATAATATTGGGCTTTGGGATAAGATATGTTGAATGTAGAGAAAGGGAATCCGAATTTGCCTGTAGGAAAAAGGGAAAACTGTTTAGGAAAAAACCACCTTCAGTTCACTCGACCAGGATTCGAACTCCAACTACCCAATCATTGTGGTTCAAAGTGTATATCTGGGAAGGTTTTTAAATAATGAACAGAATTTTATAATTGATCTTAAAAAAATTGAATAGTGGGCAGTTTACTAATGACTAATTTTTAAAAGAATTTGAAATTTCTCAAAAATATCTTTAACAATTTTGATTAAAACATACATATTGTATATATTTAAGATGATAATTAATACTGTATATTTGGTTTTGGGGGCAAAGTCCTACTAGGGGTGGTTTACTGATGACTAGTTTTAAAAAATTCAAAATATTTTGAAATTATTTTTAAAGATTTTGTTAATATATAGATTAAGCTCTGTGAGGTATGTGACCCTCAAAAATCCTTTGTATGACTTTTTTTATTTATTTGTTATTATTATATTATAATTTAGCTTACATTTAGCTATTATTGACAATGTTTTTAATATGGAAATTTTACTGTGATGTTATAATGTTAGATTTTGTTTTATATGGTTAAATATAGTTAATTAAATAATATTTTTTGACTTGTGTCCTTCTTACCGACAGCCAAAGCATTAATATTTGTTTACATTCACAGTTGGCGTAATTCGGGTCTGGTCTTGGGAAGAGGGGTATTGTCGCAATTCGGGTCCGGTCTGTGGGGGCACTTTTAAGCTCTTGGCGCAATTCGGGTCCAAGCTAGGTGGATTGGCGCAATTCGGGCAAGCCCATTCCACGAGGCAGCTGAAAGCGGTAGTCACGTAACCCCATACGAAGGTGTTAAAAATTAGTTATGAAGCAAGTTGCAGCAGAGTATCGATAGTTGAGGTGAATGGGCACATCTCAAACTTTTGAAATCCTGAAAATAGTCTGGAAAATAATATACCTTCATATTTTTAAGTGTTAAAAGTATTTTGTAATTTATATTTTTTTAAATTATTCAATACAAAAATAATTTCGTAGGTTGTTTATATATTATTAGAGTTTGTAAAATATATCATGTGTTTAAATATTTTTACCATGGATGGTTGTTGAGCTGTGATGCCACGCATTGCTCATCCCATGTAAGAGGTCGTGTATCTAATCACACCTCGGAGTATACGGAATCTCTACCTGTCAAGATACTCTACAAAAAACCATATATATAAGTTAAATATGTACTTTGTCAAATTTTGTTCGTAGCTCTGGGTAAGCCAAAGTGCCAATAAAATATATAAATTCTCCTTGGTGCACACTGAAGATAATGATTGTTAGAACGAATAGAAACCAAATAAAATGCCAGCTGAGAGCCTTAGTATCACCAGTCACCGTTGATGATGACATTGTACTTCAAATATTTATAAAAACTAGTATTTAAGCCTGTCGTTGCCAGAGGGCTTAAGCTCATTTGAAATAATAGAATAACCTCATTATTAATTTAAGGTGGCTGCTTCGGTCAGAGAGAAAACACTAATCGCTGTTAGGCCACACGGCTTAAAATATAATGATCTGTGTTTTCTGGAAATACTTTTCTATTCTGTCTAAGCTTATGCTTCGTTTCGCCCCTTAGCTACAACCACCCTTTCCCATGTCGATAGTAAAGAGGGGAAAGAAAACCTCGAAACTTCTCATCTCAAGGTCAAGAGGATATCTCGTTGCTACTTCTCACATTTCTTCTCTCTTTCATTTATAAGACTATAAAAAAAATATATTTAGAAATGTTAAATCTAAAGTCCTTTTTCAAGCCTGACCTTATAGTTCCAAAATAATCTTAATAATCCTCTAAAAATGAGCTAATGTCACATCCCAACACATTTGTTTATATTAATATAACAAAAAACTTAGGGCTATTAAGGAAAAAGTGCCATGTTAGAATCTTTCAACTTAATTTTGGTAGAACTATATTTTGAAATAACGCAGTAAAATTAAATATTGCGTTAGAGCTGAACGCCCGCACGTCATTTTATCGCTACATATGCCGGCTTCTTAAGATCACTATATTTCTATTTTTTACTTTTTAGCACCGCGTCTTACTACCCCTTCAGGTTATAGGCTATGATGGCTATAAATAATTAAATTTAAATAATAGACATATATAGAGACATATGAAAGTCATATGGAGACATGGAGTAAATGAGCTTCAAGGTTTTCCTAAATCCATCATGTTCCACCAAAATATGCATCCAGAATTAGATTATGTCACTCCCATTTAAGTTAATTTAACTTAAGTTAGGAACAATTTTAACTAGTGATAACAATATTTGATTTGAAATTAGGAAAAGAATACAATCGAGAAATGCTTGTCATTACTCAATCAGTAAGTTGTTGGCATCTCGCCTGCTGTAAAGAAATGTAAAATTCAGAATATAGATATAGAATATACACCAGTTGCTCTCTATGGATGCAAAAATGGCCTCTTATCTTATACGATGAAAATAAATTAGGGGGTTCGAAACCAAGGTGCTTTGGAAGATATTTGGTCCAAAAAGGAATGAAGATAGTGGGGAGTGGAGGAGGCTAGATAATGATGAATTGCATACACTGTACTCATAAGCAGACATTGTTAGGATAGTAAAATCTCACAGGTAACGGTGGGAAGGTCATGCAGCGTGAATGGGAGTATCTAGAACAGCGTTCAAGGTATTGAATGTCAAACCCAATGGGAAAAGACCTCTGGGAAGACCCAGACGCAGATGGGAGGATAACATTTGAATAGACCTGAGAGAGATAGGGTGTAGTGAGATAGACTGGATAGAATAAGCTCAAGATAACGATAGGTGGCGTACTTTTGTGCGTGCGGTAATCAACTTTCGAGTTCCTTATGCCATAAAGTAAGTAAGTGCTTTTGGTGTTTTTAATTTACTATCTTGCCAAATATAATTTTTTACCTCACTGATAAATGTTGTTAATTTAATTTTGGAAGTTTACAGCCCTGACCATTTCACGGACCTCCATTTTGAAATTTAAATGTGCAATCTTGTGTGGTAATTTGGATTTCATACTTAATATTTAGTAAAATATTTCAATTTTATACGGTTCTATACAAATCAAACATTTTTTTTTTAGTTTTGGAAATTTGAAGGGAACTTTTTTCCATTTTAGAGTCTTTCAGTTTGTTTAGCACCACGTCTTACTACCCGTTTGGTTTACAAGCCTCCTTCTTCCTTAATTTAGGAATGTTCGGCTCTTTATTACGTTTTAGGGTGATCCTACAACTATCGAATGAATTTAAATCCCCTACCACACTGATAGGTAGTACATCCTTTTAGTTTTGGTCGTTTGTAGATCCTCTTTCCTTCCCCCTCCCTCAAACCCTTATTTGACCAGGCCCTTTTATAAATATAAAATATTTAACAATAATTTTGTTAGTTTTAGAGCGTTCCCTATAAATTCCTGGCAAATTTAATTTTATACCTCCACTTAAACGTTTTTTTCTAAATATATGCTTCCCCACACCTAATTTACATTTGGGTACCAAATGAGAGTCAGTTGAATTGAATTTCGAAAAACACTTGAGGGAATCTTGTTTACTGGCATTGAGAACTCCTAGATACAATTTTCTTAAAATAAAACCAGAAATAACAAATTTCAAAATTTTCGATTTCATTTAGTTATTTATTTACGGTTAGATGACTAAAATTTCAATAAAAGTTACAACATGGCTGTGTTTAGCAGTGTTGTAAACTTTCGGAAATTGGATTCCAGCGCAATTGAACAAACTTGATTTTATGGCCCATAAGTTAATATGGAGAATTTTTCTGTTCACAGATTTAGACCATTTTAGAATTTTTCAGGTTTAAGATTTTTCACATCATTCTCAGATTCCCAGAAAACTACATGCTGAATTTTAATCTTCTAGCTCACCGGGAAGTAGACACAAAACCTCTGGAAGGAAAAACCACCACGACATGGATTTTATATTATAGATAACTAGAGATTTGGGGCCCAAATGTTGAATACAAGACAAAGTATTTTAAACAAATTATTAACATCCAACTCTGAAGTATGACAATTAAATTAAAAGCTCACCAATCTGGAAAGACTCTTGACAATCTGAAGATGAGATCTTAACAATTTCAAACTGAGGCATGCGCAGTCCTTTCCCCATTAAAACAGGATTTTTGGTCTTCCATTCAAGACTGAGTTCCTCAGTTGTCTTCGAAACTAAAAGATAAACATTAGGTTTTTATCTTTGCTGAAAATCTTAGACTAAAGAGACAGGTACCCATGCTTTCAAAGGTTTTAACTATTTCTACCATACGATTTTCTAAGGTAAGTAAATAATATTTTCTTCTAAGAGAAAACATGTTTATTGTTCAACAAAATTAAATTTATTAAAATACTCACAACTTGCTACCTCCATAGTACAAACTTGAGTGTCCAGAGGAAATTTGGACAAGTCCATCATGCATGAAAACGTTAGCTTCAACCTGAAACAACCTCACAGTGTAAATAATATATCACTCATATTTTATGCACAACGGTATTTTTGATATTCAAGCTTGCACCGTGTCTAACTAACCCTCAAGGATATACCCATATCCTTTATGAAGGGCTTAGGAGGATTAATGCAGAGTTTAGTTTAAATGTACCCTCATTTGCATAGCATGATATTGGTAAACAATATAGAAGAAGCCTATCAGTATACCCAGCCAGGATTCAAACTAACACCTTCTCCCCATCACTTAAAATAAAAACGTACGATTAATTTAAATGAAGCCTAGACACGGGAATCAAACCAGACTGTACTTCAATATTAACAATTGTTGATTTAATAATAGCATTTCTAATTAATTTGAACCAAGAATATAATAAACGTTACTAATTAAACTTTGAAAATTAGTTAGATATTTTTGTACTAAGCATTAATTTATAGAGTTTATTTCTCTTTTCTAAGCTGTTGAAATATATTTATATGTTTTGAATTTACACAAATATACGGTAGTATACATAGTATACTAGTATATACATAATTAATAGTTATTGTAGATTCTTATTTTATTAGTTATACATATTATATTGATCTATTCTAATAATAATATAATAATAATAATAATAATAATAATAATAATAATAATAATAATATGATAATATTTTTGAATTAATGTTTATCTAGGATGTAAAAGAAAGTTTCATATTTGATTTTATATAACAATCCCGAAATACTTGAGGTACAGTTTTTGGTGGGCTAATAGCATTTAACCCATTACAATAAGAAATAGTTAATTTATAATCCGATCCTAAAAATGTCTCTGTTAAAACATTAACCAACAACCTTCTACAGTAATTGCTCTAGAATCACCATATTCTCCGTAGATGTAAACTGAATTTAATTCCGTCCTTCCAATAGTGACTAGTTTGGCTACAACAAGACCAGCTTTGAGCTGATTCAACTAAAAGTATAGTCTGCTCTGAACAAACACAAGAGCATCTTACACTTGCACTCCACGCGTCATTGTTGTGATGGGAAATTCCCCCTCCTTGGAACGACAATACAAAGACAAACTCCATATCTAGTTCAACCGTCATGATGGTATGGAATTTTCTCGCCACCTCGGTGTAACTAGGTTGCACAAGGTAATAATACGTTTTATTCTGCTAGATATTACTATTATCTATGTTTAGCTTGTCTAATATTTTTAGGATGTAGGTAGTAACTATTTCTCGTTCGGAGTAACCTTGTATGAGCTGCCATGTCAATTTGGCTATGTTTTATTCTGTTAGGAAGGTATATTAGCTATGATTAGCTCGACTAATATTGTAAGAATGTAGGATTTCATTATTTCTCCTTCAGAGATACATTGGATAGTCAGCTACCTATATATTTAACTATGTTTTGTCTTCAACTTAGCTAGGTAGGTATTTGTTGTTAGAGCGCAGTGTGGGATATCTCAGTATAGTCATACTGATTGTTTTATTGTGTAATCACTGAGAAGTGAAATTGTGGTGCAAGTGGTAATAAGCGTCATGACCTCCGTGAGAGCATTTATTGTAACTTATATTCTGGTTTTACTCTATAGAATTATTGATAGCTGGGGGGGTTTAAGATAGTTATAAGTGGCAATTAAGTTCATTTGAACATGGCTATAATTGCCATTTATTATCAACTATTCTTATTTACATTTGCATAGCTTCTGTATAAACTATAACTGTGGAATTTTCCCCTACCGCTCTTGTTGAGCAACATGTCAGTTTAATGAGAGTTTTGCTTTTTTCTGCCCTTGTCTGGGTAAGTGGTGTAATAAGTTACCGGGATCTTTCCTTTGCCCCAGTATATTTAAATATGTGTCACTTTGTGGGCTTTGTTCCCAGCCATGTATTATTATTAGTTAAGTCTTTCCTAGCTATGATCGGGGCCTTCAATTATTTCTTTTAATGTCCTCAAAGCCACAAAGCGCTATATTTGTTTTGGCCTTTGTTAATGTGATGGTGATCACCTAAATGTAGAAATCATGCGGTAACGAAATACTGTTTTGTTGCAATGGTTTATCATAAAACTACTTACTGGAAGTCCTAGCTATGAAATTAGAACTTTACTCTCTTTCAAATATTCTGTTAATTCTCTTAGCTGTCTAAATAGCGATGATATCACTATACACTTCACAAGTATAAGGGGACTAGTTCCACTTATTGTAATTTTTGTGTAACAGACTAAAATTATAATAATATCCATGAAATAACTATTTGTTGTACTTTGAAACCTTGTTAACATTAAACATGCATTTTTTAAAAACCCGCTGTGTATGTTCTGTAATAATACTCGCTCATTAACTAATAGGGTTTAATAAATAGGACGAATGGATTCAAGTTCTTTGAGTACGGGAAGCCAATTTTGTACTTTGATTTGGGAAACTGTTTTTTATGTATGGCTAAATATAAATTGAATATAAGATTTTATTTCTCAAATTAAAATTTATATTAGCCTGTCCTTAAAACTAGATATTTTAATTGACATTAAACTGAAGTTAACAAAGAAATAAAAACAAATTTTAGATCTTAAATACATAGAGTGCATAGTGAACAAGTGGTTGTAGTATTTAAAATAAAATAGTGTTGGGAACTGAATTACTAAAAATATTAGTAGTTTATTCAGTTGAGTGTGTTGTGCGCATTAGGTAATCAAAGGCCAAACAATGTAGAGTTAGTTTCAGTACGTTTGTATTAATTTTTAATTTGATAAATACATTTTAACGATAGTAATTTAATCTAAATTTGTTTAGGAATGGTAATAATAAACCATTTTAAATTTGGTTGTTTATTAATTTGGGGGAAGCCGTGTGAATTTAAAACTAATATATAATTATATATATAGTATGTGGTTTGTGCTAAATTCTTCACCAAACTATATATAATAATAAAGGTTGTTCGATTGAAATATTTAAATAATGTGTGGATTAACTATGACTGTATTTTAAAATAAGATAACTTCACCAATTATTTTATTTACAATGTTTAACAGGATTGACATTAATATGTTATATTAAGAATGGATGGATCGATTAATGACAGTATAGATTAAGTAGGGTTAGATGCACAACATTAAATTTTATATATTAATATTACCAAGACATTAATAATAGTGCAAATAACACTCATAAATTATATAAAATATTCAATTAAGAATTTTTTCAAACATGTTTGATATACATATATTTATAATTCAAAGTATTTGTATCAATAGTTTACAATTTACCTGAGCATATAAAGAATTTCTCCATCAGGGTTGATACGAACTAGGACATTGGGTACTGTGACGTATTGGAACTCAGCGTGCTTGGCGTTTGGAAAATAAACTTCCGGCTTCCAGATGGCTTTGACAAGGTTGGGATCATTTAGATCTAGAGCCTCGGTGATTTCTGAGTGTTTGAGACGTTCGTCCTGCCATTTCTGTCTTAAATATAGGTCCACCTCATAGTCCTATAACAAGAGACAATAACAAGTAGTAAGATTTAAGCATCAATATCCAAATATTATATCAAATGTATTTATTTGTACTTCTATTATGTATGCACATAATTTTTCAAAGAGAATATATTCAGAACTATCTCTGAGCTAACATCGTGTACAGCTAAATATACACATTATGAAGGCATACAAGCTGTGATTTTAGGTTGTTTCCGTTAAATTGCTTTTTTTTATTTTGATATTATTAATTTAAATGTTAGTTAAATACAAGTGCTAGTGTAATTCTATTATTATATTATAATTCCTACATACTACTATTATATTATAATTCTTACATACATACATACATACATTTGAATATTGCGCAATATCAATGAAACTGTGCCTGAGACCTTCCCCATTATTCATTAAAAGACTTATTGTCAGGAAGAACGGATTTCATACGAAAGACAGAGCAAATTTAATTGCATTCATTTCACGAACCTCTTCATTCCACTCTGGTTAATTTCGTTTGAATCTTTGAATTGCTTTAATTTAAATATGCTCCATAAAATTTCAATTTTGTATTTTTGACAACAATGAAATTTCGTCGTTCTACTCCGTATAATATTTCAAGGGCCCACTCATATAAGTTTCTTCAAAGTGAAACTAATTATTTTATATCCGATAAATATTCACAATGTAATTATTAAATCCAATTTTGTGTTTGCTAAGGTTTGCATTCAAGGTATCATTTAGATTGTTTTTAATATTTTACATAATAAATATATTAACATTAAATATATTGTAGTGATATAATACACCTGGTCACGCAAACTGCACCGATAATTATTTTGGTCTTGCGCACCACTGAGCCATCAACGAATCTTTCAATGCTCATTCAATCGTCCCTAATTGTTTGGACCAAAGTTAACAAAGTTTTTCACTACTTCTATAAAAATACATGTTAAGATACTTATTTAAAAAAGTAGCCATAGTTTATACTAGCAATAGGTTTTCATAAATATATTGGGGCTGCTGTTAACTTATAATTTTTGATATGGTAGGGTGGGGCTATTTGGATCAAGGGGCTATTTGAATCAAAATAAGAATTCAAGCTAATGCGCAATTATTCTGCACATATTTTTTGGTGTTTAGTTCTTTTAATTTACTGAATGATCTACTGTCTGTAAATTGGTATGAACAAATTATAATTTTTAAACGTTTAAATAGCTGATAAAATTGTTTTACGAGATCAATCGTCGTGAAATTGACATATTTTTTTCTAGTGATGTAAATAATTGTCTTTGCGTTGTAAGATCTTACCCTCTTATATTTGTTGATTTCGAAGTAATTTTTTAAAAAACTATAGCTTATTCTTCTGGGCCCATCACCAAGAAGTTTGAGCGTATTCTATTGGAAAACAATAATGATATTTTATATTGAAAAATAGTTTGTTTCTGGGGCTATTTGGATCATTATTTTCTTGCGTTTTTATTTATTTTTAGAGTATACCATTAATTATTTATCACTTTCTGACACTTTGTAGAGTGAGCTTATAGGCTGTCATATTATCATCGTTGTTGGATTTGAAAATAAAAACCTTTGAATTCAATTTTAAAAACAAACTAAACATATTAACTACTACACATTATTTCTCACTAGTACTCAAAGCTTGAAGAATAGCGCTAGTTTATTTGGAAAGGTATTTCTGTCTCGTTTAACGTACTTAGATGTGCTATAGTAGTAAGTTGTAGATTGGACAGCCCTGTTAAACACTGACCTAACTGGCTAACCTATAAAGGTACTCTTGAAGAGAGGGGCGAGGGGGGTAAAAGGGTTTCAGTATTTTGCCAGGCCACCTCAGACAGTTAAGTGAAAGTTTAATTGATGGATCGTAGTGTCTCGGTTTTATATGAATGAAGAATTGTTCCTAAAATGGCTGCAACATTTTCAAAAACACCGATCTTCTGGGAAATGTCTGCTTATTTTAGATAGCCACTCATCACATCACTCTCTTCAGTGTATTGAGTTTTGTTTGCATAACGAAATAGAGCTATTGTGCCTTCCACCTCACACCACGCACGTTCTGCAGCCTCTTGATAGGTCATTTTTTAAACCCCTAAAAGCTTTTTATCACCAAGAAACTAATTCATTAATTCACAACAACCCAAAAAGCTCAATCACAAAATTAACCTTCAGCAGACTTCTAAATGCTGCTTGTATCAAAGGAGCAACGTTGGGAATGCGGTCAAAGGTTTTGAATGTACAGGGATATTCCCTTACAATTACGATAAAGTGCCTGAAGGTAAATTTCTTCCTTCACACACCTTTATTGCAGATAGGCCTATAGGAGAACCGGGAACTACATTTGACACTGCAGGACCATCAACCAGACAACAAACATCTACCATTACTTTTTCTCAAGTATTACCAACATTGATCAAAGCTTCACACACATACAAACAAAAGAGGACAAAACAAAGAGCCTGCCGTCTAACATCACAAGAAAATGTTGATAAAGTAAGATCGAAAAGATCTTTACTGTTCGAAAAAGAAACAAATACTGGTATAACCTTGAAATACCAAGTCTCTAAAAAGCCTAAAAGACAAGCAACTCAGATGAAGACTATGATATCGATAATATTTTGACTATGAAGAAGAAGAAGAAAATGCACCATATGGTTTTTGTAAAGTTACTTATCTTGACAAAAATTCAAGTGGAAAAGGAGACTGGATTAGGTGTCAAACCTGAAAATTGTGGTTTCATGAGTATGTGACGGGGCCTTTGAAAAAAAACAGTTTAAGTGTGGAAAATGCATATAAACATTTTATTTGCATCTAGTAGTATACATCTTTAATTAAAAAAATAATTAAACTAGCTATACTCATTGTAAAATATAAAAATAAATATGTGATTCAAATAATCCCATCCCTGATCCAAATAGCCCCACGTTTTTATTAAAATGTTATTTCCACTTAATAATGTTCTTTATTAATTATGTCCTGCTTAGATTTTTTTCAAAAAAACTGTTACTAGGTATGGTTCAGAAGATATGAATAAAGATATAAATAACTCTTGGAAAAATTTCGCAAGCATATTATAGGTGAAAACTTAAATTAAAGTTGAAATGACCCAAATAGCCCCACCCTACCATATCGTTAAAACCATAACAATTTACTTTCATTTAAAATAATTCGTATTTTATAAAATCAGATCAGCCAGAAATGTTAATAAATCTCATTCTTCTAGCTATAGTTTTCAAACTTGACTTAAAATATTATTTGTTTTTAAATTGAGATGATATTTAAAATAATGAAGGTATTGTTTTCTTGCTAATGTAGACCACTGCTTCTCAAGTACGAATCATCGTTTAAAGTCTTTTATGAATAATTTTTGTTGAAATAAAGCTATTGATGGAATTATATCTTCATCTAGGAAGTTGATACGTGATATTAAACTAGGAGATGGACAACATACAGCAGTTCAAGTACCTGGAAATTCTGCTGAAAAAGGATGCCTACTGCACCAGGGAAATTATGTCGAGGATCGCCATGGCCAAGGAAGCTTTCCACAAGAAGTGGTTACTGCTAGTCAGAAAGTTGAATTCGGAACTGAGGAAGAAACTAATGAAATACTACGTTTGGAGCAAAAATTTGGACTCCTAGGAAGATGGAAAAGAAATACTTAGAGAGCTTTGAAATGTTGTTGTGGAGAGGACTTGAGAAGACTTGAGAAGCTCAGGTGGACAGACAGAGTGACAAATGAACAAGTCCTAAGAAGAGTGGGTGAGAAGGTCAGGTGGAGAGACAAAGTGACAAGTGAACAAGTCCAAAGAAGAGTGGGTGAGAAGGTCAGGTGGACAGACAGGGTGACAAGTGAACAAGTCCTAAGAAGAGTGGGTGAGAAGAGAACCATTTTAGATGTGATTCCTCGGCGCAAAGGAAGTTGGAAACTTAACCTTAGAAGGAACTGTTCTCTGCAGGACGTCATAGAAGGAAAGGTTGAGAGACAAGGGGCTTAGGAAGAAGGAGGATTCAAATATTAGAATACTTGAAGGGAAGAAGAAAATGCTGCGTGTTCAAGGAGGAGACAAAGGACAGGGTGCATGGGCGGTTTAAATTCACTGACAAAAGGAATAGAACTGTCGTAAGACAGAATTCCTAGCAATAAATAATAATAATAATAATGTTAAGAAACTAATTAAATTTTTTAACAACACTCATTTTCTTTAAATACTTTGAATTATGTTCCTTCAGTATGCACATCCAAAAGTAGAAAATTCACATTAAATGAAAAAAAAGCTAATTACATATACCTATTTGATAAGTATCTATATCTGATTACACTTTAGTTCTATCTCTTGGGGTCTGACCTGTTTCTGTCATTGTAAATTGGTGTATTGAAAGTTATAAATGTTATTTTATTAACGGGTGGGTATTCTTCTGGGGATTGGTCAATGTTATGTTTTTAAATATGAAACAAATATTCATATTACAAAGATACGCTAGAGTGAGTGTTTCCTATTCCTATTCCACTACTGCTGGGAATCGTGGAACAATTGAACCAAAAGGGTGAAATTTGATCTTTGAGTCGATTGCTAGCAATACAGCGGATTTTATTTAAACTTTCGAGCTTGATAGCATTGACTCTAGATTCCTGACTTAGATAATAATTCACTTATGTGTCTTGGACTTTTGTAATTTCTATCTAGGGATAGTGTAATCGATTACGACTGAATCGAAAATTATAATCAAATATTTTGAATTTAATTTATGCAAATTTGGTTACGTGTTTGTTTTGACATTGATTTTATTACACGGTAAATGGTATATCTGTGAACACTTTGAATATATCCTGTACATTATAGTTTAAATAATTTTTTAGCAAAATTTTCCTGATATTTTGACATTTGGACACCATTTGGGCAAAACTCAATTTTGAAACTATTTAAAAGAAAGGATGCCACAATAATATTTTAATTCTGTATGGATTTTTCAATTATTGTCTTGAGTTATTTCATATCCTATTTAAATTTGTTAGTATTTTGTTTACGTGATTGTTTTTAGAACTAGCCAAATAACTTAAGAGTGGTTTAAAATAAAGATGGTTTGGTCCTTTCAATGTAAGCAAGTCAGGCCACCCAAACACAAACTAAACCACACTTGACCAACGGTAATTACTATAGCCAACATCAGGTTTTAATTTAATATATTATTATATATATTAGTATTATATATATATATATATATATATATATATATATATATATATATATATATATAACCCTAACACAAACACAAACTAAACCACACTTGGACCAAACGGTAATTAGCTATAGCCATATCACATCTATAGCCCGTTTCACTCTTACTCTGCAGTATAGGTCTTATAGAGCGTGCAGTTGCCAGATCTCACCCACTCGAAACAATTGGACAACTTTTACATTCAAACTTTATACACGCTATGAAGTTTGAGCTGTCAAGAATTGTGTATTATTCTGTTTATTAACATATTAATGTCAATTTGATATACACCGTACACTGTCACCTACAATGAATAGGTTGGAGATTGAATCCTTTCAAAGATGGTCTTCCAAAGTACATAGGCTTATAAAATAATATTCCCTGTTTGCATGTGAATGTGTGTGCACTTTTATAAACAATTGGGCCTACCTAATTCATCTTTACTATAGTAAAAGCTAAAACTCAATAATCAAAATAATAACCAATTAATATACAATAGTTTTATAAATTAAAATACTGGTCATTATAAAGGAGGGAGGATTCTAAAATTTATTCAAGCCTTCTATGTAACGTAAATAACATATTAGTTTAAACCTAAAAAATACCTTTATGCTTCATCGCTGTCCCCGCACAAGGGCGTGACTCCATCAATTGTGAAGTAGTATTTAGTGGATGGTCCAGGTAGCTCAAAGTTTTGAGAGTGAGTAGGTGGGCTTTTGGGTTGAGGAGATGACACAGGGGACGATGAGGATGATGAAGTTAATCTTATTAAAAACTGCTCCTCGTCATCCTGCAGCTCATCTGCTTTCCACATGTCATTTTCAATTTTTTTGACGTGATTTACATAATTTAACCAGTTTTCTATAGAAACCTTTTCATACACGGCAGCTATTAAAGGCCTCATATCTTTAACCTTAAAACTAGTATTGTTCATTTTAATAAATGTTTTTACCTGAGCCCACACCATCTCTATAGGGTTAAGTTCACAGTGATACGGAGGCAAACGAATGACTTGTCGATACACCGCCTTCGCCATCTCATCCACTTTGTATTTTTCAAATTTTTGTTTGTGTTGCGAAACCAAATACAGCATTTCCCGTTTCAACATTTCGTCATCAACATCAATGTTCTTATGGATAAGCCACTCAGCTATTTGAGCTTTACGCCATGATGTGGTCGGGATCGCTTCACACCTTCTGCTGTGATAGGCTGCATTATCGATTACGATAACAGCTCCTTCAGGTGTATTAGGAAGTAATTGTTCTGAAAACCACTTTTCATAAACGTCACCATCCATTTCGTCATGAGCATCTGCTGTGTTTTTCTTGCACAAAAACGTGAGTTCAGCACCTTCAACAAAGCCATTGTCATTTCCAGCATGAACCATCGCAAAGCGTGGTCCGCGAGCCCGTGGTGGCTTCAGTCCCGTGCTTAACCCCTCCAGAAATGCTTGCCGAGAACTCTGAATGGTTGTATCTTTCCACTCCTTGGAAACGCTATGTCCAACATTTACCCATGATTCATCTGTATAAATAATAGGTCTACCTTCAGCTCTGAACTTCTTAATATCCTTCAAATACTTATGACGCCACCTAATAATGTCATCCCTTTCAATGAAAGCACTCTTGTTACCCCTTCGTTCATACTTAAAAACCCATCTCCTGCAAAAATCTGTATAAGGTAGCTCGTGAGAAATTGGGCAATGTGTCGTCTGCGTTTACCCTCGCTAAAATAATACTTAAAGTAGAGGGCAAATTGTCGAAAAACATGGAATGGACAAGCCGACGAACACCACTTTGTACAATAGCATCGTATGTGCTCGGTCTTGAATTTTTTTGTTTCCCTTTTCTCTTTTGTTTTCTTTTTGAAGGAGTCCGCAAAGGACCACATTTTTGTTCCTCTCTTAATGCGTAAATAGTTCTTTCAGAACATTTCTTGGCTTTATATGTTTCCCTAATCGCTTTGGTGACATTCATTGTCTTAGTAAAATAATTGAAAACGTTCATTACTATTTGACGTTCTTTGCTTCTCAGTATACCTATGCTATGCAATTTTCTTTTTACTGTTCCCATGATAAATAATTTTAAAAACTAACACTAAACACTATGAATCAATAGTCAATAATATATAAAATGATAATCCCATATAAAGTAAAATATATTATAACTAAAAATATAAGGAATAATTAAAATATAATATGATCAAACGTTTGATCCAAATAACAATTAAACCACCAAACACTCTTAGCACTCTGTACGCCAAAATAATGACCGTAACCCGTAACACAAGACTAATGGATCACAACTGGAGAGAGGCTTCTTGGATGGATTTCAAACAGCTGTGCTTTGCTTTTCCAAGAGGACTGTCATCAGTAGGATTCATTGGTGTGAAGTCAGCAGGGTTATATTTATGTTTACAAGGAGTGCTACGCCTGAAGACTGTGCTTTGACTTTCAGCATTTTACACTGATTTAAATCCATAATATAACAGAGTAAAGGGGCTGAGAGTATGTGCACGAGTATTTTCCTGAAACTATGGAAAATAACTGGTTAAAATCAACCTCGGATAATTATTTTGTATTAGGTGGATGTACTTTTCAAATAAGTTTATTATATCAACACACGACTTACAAACTACCCTAATACTAATAAAACACAACATCCAGTCCCATAGCCGACAATTTACCAAAGATAAATCTCAGACCATACCAATATCAGACCTCTATCTCAGTTGGCTCACGCTCTAACGACTGTGCTAAAGTGTTTAATTAACGCCAGTGAACTCGACCAGGATTCGAACCCGGGCCTGATTAGAAACTGTGGAAAAATGTAAATGCGAGTGTAAAATCTTAGACCTCTGTGGGTAGTTGGTTTCTTAATTCAAAAGCATAGTTTAGTATAATTTGGAGCTACATATATAATGTATTCTCAAATTTTTAACATTGCCTTGGCAAGTACTATAGAACCTTGTTTATTAAACTATAATTACAAACTAAGATGAGTATAGTGAATGTTTAAGTGGCGGAACCTTGTATTTTGTGAAACAAATATTATCAATTATGATGTGGATGGGATGAACTAACGCTTCAGTTTTCAACGCTACAACTGTATAACATTACGCTGCTCTTTAAGACCGGACAGAGCTTAAAGTGAACTACACCCTCTTCAACTTCAAAACGCTACCACGCATAAATGGGGGGTGCTATTGGCCCATAGTTTTTTTCAAAAATAAATATGATCTTTTCTTATAATTTCTTAAACATAATGTACCCAAGCAAAATCAAAAGAAAAAAAGTTTCCAACAAGACAACTTTTTCATGTTTTACTTTTAATATTTCAGGAGGTATAATACGTTTTAATTTTTTTTTAGCATTGTATTAAAGATATTCCTTTCAGAGTTTGCAGACGTTGTTCATAACTATTATAACAGCCACCATAAAATTACTAGCTTTTCCACACAATTGTAACTAGACTTATGACGTGATACATTTGGAACCTCATAAAACTTTGACACAATGCATATTTTCGTATTTTGAAAAAAATAGTGATTTAAAAACATCTATGGTGGTTTAAATTGATTTCACAAGATGCATAAATGTATGTTCATTAATATGCTATGCTTATTTCATAGAAATAACGACGTTAAAATGTAAGATACAAAATGGCAACTCCGCTTGGTAGAAAAAGGACAGCGCTAACGGAGAGATCAATGGGTTGGAAAGAGATGGTAATAGTCCATAAGAGCCTGTACTGCAATTTGAGAGTGAAACGGCCTATAGGGTTATTTATATATATATATATAATATTACCAATAGGCTAATAACTATAAACCATATTACATTTAGGGTTATTTATATCTATATTACCATAAGGGCAATAATTATAACTATATTATATTCAGTAGCACGGTGTCAGGGTAGGTAGGATAAGATCAACAATCCCAAAAGATTTTAAAAAGGAGAGAAATCATACTTTTACATAAAACAGATGCAAAATTGAAAATTTAGTGGTCAATTTTTAAAGCGCAGTAACATTTAGCAAGCATGTTAAGCGAATGTGTCAGTTCCTTTTGGCAAGATAAGCTTAAACCGTTCCGCCTAACATAGCCTTAGAACCAGATCTGCGGGGAGCTATGGAGGGTGATGCGCGCGCAATTGTTCATCTCGGCCACTGAAGTTGACCAGTAGGCCGGCTATCCCTGACTCTTAATTGTTACATGCTGAGTGTTTTTAAAAGGTTTATTTCAGTGTAGATTAGTTTAATTTTGTGATTGTTACTTGAATTTTAATATTTTATTAAGTTGTTTTAACATTCGTACTATAATATATTTGAGAAATGTTTTAGAGTTTTGGGCCGGTTTCATAGTCAGACCTAGTACGCCTCAAGTACGGTGCTATCCTAAATACGAGACGACACCTACCTAGATCATAATGGATTGGGCCAGTTTTATGTGCGAGACTGGCCGATTCCATCGGGTTTTAGGTATATGTTTTCTCGTATTTAGGATATCGCCGCATTTGAGGCGTACTAGGTCTGACTATGAAACTAGCAAAAAATGGGAGAAGTTGTAGACATCAACTATGACTTTTTTGGTTCAGTTGACTTTTTATTAAATAATTCTACTGAGGCTTTGTATTTTGAACGAAACGTGCATTTAAAAGCTAAAATAGCAAGACCAAAATTAGATATTTTACAGAAGGTATATCAAAAAATAGAAATAAGATGTTATATTATGATTATTATTATTACTATAATTATTATTATTAGTATTCTCCCATTATTGTATTATTTAACTTCATAAAAATCCCATTTTGACACCTTTAAGTTTTTATCTTTATGAATTTTCATGGCTCAGCTTACCCAAAAATTATCATCACGCTTCGCCACTGATTATGTTTAATCTATATCTATATTACAAATAGGCTGGTAATTATATTCAAGTTATATTTAGAGTCATCTTTATCTATATTACCAACAGTCTAAAAATTCTAAACGTACTAATTTTAGGAATATCAGCAATCTTTTGAGTTATCTTTATCTATATCTATATAATTAACAAGCTAATAAACATAATCTTATTAGAGTTAGGGCCGTATCCTTCTCTATTTTTGGAATATGAGTAGCCTACTGGCAAGGAAAAATATAAATTTATAATTTTATTGTATCATAAAATTTAATAAAGCATCAAGTAGAATAAAAGCAGTCCTTTGAACGCGACATAATACATGAACACACAGAAAATTGTGAAACCAACTAAACGTAATTTTTTCAGTCAAATTAAGTGAAACAAGCATTTTATTTTATTTGGAAATGGCTATAAAAATCAATGATCAAATATTCATTTTATTAATATCTCCTATATGATTATAGAGGAAAATATAACTATATTATGAGGCCAATAATACCATCACAATGGACAATACATATACTTCGTATAATGTATAGTACTATTAAACTAGCCCGTTGATAAATAAGACAAAATAAATGGTACGGCACTACCTATCGGGACGTATCAAATCACTTTTTACCACTGAGAGAGTGTGTATTGTGACGATTCTGTCAAAACAATTTTGACGTCACCTGGTGGTCTGTTGTTTATACACCGTTTATGCTAAGAAGGGAGAAACTGTGAGGTATAGTCCGAAGGTCCAAATTGTCAATGTAAAAATACCTATATGGTAAAAAATGTTATTCTCTCCTGATGTTTTTTATTAGGTAAAAGAGTGATTATATGTTTTTTTTTATAATTCATGTTGCACTCTAATCTTAATTGGTCACAAGAACTAAAAAAAATTACTCTATGTTGTTGTGGCTGCAAGTTATGAATGTTTTAAATTAATTAATTGTTGATTGTCAATAAAAAACTAGCAATAAAATGTTATTTTTTTAAATCCCTAAAATATGATGTGACAATATACACGTGTCAACAATTCCAGAATGGTAAATGTGAGTAGTTTATAATCTTAACTTATGTAAGGTGTCGCGCGTGCACACACACACCCCACACACACACACACATACACACACACATATTCATTTATATATTATAATTTATGTGACGTTATATTGCTACCCCGCCAAATAGCTATTAGTTCCTTCATACCAAGAACGGTCTATATTTTTTCTCAATTATCGAAAACAGATATTGCCTCAGGTAGACCATTAAGCTTCCTAAAGTCCCCAACTACTCGCCACTATTGAGGGAATAACAAGGACTTGTACTCGGTTGTTCAACCTGGCCTTCAAACTCATGTTTATGAACTTTATATAGAATAGTCGTAGAGCGGTTCAAAAGATGGACGGCTGTTGGTGAATATCTTTGAAACCGTGCAGACGTGCTGCAAGGCCTGCCTTCATATAGATGTAAATGACCATCATTGCACCGACTGCAGGGGCGATAGGACGCGCATATTCAAGGGTGATACCACAATGGCCCAATTTTTTGGATTTATAGAGCAGATTAAAGCAACAAAATTTAAGGATATCACCCTCCTCGGGCATAACGCTAAAGGGTATGACGGGAATTTCATTTTAAAATACATGATGGAGGTAAAAAAATGGACTCCAGAGCTTATAATGAGCGGTGGGAAAATCATGTCCATGCGTTACGGCCCGCTCCACTTTATTGACTCGCTGAACTTTCTCCCGATGCCTTTGTCCAAGATGCCCAAGACATTGCCTGGACGAGTCTTTGGCCAAGCGACATTTCCCTCATTTTTTCAATAAAAAAGAAAACGCGGGGTATAGGGGTCCCTTGCCGCCAAAGGAGGACTACGGCATCGGTGAGATGTCGGTTGAGGGAAAGGAGCACTTTGAGAAGTGGTATGACGCGTTGGTCAAAGAAAATTATGTCTTTGATTTTAACCGCGAGTTGGAACTGTATTGCGTGAAAGACGTAGAGATCCTACGGAAGGCCTGCCTAAAGTTTAGAGATATGCTTATTGAAAAAGCAAAGGTGGATCCTTTCAGAGAGGCGTGTACTATCGCTGGAGCGGCCATGTTGGTTTACCGCCGTAGTCATCTTAAGGAGAATACTATCGGTATTATCCCTAACGGTGGCTACCGGTGTGCAGACCAACAGTCGCACGTAGCCGTACAATGGCTCTGTTGGGAGGCCCATCAACGCGGTGTGTCTATTCTTCATGCGGGTAACGGCCGTGAGGAATATGTGTTAGGGCGTCGTGTAGACGGCGTTGTTAAAGCTGGAGATACCACCACCGTCTTCCAGAAAATGTTATTCTCTCCTGATGTTTTTTTTTATTAGGTAAAAGAGTGATTATATGTTTTTATTTTATAATTTTGTTGCACTCTAATCTTAATTACTTGTGTTGGCCACAAGACCTAAAAAAATTTTACTCTATGTTGTGGCTGCGAGTTATGAATGTTTTAAATTAATTAATTGTTGATTGTCAATAAAAAACTAGCAATAAAATGTTATTATTTTTTAAATCCCTAAAATATGTTGTGACAATATACACGTGTCAACAATTCCAGAATGGTAAATGTGAGTAGTTTATAATTTTAACTAATGTAAGGTGTCGCGCGCGCGCGCGCGCACACACACACACACACACATACACACACACATATTCATTTATAGATTATAATTTCTGTGACGTTATATTGCTACTCAGCCAAATAGCTATTAGTTCCTTCATACCAAGAAGGGTCTATATTTTTTCTCAATTATCGAAAACAGATATTGCCTCAGGCAGCCCATTAAGCTTCCTATAGTCCCCAACTACTCGCCACTTTTGAGAGAATAACAAGGACTTATATTCGGCGGATAAATTAAAAGCTGTCAATACAAAGTACTCAAGACGTGTGTGAGCAACTGCGAAAACAGCGGATAGCCTAAGACAATAATGAGTTTCGACGCGCTGGAAAACTGGATAAATTCGGGTAAGTTTTTTAAAAACTTTTGTATATTATAATGGTTACAATTTTTGTATGTCTTTGGTGTATAAACTCATTTGTTACTTTATAGAATATCAAGAAGACGCACCCCTGGCGCCTGCAGCTATAACTCAGACGGCAGCGTCCGATAGCACAGAGCTTTTAGCGCTTTTTAGAGATGACGGAATTTTCCAGGCAGATAACGACTGGTCTATGGGTAATTAGCTTTCTGCTATAGATTTTAGAGAATTGGCAGATTTTTTTTGTTTCACGATTTTAATCAATATGTGTTTATTAAATTTCAGACTACAGGGATCTGGATGAGTGCCTGGGGGGGCACGTGGCGACGGCAGAGATCTTGGGGGCGCCGCCCCTTGAAAGTGGCGAAGCGATGGGGACCGAAGAGGTCGGTGTTTTGCCCGGCGCCGCTTTCTTCGCGCCTCCACCTGCAGGCTACGGCCATACCGACGCCAGTGGAAATGTGATCTCTGAATTGGACGCGATAGACCGGCTGATATGTAAGTTTGCCAGTAATATCTACAAGTAACAATACTATATAGCCACTAGGTTGAAAATAGACAGCAGGAGTTATCCACGTCCTCCAAACTACCGTACAAACCAGAAAGGTAATTATCGCTTTAGTCGTGTGTGTGGATCAAATACAACTGTCATCTTAGTGCAACTATAGATCCTGGGTTCGATTCCCGACACGGCTAAAAATGCCGGTCTGATAAATTAAAAGCCAGCGGACCATATTTGTGGATGTCCTAATCTTTTATGAAAAAAAAAGTTACCTTAGCTTGAAACTGGAAAACCAGTAATGGATTTAAATTAAATTGCTTTATTTGATTCTACAACAAAATTATTTATACCAATAAACAATTACTTTCTTCTATTTTTTTACAATTTGTGTTAAGACATGTTTTTCCCCTTGAATGATTAGCGTGCTTGTTGTAAACCTGGTTACTTATCGTTCTATCAGATGGTGTTGGAAGTCAGTTTAGAGCCGAAAAAGGTGCGCTCTGTTGTGCAATTATAGGGTTTTAAACGGGAATAATGTAAATTTAGTGTATATATACAGATATTAAAGGTATTCAAATATATATACAGGCATAATAAATAATCGGGGAAATTATAGTGTTGCTTTAGAAAATTATTACACCCTATATATATTTATTTACCGATCCATGAGTCCAGGGTTTGATTCCCTGGCATAATAATTAACCGGGGAAATTATAGTGTTGCTTTAGCAGATTATTAAACCCCTACATATATTTATTGCAGAGCCATGAGTCCAGGGTTAGATTCCCTGGCATAATAATTAACCGGGGAAATTATAGTGTTGCTTTAGCAGCTTATTAAACCCTATATATATTTATAGCCGAACCATGAGTCCAGGGTTCGATTCCCCCTAGGCATGGGTGAAACCTTTAATAGTGATAAATTAACTGCCCTGGAGTGTATTTTGTACATGTACACACACTTTAAGAATGTTGCTTGGAACAGTGTTTACTTTGACGTGTGTGTTATAGTGCAAATGGAGGGTGAAAATGACGGCTCCATCCTCCCGCAGCAGCCGGCCGTGAGAACCCTTCACACCGCCGCAGAACCGCCGCAGGGAGACGGTGTTCGATCCCTGGCTGCGGCGACAGGGTCAGCGGTCCTTCCGCAACCCGTGACAGCAGGACCATCATCAGCAATTAGTGGCCCGGTAACCCAGGTCGGCGGATCTTTGAACCAAGGCCTCCCTCTTCGAATCGTCGAGGAGAGAATTAAACAATTAAAGCGTTTCTTTTATGTAGGGCGTGAATTGATCATACAATTAGGGACGCCAGAGAGCGATCGTGACGCTCAAACATGGCTCGAGGAGAAAATAAATGCTTTGCTAGGACGTCTCCAGGATCATGGAGTAAGCGCCGAGGATCACGTAGGTCTACTATTAGTCAACACAGACTCAGCGTCAAGACCTGTATTTGTCTCTTTTAGGAGGGCGGATCAACTTGACGCGCAGGCCGTGCTCGATAACGTAAGTCGCGTGTTACAAAGCAACGCTTCGTTCCTTAGTTCGTCCCCTTGTATATCAAGTTACACCACTTTAAAGAGCCTCGCGGGAGTGCACGTCATTGTGGTAAGCTCTCCCCTGCTACCACATACAGTCGAAGAAATAAAGGAATCATTACGATTCAAAATGGCAGCGATAAACTTTGCCTTGCCCGCGCATTAGTTGTCACCAAGGCTGTATGTGACGTTAAAAGAGAACCAGGATGCATGGATGTGATCACCTTTAGACAAATAAAATGGGGTCGTCGTATTCAAAAACTCAAAGCAAAGGAACTATGTCGCGATGCCCGTGTGAATCTTTTGAAGGGTGGTGGAATAACCGAGCTGAAACAATTTCAAACATACCTCTCCGGATACAAAATCACAGTGTTCAGGGAACGTCGGGGAAGACAGTTCCTATATGAGGGGCCTAAACCTCCCGAACATTCCTTTAAGGGCTACCTTGATTTATATTTTCACGACGATAAGCAAAACCATTTTGACGTCATAACATCCTTGACAGCCGCCTTTAAGTGCGGGTACTTTTGCCGCGAGTGCCGTGTGCCGTTCAACACAAAGAACGAGCACAAGTGCGAGTCCGCGTGCAAAAATTGCTACGCTAAAGCGGTTTGCAGTGGAGGTCGAACTGTGACCTGTAAAGACTGCGGGCGTTGGTTCACAAATCAGACATGTTTTGATAACCATAAACGTCCCGGTTTTTGCAGAGGTAACATGTCGGTCTGTGATGTCAAAAAGTTTTGTGAGGTATGCGGGCAATTTTTCAGCCTGGAAAGATCAAATTATTCACACAAGTGTTATGAGACTTTTTGTAGAGTATGCAATACATATCGTCCTTATGGCCATTTCTGCTATATGAAGCAAGCCCCATCCAAACCGACACTGGAAAAGAGTAATTTCATGTTTGTATTCTACGATTTTGAATGCAGACAAGAAACGCTTCTTCAAGGTGCGGTCAACACGTACTTGCACGAGCCTAACCTCTGTGTCGTGCAGGCATGTTGCAAGGCCTGCCTTCATATAGATGTAAATGACAATAATTGCACCGACTGCGGAGGCGATAGGACTCGCATATTCAAGGGTGATACCACAATGGCCCAATTTTTCGGATTTATAGAACAAATTAAAGCTTCAAAATTTAAGGATATCACCCTCCTCGGGCATAACGCTAAAGGGTATGACGGGAATTTCATTTTAAAATATATGATGGAGGTAAAAAAATGGACTCCAGAGCTCATAATGAACGGTGGGAAAATCATGTCCATGCGTTACGGCCCGCTCCACTTTATTGACTCGCTGAACTTTCTCCCGATGCCATTGTCCAAGATGCCCAAGACATTGCCTGGACGAGTCTTTGGCCAAGCGACATTTCCCTCATTTTTTCAATAAAAAAGAAAACGCGGGGTATAGGGGTCCCTAGCCGCCAAAGGAGGACTACGGCATCAGTGAGATGTCGGTTGAGGGAAAGGAACACTTTGAGAAGTGGTATGACGCGTTGGTCAAAGAAAATTATGTCTTTGATTTTAAGCGCGAGTTGGAACTGTATTGCGTGAAAGACGTAGAGATCCTACGGAAGGCCTGCCTAAAGTTTAGAGATATGCTTATTGAAAAAGCAAAGGTGGATCCTTTCAGAGAGGCGTGTACTATCGCTGGAGCGGCCATGTTGGTTTACCGACGTAGTCATCTTAAGGAGAATACTATTGGTATTATCCCTAACGGTGGATACCGGTGCGCAGACCAACAGTCGCACGTAGCCGTACAATGGCTCTGTTGGGAGGCCCATCAACGCGGTGTGTCTATTCTTCATGCGGGTAACGGCCGTGAGGAATATGTGTTAGGGCGTCGTGTAGACGGCGTTGTTAAAGCTGGATATACCACCACCGTCTTCCAGTTTTGGGGTTGTTATTGGCACGGGTGCCCTCTCTGTTATCCCGACAGGACCACCCCTATCAAAAACAGCCCCCACGAGACCATGGAGACGCGCTATGAAGCGACCATGGCTTGCGTGGAAAAGTTTAAGAATGCCGGCTACACGCTCGTAGAGATGTGGGAGTGTACGTTTAATGCGATGAAACGCACAGACAAGGACTTGAAACGATTTGTACTCCAGCACGAGGTGTACAGCAAGGAGCCTATCAACCCTAGGGATGCATTCTTTGGCGGGCGTACAAATTGTATCAAACTCTTCCACGAAGCGGACCTCTCTTGTGGAGAGAAGATCAAGTATTTGGATGTGTGTTCGTTGTATCCTTACGTTTGCAAGTACAAAAAATACCCTGTCGACCACCCCAAAATTCATTTGGAACCAAATTGTCCGTCTATAGAACAAGTAGAAGGCATAGCCAAAGTCACCGTGACGCCTCCGCGGGATTTATTCATGCCCGTATTGCCTACACGGATGCACGACAAGTTGATGTTCATCTTGTGCAGGAAATGCGGGGAGGAGAAAAACCAAGGCGCGTGTCAGCACAACGACAAAAAAGATCGCTGGTTGACAGGCGTCTGGGTGATCGACGAGATCCGGAAAGCCGTCGAGAAAGGCTACACCGTTGAAGCCATACACGAAGTGTGGGAGTACGATGTATCTGTTTACGACCGTCAGACACGTTCTGGCGGATTGTTTCACGGGTACATCGATACTTTTTTGAAAATCAAACAAGAAGCCAGCGGATGGCCAGAGTGGTGTACCTCACGAGATGAGAAGTTAGCTTACATTCAAAATTATGAGGAAAGGGAGGGGGTAAAACTCGATTTCGGCTCTGTTTGTAAAAACCCTGGTCTCCGCACTCTGGCAAAACTCTTTTTAAATTCGTTATGGGGAAAGTTTGGGCAAAGACCCGATTTACCACACGTAGCCGTTGTCAACGACTATCAGGGTATCCATAAGTACCTGACGGATCCGTCCATCACCGTGGAGAGCGTCATTGATGTTAATGATGAGGTTATGTTCCTCAATTACAAGGATGCGCGTGACGCGTTGCGCCCTAACCCTAACACGAGTGTGGCGGTGGCTTGCTACACGACTGCTATGGCTAGGTTGCATTTATACAGCATTCTTGAAAAATTGGGGGAACGCGTTTTGTATCACGATACAGATAGCGTTCTATTCACGGAACGCCCCGGCGATTGGAGTCCACCGACCGGAGACTTTTTAGGTGACCTCACTGACGAACTTCAAGATTACGGTCCGGGAAGCTACATTAGCGCCTTTGTATCTGGCGGTCCCAAGAATTACGCGTACCGAGTTTGCGTCGGTGGCGATCCTGCCAAAACAAAAACGGTGTGCAAGGTTCGCGGGATCACCATAAATTACGGCAACCGGAACGACGTTAATTTTGACGTTTTGAAAGCGATGGTCACCGAACAGGCAGCGGAAAGATACATACAGATACCGCACAAAATTGTAAGAAAAGGTCTTGCGACTGTATGTACCGTTTCGCAGAATAAAGTCTACTGGCCGGTGTACACCAAACGGCGGATAATCGATGATTATAATACGTTGCCGTTTGGGTATAAACGCGCTCGCCACGACTAAAAGGTGAGGTCATCATTTAAAAACTATTTATTTATTTATGGCGTGATTTTTTTTTTGTCATTTTATAAACTATATTGTTATACAAAACTTTAATAAACTATTGTATTATTTAGATATTGAGGGTTTTTGAAATTACTTTGAAAAAATATTGATATCTATAAATTCTGATATTAACCTGTTGTAATATAATCATCATTTGAAACAATAAAATAAAATAGATTGGGAAATTTTGTGTCCCTATTTTAAAATCATTGATGAAGTATTGTTTAAATTGTAATAGTTTGTTTTGTCACTTATAAAATATTGGTTCAGATACATATTAATGTTGTCTCTTAGCCATTTTAAACCCTTAGATTATATAACTTGGGATTGTTATCGTTAATTTTAAACATCTTAACTATACAAATTAAGAGAACTTTTGTCATTAATTTTAAACAATTGGATTATTATTAGTTAAAATTTTATATCATCATTTTGAAACTATAAGCATACAATGAGATTTGCAAATTGTAATTATTTTCATATTTTATATCGTCATTTTGAAACTATTATTTAGTTTATGTGTTAATTTTGAAACTTTCGGATTATATTTGTTGTGATATTCTCTATTGTGATTTTGTAATTACCGAAAGTCAAAGTCGTGTGATATTTTCTGTCATAATGCCATCAAATATTTTTTGTCATAAGAGTTTTGATATCTTCGATTATCATTTTGATACTGTAGGAGAGTTGTATATTCATTCTTCATTTTTAAATTATCAAATTATATTTGTTGTGATAGTGTAGGTTGTAATCTTGAAATTATTGAATTATACTTGGTGTGATATTTTATATCGTATATTTTATACTATCACTCTATACCTGTGATTTTTTCCATCGTAATTTTGAAATAATAGGCTATTTGAGTTGTTAAATTTTCTACTGGCATTTTGAAAGTAACGAATTATATTATTATTTAAGGTATTTAACATGCACTTTATCAACCGTCATATTCTATCAATACATGACTTATAAACTAGCTTAAATCCAGCCCCTGGCAATTAATTTACCATTGTGAAAGGAAAACCTACAATTCACCAATAATACATTGTTTTGCCGTTCCAAGAATCAAATCCTGGACCCTTGATTGAGTAGGAAGACACCATAGCAAATTAACTAATGCGTCAGACTTCAAATTACCAAAGATGTATAATATGTTCTGTCATTACGTTAAGACTGTCTATTATAAGTGTAGTGATATTCTATTCTTCTATTATTTTGAAGCTATCGGACTATAATATGGAATAGATTGTCTTTCATTTGAAACCTTCATATTGTATTTGTTATTAATCCTATCAAATGGTAGAAATTGTGATATTATTTTTAATCATTTTGAAACTATCGGATTATTTTTGTAGCCTATATTATGTTGACATTTTTAAATTATCAGAAAATAATGTTTTTTTAAGTCGTCATTTTAAAATTATTGGGTTGTATTAGCTGTAATATTTTATGTTATCATTTTGTAACACTAAGATTGAAATTTGGGATATTATCTGCTATTACTGTGAAACTTTTGGTTTATTTTTTATTTATTTTTAATGCTAAATTTTTGCCACCGTCGTCAGTTCTGGTTCATTTTACGATCTGTAAAGAGCCACAATAATGAGCTCCTCTACGTTCGCAGTATGTCGTAATTAAATAACTACTTTAAATTTTCAACATATAAATAACAATAATTATGTCTTACCCACAAATTTCCACCGAGAGTCAAAACCATATCAACCAATCAAGATAATATTTTATAGCCACATCCTATAAAAAATATGGCGTGCCACTTAAGATATTTTTATCCAAACAATTAAAATAATATTGTAATTTTATTGTATTTATTAAGTGTAGATTTTATATTTATTTTCTATTCTAAGATTTCTTGCTAAAGTAGAAATTATAAAATTGAAATTTATTATCAATCTTTCCAGACAACTCTTCTATTCCTATTATAAAACCAAAATTTTCAATATAAGACTCAGCTTATGATTATTATTTTTAACTAATTTCAGATTTCATCAGTTTATAAAGGTTGGTAAACTTTTTATAAAAAATTAGAGTAAACATTAATTTACTAATACTAGAGTTGACAATTTTTCAGTTTGGGCTCAATGGTTAATATAGTTAAATCAAGAATTACGTCTAAAAATAAGTAGCCAAGTTTTGGTGATCAACAGTGTAATCCTAACCCGATATTTTAGATTATTAAAAATATAGTTACAGTAATGATAGTTTACGCACTTACGCACATTAAGGTTATAGACCTGCGTAATCTAGAATTAAGAGTAAATGTAATCTAATTTGAGTGAAAGGAGAGTAGAAAATCATTTAATAAATATCTCTGTGCACCGGCTGGACTTGGAACTTCAACCTAACTGCTAACAGGCCAATCAGAATAGATTAGCCTGACAATAAATCCAAATGCCATTTGGTAAGTGGTATTTTGCGCTTACACCCAAGAGCTGTGTCTTTGCTCCCCGTGTTTTGACCCAGTGGGGTTCCCTGAGAAGTTTAGTTCTCCATTCTTAGCGAAAACGATGTATATAGTTTCACAGTCTCCCTTCTTAGCAAAAACAACGTATGGTTCTTCATAGCCTAAGCTTAATGGGTCGCCTGAGGCAATATCTGTTTTCGATAATTGAGAAAAAATATAGACCATTCTTGGTATGAAGGAACTAATAGCTATTTGGCGGGGTAGCAATATAACGTCTCAGAAATTATAATTTATAAATGAATGTGTGTGTGTATGTGTGTGTGTGCGCGCGCACGCGCGACACCTTACATTAGTTAAAATTATAAACTACTCACATTTACCATTCTGGAATTGTTGACACGTGTATATTGTCACATCATATTTTAGGGATTTAAAAAATAATAACATTTTATTGCTAGTTTTTTTTATTGACAATCAACAATTAATTAATTTAAAACATTCATAACTCGCAGACACAACGTAGAGTACATTTTTTTTAGTTCTTGTGACCAATACAAGTATTTAAGATTAGAGTGCAACATGAATTATAAAATTGTGATAGCATGAAAAAACCCATATAATCACTCTTTTACCTAATAAAAAAACATCAGGAGAGAATAAAATTTTTTACCATCTAGGTATTTTTACATTGACAATTTGGACATTCATAGTGAAAACGGACTATACCTCACAGTTTCTCCCTTCTTAGCATAAACGGTGTATAGACCACCAAGTGACGTCAAAACTGTTTTGACAGAATCGTCACAATACACACTCTCTCAGTGGTAAAAGTGTCCTGAGAAGCCACCCTAGAGTAGTTACGGCGCACCACACATACTTTCTCTCTCTTTCTATAAACTCGTAAGATTTCTGAACGGAATAATGTACATTGTATCATCACCACTCCACATAAGAACATGCATAGAATAATATACAATTATATATAATCAATGAGAAAAGAGGCGCATATTTGTCCACCTAAGAGCATTTCAAACAGTTTAATGTCTTCCACAAGGGTCAACACTTCGTATTAAAATTTCGATTTCTGGTTAAAATTTTAACATTTTATAAGGCGCAAACATTTCTTCTAAGAGCTTTAAGGAAAAATAACATACTTTTTTTAGATACTTACTTATACTTAATTACTCTATGGCATTGGAGAATTATTGCGTTAAGATTTAAGTAGTATATGTTTACAACTAAAGCTCATAAAATTGTATTAATATATCTGCAAATATCTCAGAAACTGTTGCTTTTATAAAAATATATGTCAATTAAAAGTTTTTTATTTCTAATAGTCCTACAATTTTGCAATGATAAGTTGTTTAGTTTCTCAAATAGTTGTGAAGATACGGAAATAAACGCTTCTGAAAAGTACCCAAAAAATCATTTTTATAGGAAAATGAAAATAGCCAGTTTATTTATAAACTTAATCGACGCCTAGATACGAATTTTAATCAAAATCGTTTGAGCAGATTTTGAGAAAACCAAATTTTTCTCTTTTCGCCCTTCAGTAAACTACCCTTAATTTTAAGTTCTAATAGACACACAGACAGACGGCATTGCAAAGACTATTTTTTAGGGTTTGGGGGGGAGGGGGGGGAGGTCAAGAGACGTCGACACCCATCAACATTTCAGGTTAGTTTTTTTTACGGTCGCAATACTTAAACTTTAATGTCCAAAAAGTTAAAAAAATTCATATAATTGCATATAGATTGAAAGTTATTGATTTTATAAAAATATGTTTCGGATATAATATTTGTATTTTATATATATATATTTGTAATGCTAAGTAATTTCATATCTCAAATAGTTTCGGAGCTATTATAAAAGAATGTTAATTAACGCGTCAGCCCGGAGCCCTTAAAGCCATTTTGCCGATATATTGAGGGTAGCCATTTTGTTTGTAATATTTATTAATGTTTATAAATGAGATTTAATCAAAATCGTTAGAACCGATTTTGAGAAAATCGACTTTTTCTCTTTTTGCCCTTCAGTAAGCTACGCTTAATTTTATGTTTTAATAGACACACAGACATACGGCATTGCAAATACTATTTTTTAGGGTTCGGGGGGTCATGAGACGTCGACATCCATCCACATTTCATGTTAGTTTTTTTTACGATTGAAATACTTAAGCTTTAATGTCCAAAAAGTTAAAAAAATATATATAATTGCGTATAGATTGAAAATTATTGATTTTATAAAAATATGTTTCGGATAAAATATTTGTATTATAAATATATATACATATTTGTAATGCTAAGTAATTTCATATTTCAAATAGTTTCGGAGCTATTATAAAAAATGTTAATTTACGCATCAGACCGGAGCCCTTAAAGCCATTTTGCCGAAATATTGAGAGTAGCCATTTTGTTTGGAATATTTATTTATGTTCATAAATGAAATTTAATCAAAATCGTTAGAGCCGATTTTGAGAAAATCGACTTTTTGTCTTTTTTCCCTTCAGTAAACTACCCTTAATTTTAGGGGTAGATATCCATTTCCAAAAACTCCTTGGGGCAATCCTATGAAAACCCTAGATATAAAGTTTCAGCTCAATCGGTAAAATAGTTTAGGCTCTAGTTGGAGGTACAGACAGACAGACAGACAGATGGAAATTCAAAAACCACTTTTTCGGATTCAGTGAGTCATGAAACGTCAAGATTCATCAAAATCTCGAGTTCGATTTTTTTGACGATCACCATACTTTCTCTACCTGTAAGATAGAGAGAAAGTAAAAATATGTTTATATACTAAATATTTTAATCAATAAATAACTTTTAAATTTAACTGAAATAAGTTCTAAGAAAACAAAAGGGGAAAGACAAATCAAATAATGATAGCACAGAATCAAATAATTGTTACAAACAAACATTTAATAGAAACAACTTGTTTGAAATTTGATCTTTCATTTGAAAAGTAGATAAACTGAATATAGTACAATGTTCAAGCAAGTTTTGAATTATTCCAATCAAATATTTTTTTACCGACTGGATACACTTTATTTGCTTATCTTTATCTAGTACTTTTGTACTTTATTTAATCGCACAGCATTACAAATCATATCATGGAATCGTTTAAAAAAGTCATCTCATGTTATTTTTCCTCCAATTATAAAGCTAATATGGGGAAGTATTTTTACTTTCTCTCTTACAGGTAGAGAAAGTATGGTGATCGTCAAAAAAAATCGAACTCGAGATTTTGATGAATCTTGACGTTTCATGACTTCCTGCATCCGAAAAAGTGGTTTTTGAATTTCCGTCTGTCTGTCTGTCTATCTGTCTGTCTGTACCTCCAACTAGAGCCTAAACTATTTTACCGATTGAGCTGAAACTTGATATCTAGGGTTTTCATAGGATTGCCCCAAGGGATTTTTGGAAATGTATATCTACCCCTAAAATTAAGGGTAGTTTACTGAAGTGAAAAAAGAGAAAAAGTCGATTTTCTCAAAATCGGCTCTAACGATTTTGAATAAATTTCATTTATGAACATTAATAAATATTCCAAACAAAATGGCTACTCTCAATATTTCGGCAAAATGGCTTTAAGGGCTCCGGTCTGATGCGTAAATTAACATTTTTTATAATAGCTCCGAAACTATTTGAGATATGAAATTACTTAGCATTACAAATATGTATATATATTTATAATACAAATATTTTATCCGAATTATATTTTTATAAAATCAATAACTTTCAATATATACGTAATTATATGAATTTTTTTAAACTTTTTGGACATTAAAGTTTAAGTATTGCGACCGTAAAAAAAAAAAAAAAAATCTGAAATGTTGATGGATGTCGACGTCTCATGACCCCCCCAACCCTAAAAAATAGTCTTTGCAATGCCGTCTGTCTGTGTGTCTATAAAAACTTAAAATTAAGGGTAGTTTACTGAAGGATGAAAAGAGAAAAAATTAGTTTTCTCAAAATATGCTCAAACAATTTTGATTAAAATTCGTATCTAGGCGTTGATTAAGATTATAAATAAACTGGCTATTTTCATTTTCCGATGAAAATTATTTTTAGGGTACTTTACAAAAGCGTTAATTTCCGTATCTTCAAAACTATTTGAGAAACTAAACAACTTATCATTGCAAAATTGTAGGACTATTAGAAATAAAAAACTTTTACTTGACATATATTTTTATAAAAGCAACAGTTTCTGAGATATTTGCAAATATATTAATACAATTTTATGAGCTTTAGTTGTAAAGAGATATTACTTAAGTTTTAACGCAATAATTCTCCATTGCCATAGAGTAATTAGATATAAGTAAGTCTCTCAAAAAGTTTATGTTATTTTTTCTTAAACCTCTTTGGAGAAATGTTTGTACAACAATAATATATATCCATTTTAGACTCAATAATCAATATTTACATTTTTTATTGGTCAAAATGTATAAATGAATAATTAAATATCAATGCGATGACTTGAAGATGTGCAACACCTTATAAAATGTTAAGATTTTAACCAGAATCGAAATTTTAATACGAAGTGTTGACCCTTGTGGAAGACATTAAACTGTTTGAAATGCTCTTAGGTGGACAAAGATGCGCCTCTTTTCTCATTGATTATATATCATTGTATATTATTTTATGCGTGTTCTTATGTGGAGTGGTGATGATACAATGTACATTATTCCGTTCAGAAATCTTACGAGTTTATAGAAAGAGAGAGAAAGTCTGTGCGGTGCTCCGTACCATTTATTTATTTAGAGGCTGGGATGGTACTTCACATAACATAAACATGTTATTTATAAAATATCATTTGTGTGTGCCCAGTTTATTAAATTTGAATGAAATTTAAGTTATTTTTAAGAACTCACTATGCTTATCCTAAAAGGAAAGGCAGCAGTCTTACAGCATGGCCCTATCTTATAATGTGTGAGATAATTAGCTCGTCACAGGAAAGAGTTTTGTCTTTCAGCGTAGATTGAGTGTTCATCTTTCCAAACTAAGTTTGTTTATTTCCAAGCTAGCTGTGTGACATCATTGATAACTATAGCTCAATCATATATATTAGTTAATAGCTTGTTTATTATAAAAATAATTATTGTTAAGCATATTAGGATAACATAACGGAATCTTACTCGATAATTCAGGACTCAAAAGGTAGAATCCCAATTGGGTTAAAAATATGTTTTTTCTTCTATTGCCAAGTATATTGTAGATTGTATTTAGTTGATACTTACTATGTTAATATATGGGAATTGTGATTATTCAATTTAATGTGATTCAAAAAACCAACAAAAGTAAGGGATTCACACATATTATCTCCCGAGTGGTTTTCGGATTCAGAGAGCCTGCATCAATTGTAAATTTGAGTTAAGAAACACTTGTGATACTTTGATTTCTGAGCAACCAGATCTCCTGTACTGAGAGTTGGTAGAAATATAGAATCCTGTACTGAGAGTTGCTTGGAGTCTAGAATCCTGTACTGAGAGTTGCTGGGAGTCTAGAATCCTGTAGTGAGAGTCAATAAGATTCTAGAGTCCTGTACTGAGAGTTGCTATGAGCTTAGAATCTTGTACTGATAGTTGCTGGGCGTCTAGAACCCTGTACTGAGAGTCAATAAGATTCTAGAATCCTGTACTGAGAGTTGATAGGAGCTTAGAATCCTGTACTGGGAGTTGCTGGAAGTCTAGAATTCTGTACTGAGAGTCTATAAGATTCTAGAGTCCTGTACTGAGAGTTGCTAGGAGCTTAGAATCCTGTACTGAGAGTTGCTGGAAGTCTAGAATCCTGTACTGAGAGTCGATAAGATTATAGAATCCTGTACTGAGAGTAGCTAAGAGTCTAGAATCCTGTGCTGAGAGTTGCTAAGAGTCTAGAATCCCGCAGAAAACTGGCGCATCCTCTCGGGTGCTTGAATAGTACACCGGTGTCCACACACATTGAAAGAGTTTATTCCAGAGTTGAGGCTGATAAATAAAACAAACAGTTTCCTGTGTTTGAACAAGAGGTAACTTAGCTCTTGTTACACGGATGGATGAGTGTTGGTCACTTAGACTTTGTTGATCCTCCGTAATTTTTCGTTTTAACCTATGAAGTCTTTGACCTGAGTGTTTTAAGATAAATATTTATGCCACTTTCATTGCCTTGAAATCAATAAGTTTTTTTATGCTGCCTACCTCGTTGAGGCATTCCTATAGCTTAGTTTTGGGAAGAACATGGGAGTGACCAAGAATCTCTAGCGCTGAGGCCAATGTATGTATCATGCGTTTCTATGCGATTTATTCCGATTGCTCTCACAGTAGACAAGATTACCGATGGCGGGGAGATTGAGGTTAAAATCATACATTATGTACAGTAAAAACTATACGGAAACTCTTTAAACATGTCAAGGAATCTATAGGCTAGTAAAAAGTATTGTTTATTCAGTATAAACTTAATTTGCATTATTTTAACTGGGTCATATAAATAGTTACAATAATTGTGGATGTGACAGTTTCTAAGCAGTGATCGCAGCTCAGGGTTTGGACACAAATTAAATAAATATAACCATTTTAGAAGAAAAATTTAACGAAGAAAATTTTTTGTTTGAAAACCTTGAATTACAAAAATGAACTCTTTAAAAGCTATGAAGGAATTATTGTTTTTTAGCCACCATCTTGCCCATCATTTTGATTCCTAAGGGATTAAATTGTGTAGTAGTCACTGTGTTAAAGTAATTTTTTTAAATCAAAAAGTGCAGGTTCTTTTTTGTATAGCTCCTGGAAATATTTGGAGAGCTTTGAAATGTGGTGTTGGAGAAGAATTGAGAAGATCAGGTGGGCAGACAGTGTGACAAATGAAGAAGTCCTAAGAATAGTGGGTGAGAAGAGAACCATTTTGGATGTGATTCTTCGGTGCAAAGCAAACTGGATCAGACACATCCTAACAAAAAACTGTCTTATGCACGACGTCATAGAAGCAAAGGTTGAGGGAATAGGAGCTTAGGAAGAAGAAGGATCCAAATATTTAATGACATGTAGGAAAGAAGATAATTCTGGGATTTGAAGGAGGAGGAAGAGGACAGGGTGCATTGGCGGTCTAAGTTCACTGACAAAAGAAATTGACCTATCTTAAGACAGAACACCTAATAATACCACTAAAACGTTCCTAGACTATAATTTTAGCAATAAGTTCTAAAATTTCGTAATAAAGAAAAGTCAGGCTGCAAGTAAAATTTCTTAATAAAAAAACTTAACAAGCTCTGCTGTCATTCGTTTTAATTATAATTAAGTAGCTCGATATCGATGCTTATAGTTACCAATTTTAGTAAATGTGAAGGTGATATCCCAGCCAATTTTGTATTTTATGGATTTCATAGTTTAAAAAGCGCTTTCGCAAAGATATGTGCTTTCCTAGCGTTGAGCAAATCTTAATTCCAAAGTCCCTCAATTTCGTTGTTCTCTCGGTAACAATTCAAACAAAATCTTCTTTTTCGACTCTGACAGTATGAAAAGGTTTCTGATTGCAAGACGCAAAATTTTATTTGAAGGTCACATCTTACGTTTTTAATGCTGCACAAGTGCATTTAAATGAGACATATAGCGTTGAAGCAATGAAATACACTTAAAGTCATGCATGGGAATCTAGGTTTGCTCTCGAGGTTTTCGACTAGAATTTTATTTTTTCATGTGTGAAAATCAAAAGCCATAACCTAGAGGAGGGCCACACAAGATAATCACGTGGTCTACGCCTTGGACATCCCTGGTTTAATCTGTTAGCCCTGGCGGTTAAGTGATAGTTAAAGTTACGCTCTCAAAAGTAGAAAAAACATCTGAAAGCTCAAAAGTCAAAAGCAAAAATCTTAATGAAATTGTCATACCCTTAGGATTATTTGTTTGTGAGATACTTGCACTGGTGGTGGTCTTGTGGCCTAAGGCACTACGTTCTGAAGCAGCCGATATTTAATTGAGAAGTCCTTTGTTTGTTCGAATACATAAATATTAATACAGATACAATTAAATGATAATTTCACCTTTTAGTGTGAATACAAAACAGCCAAACAAATCAAACTGTAAGTTTTCTTTGAAGTTAAGATTGAATTTTTTTTTAAATTGAAAAGGTCGGAACGATATAGTGCCAAGCCTCATTTTGTGTTTACAAGTTGGTCAAATCCTCAAATCTTATGTTACGGCTATGGGAAATTTGGTACAAGCGACGTGGTGCACAATGAAATAAGTCAGTTAATATATTTTTGTTCCGTATGTTGAGCACTAGATGAACTCAGTTTTGATGAAAATAAGGCTTCTTGTTTCTACCATCTCAATTTATCCTTGGATTTGAAGTTGATATTTTTTCATGGTGACTTAGATAGAAAACAAATTGATAATATACTCAATATTAAATTTTTACTAATTGATAGTAACCATCGATACATATGTGGTTTTATCATCTGTCTCACAATAAATTTTAAAATTTTAAAAATATGCCTCAAGTTCACAACCTCAGGTTACTATAAATACGTATGCCATGTTTCAGCTTTCTAGTTTTCTTGGCTATGGAGCTGTAGTGCCACAGACAAAGACACAACACACATATACACATACTAATGTATGTATGTAATATTTGTGGGCCATTAAGAAATACATGAGTAGTTTCAAAATAAATACAGTGTGCTTTAGTAGTATTATAATTTGCCCCGATATTATCCCTGTAACGTGCTAACTAGCCGTTACCACTTACACTCAAAATACCCTATGGATGATTATCACAGTAAACCCAAGGACTAATAAATTCTAATAATCCAAAAACTAATAAATTATAATAATCCAAAAACTAATAAATTCTAATAATCCAAGAACTATTAAATTCTCTCTCATACATAATCCTTTGTAGAATTGTATAACCCTTATGATTACTTTTTATTGAATAGTATTATTAAAGAGTACTGTTTAGCCGTTACTTCTAGCTATCAAGTGAAATGAATTTGTTGGAGATGACGCTGCTAGGTTAGTCGGAAAAACAAACATGGCGATGGGGCACATTGGCACAATACATCAGAGGAATGTTGGAACTACGTGCCAACGTGCCCCTTAACCCAGGAACATGCTTTATATCTTACTAGTTTGTTTATATAGCCAATCTGAAAAGGCATTTTAACAACAACAATACACAACCAGATTCGTAATTTATTTTTACTTAATTTGCTAATATATCAAATAGATAACTAAGTTAAAAAAAAGTTTTTTTAACATTTTCTACAGATCTCACGATGGTGCGTGCATACAAAAAGAAGACTACACCGGGTGAAGTACCTGCTGAATCAATGAAAGCAGCTGTACTTGCAGTGAAAGTAGAACATCGTTCAATTAAAGGAGCTGTGCAAGATTTTGGCATACCATTCAGAACACTGGCTAGATACTGCGCCAAGTACAACTCAGATGCACAACCTGCGGCAGGAGCACCACAGCTTTCGGAGGATCGCCAGCATCTTTACCCTGGGCACGATTTAGCTATGCCAAACCATGGAAGGTAAGCAAAACCATTGTGTTTTTATTCAATTGTTAATTTATTTATATAGCTTCACTTTCCTATAGGCCTACTCAAAGATATCGAACTAATTTCTGTCAGCTTCTTATGTGTAGGTGTTTGAACCTGAGCAAGAGAAGCTGCTTGTAGAATAACAGATGAAGGCTTAAGATATTTATTTCGGCCTGACACCAAGAGAAGTCAGGAGATTCGCTACATCTATGCGGTTGCTTGTAATACTATAATTCAAGACTCCTGTACTGAGCGTGAAACGGCAGACCATGGTTGATTTATCTCTTTTCTGAGGAGAAACAAAAATCTCTTGATCAGATCACCACAAACAACAAGTCTAGCTCGTGCAATCAGCTTTAATCGAACCAACATTGTTTTGTTTTTGGAAATCTTACAGCTGTTTTCAAAAGATTGAATGTTGCCCTTCTGATATATGAAATGTAGATGAAACAGATATTACTACAGTGAAAAGCAGAACAGAATAGTGGGACATCGAGGCTTCAGACAGATAGGAAAGATGAAGTCAAGAGAAAGAGGAACACTAGTTACTTTAGCCATTGCATTTAATGCTGTGAGAAATCAAATAGTATTCCACCATATTTCATTTTCACAAGAGTGAAATTTCAATCCCATTTCATTAGTGATGGGCCCGTAGGTAGTGGAGGTGATGCTCACCCTTCGGGGTGGATGACAGAAATCAGTTTCAATAAATATGCCAGACATTTTGTTTATCATGTGCAGTGCTCTCCTAAACATCTCTGCCTGCTACTTCTTGATAATCATGACTCCCACCTCCCAGCTCAAGTCCAAACTACTTAAAAGAAAATGGGGTTACTATTTTATCCCCCTCCCCCATTGCAGCCACAAAGTGCAACTTCTGGATCGATCCATTTATAGCCCTTTAAAAAAATGTCAACATAGCTTGTGATGCGTGGATGTCCACTAAAAAAGTCCCATGACTATATACGACATTCCGGGTATTGTAGCTTCCAGCCTTCCTTTAGCCACAGCACCTATGAACATTGCATCCGGGCTTAGAGTCATTGGAATTTTCCCTTTGGACCTAGATGTATTTACCCATGCTGATTTCATGCAATCCTTTGTCACAGACAGACATGACCTTACTGCCACCAACACAGATGGCCCCTCTTGTTCTTCTACATCTACTTACTTTCCTCTCCTATCTACTTCTGCTCAAGCCTTTTACCCCTCCTCAGAGGTGGTGAGGCCATTGGAGAAAGCGGGGCCAAGAAAAGAAACTGCCAGAGGACTAAAGAAGAGAAAATCAGCCATTTTGACCAATACACCAGTAAAGATGGCTTTGTCTGAGGAACAGGAGATCACGAAAAGGAAGAAACGCTAACAAATCAATGCAAAAAACTTTTCCCTTCTGCTGACGTTAAAAAATGCAAATGCAGGCCAAAAGACACTTCCCCCATTGAGTCTGAGAATGAATATGAAGACTGCCTTTGTATTCACTGCTTAGGTCCATATAGAAATTCTAAACGTGGTGAAGATTGAGCGAAGTGCACCAAGCGTGAAAGGTGGGCACACAAAGACTGCATTCCCGGGGACACTGTATTTTATGTGTGTTTTAATTGTGAGAGTGAAAATGATATGAGTGACAATGATGATATGTAAGATATTTCAAATGAGCAAGGTTGTTGTATATTAATACATATTTATTTTCTAATAATAAATAGGCTGTTGTATAAGATATGAGTGTTTATTTTTTAACATCATACTGAATTAAAAATGCTGTGCCAGCTTGCCCCAATAACGGGGTAAGTTGGCACAGGTGACTTTACTTCCCTTACATCAATTTTATAAATACTAGGAATATAATTAAAATAAAGTCTTTGAGGCAAATATACACTCTAAGGTCCACTGGTAACATTTATGCTTCAAATTTTAAAAAAATCAAAAGGAAAATTAACAATAATAAACAGCTAAAAGTGTGCCAATCTGCCCCGGTCCACCCTACTAATGAAGAATAGACCAGCCATAGTATCTTTTCAGCCTAGATTCCTGGTAGCTCGCCTCTAACTATTTGTAAACCTATAGTTCCTCTTCTATGAACTTAGCCTTTGTATCTCGTAACTCAATATGGAGTTAACTCATGCTAGCTAGCTCATTTAACTACCAACGTTGTAACTCTTTAAACAAGGGCTGTCTAGAATCAGGTATTTTTAACTATCATTCCTTTAGATGCTTATTAGTTTAGTCTAGTAGCCTAAGGCTGGAGTGGTGTTATGTATTATTGCTTAATCTTAAATCAATAATTGCTTCCAATTTAAACTGCCATTGTGTTGAGGCAGACACACCTGCGTGTTAGAATGTGTGTTTATTCTACTTTAACGAACTACACCCTTTCTAATATAGACACAACCATACTTTTCTTGGTTGCTGGTCAAACCTAGGTACTTCACACCTAACGCTCCCAATTGGGGCAACAATGTCTAAAGTAACAGATATGATTCCCAGCAATAAACAATGGAACGCTTGGTATATAATCTCATCAAATCATTTGTAATACTTTCGACTTGTTTAAATTTAAATAAACTTATTTGTTAAACTTGAATATCTCTCCTATGTTTTATCCTTCCCATCCTTAATTGTATACGTGGTACCCTCGTAACTGTATTCGTCACTTTTTCTATCAGATAGGAGAAGCGGCGATACATATCTTATGTATAAACATTGTACTAAAAAGATGCTGTTTAACTTTTTTCATCAATTACTTATTTAGTGTATTGCTAAGACTATATCTCTACTTGTCAACTTCGAGCTTAAAAGCTAGTAATACCTATTATTCGTAAATAATGAAAGGGAGATCCTAAAGTCTAGCTAATAATTTAGACCTATCCTCTTTCAAAGCTCAAGCTGACCTTTATTATCTAAGTACTAAAAGAGGAATATATCATCAAAGTGGATTGCTTCTTTTGTGAATTCTCATTACAATTTGACAAAGATACACATTTTCCTTTTCCTCCTGTGTAGTCTATTGGATCGTCATTTTAAAAAGTGGCTCTTTGAAGCTGTGCTAAGTACATGCATTCTCATCATGTTTCGCAGGTTGCCTTCTTCCTCTCCGACCATTTGACACCGGGATATTCTTTGAAGTTTCAACGTGCTCACAGACGTTGACGCAAGTGATTTATTGACAAAACAGTGTGCTTACATCACATAGGATTCCTCATATGGAGAGTGGAACAAGATCTTTGGTGAATTTTATTTAATGGTTTATCTAATGGTTACTAAAAGAATACTGTTTTAAATGCAATGAAATATTTTAACATTAATTAAAATAAGGCAGATAGGAGAAAATACAACAAACTTGTATTAATTAACAACACACTAAAGCCTGATTTACACATTCGCTGAAAAATAGAGAGCAAAATATACGTGAGTAACACAGCAATTCACACACCTGTAGAAACTTACGTTGGCCCATGATGCTTTGCAACACAAATAAGAAACAGGTGAACACTGACTGACATTTTTATTATCTAGTGGACACACATATCTTTAAGATTAATACCACGATGGATGTTATCAGATTATTATATTGTGTCATCAAACAGATCAAAGCTGAATTAGAATGACACATGAGTTTTCACATAGGGAGCTATTTATTATCATTCACTTTAGTTTACTTAAGGGTGCAAAAATAAAAATAGATTTTCTCGAAACCATCTTTAACGATTTTTATTAAAAAATTTGAATCTATGTACAGTGAAACATTAAAAACCAATGGACACATTACATATTTTCCGGGAAAATATCTATAATTATTTTTGTATAATTTCTCCACAACTATTTGAGATACGAGATAACTGATCTTTGCTTTAGGAATATTAAAAATAATAAAAACCTATGTGAACATTTATTTAAGGGTAGTTTACTGAAAACCTATATATGAAATTTTGTTTCAAACTATAATACACTATATGCGAAGGTTTCGCGTATTGTGTATTACCAATTATTCCCCAAATATGTTTCTGTATCAAATTTAATTTATTAGTTTCACCTATTATATGATCAAACTTAGGAATGGATTTCATTGTCAATGGAATGAGTCCTTTTTTGCACTAATTTTGTTGGCATAATTATATATTCGTGTTTGTATGTTGGGTATTTTTTATTTAAATTTAAGTTATCTATTGTCATTATAGTTTTGTGACTCAATATTCTTTTCTATTTTCAGATTTTATAAATACGTTTTTTTCTGCATGAGTTCATGGAAGTTACCATTTCAGTTATAAGAAAATAGCTCCAATATTAGATTAAGGAGCGAGTATGTATGGGCCACTGTATTATTTTTTAAAACTTAATTTCACATACACACGTGAAAGATGTTTGGCCTGAAAGACACATTATAGATTAACGCTAAATACTTGTATTAGATACCATCGGCTAGTAAAGTTTTCACTTATTAGATCAGAAAGAAGGAATCTGGGCTGGAAATATGGCGGTGTCTATGAATTAATAATTTCCCTAGAGTTGTTTGTATCATGGCTACCATGGCAAATGCTAATAATTACCCTGGTGGTGGACAAATCAACTGAGGCTGCGTGTAGACATGAGCAGGTCAATAACTTCTTATCTTAAAATCTTATAACTTAAAATCTTATAGCTTTTCCCTCTCCTCCTCCCTATTGGTATTATCAAATTGATATTACATAACACAAGAAGACCTTAAGTGTGAGTATTTATATAAAGGGCAGTCTAGGGCACATATAAGGCCTTATGTACAACCAGCTATTTCTTTTAAGAGGCAATACAAAAGGGGCTTTCTGAATAAGCAACATGGTGATACCATTACACAAGAAAACCTTAGGTGTCAAACGTAATTCGGATTGCATCATGGCCCCTGCCATCAACAACCCCAATAAATTCTCCTTAAAGTTAAAACAAATTATTTTTATTATTTTTATTTCCACTCCCACATCCAGACCACATAGTGATAATTTATTTGGGAGTGATGTTGTAATTCTATTTTTTTACCTCAACATCAGTTGCTTACCCAATGTCTCGACCCTAACTTTAACTTACTCATCGTCACCCATCTCCCATCCTTCCTCTCCGTAATAGTTCAAGATGTTAAGTTTACTTCAATTCCCATTTCAAGCAAATGGTGGTATGATCCACCCACCTGATACACCTTTCCCTACAACTCTCAGGCGATTATACAAAGCATCCAAACCTATAATGTTGAATTCCACTCTCCAACCCCATCATCATTCATTCGCTCTTCCACCACCAGCATCCCCCTTTTTACCCCCTGAACCCACCACACCAAGAACCCATAATCTCAAATTATCATCTTCAATTCCAACACAAACATTCTTCTCCCTAACATATGACTGATGACTCGACAACGACTTAACGTTATGTGGTCCACGGCTTGATGACGTCCTGAAGCTAGACAGCTTGACCCTGTAAAATTGAATTACACTCTACACCATCCTTAATCATATTTTCATACATGTTAGAGTTTAAGCTCATAACGTCAAACCTATAGCTGTCCTCTTCTTTCTTTACGAATATTGAATAGAAATACATTTCTTTCACCAAGTATATTAAGGGTATCAAAGTGTTTTATATACACATATGGGGTCATGAATGCTAGTTTAGATCAGATAGAAAATAACTTGCCTGAAAATCAATTTGAAGACACATCAATACATTTTCCAGAATATAAGTTGGATTTGGTTGTAAATAAAAGATGTAATCATACGATCTTGTTGACAGTTTTGAAAAACATAAATTGGAGAGTCACTCTATAATAAACTAAATTACTAGAATATTACTTAACAGGTGAGAGCTTAAAATTAATAATCCTGGGCCTGGATTCACTAACAGGAGCAAATAGTTGCGCCGGCGCAAGTTTGAAAGATGTGCTCAAATCCTTATTCACTAAAAGAAGCAGGCGCAATTTGAGAGCAAAGTTGCGCCTTTTATTTGCCACTACTCAAGAGTAGGCACAACTATTAAAATCATGATTGTCACTTCAATAAATTTAAATGGCGGCATATTATCGTTATGGCTTAAAATACAATAATTAGTTAACTGTACTCCAATTAATAATAAAGAAATTAAAATAACAGACGTTTGTCAAGCACAACATTTGTTTTAATTTAGATAGTGGTAACAAAGCAATTACTTACCTTTTATTGTTGAAATCTTACATTCAAACAACGTAATGGCATTTATTGCATTATTACAAAACAAAACGTCAAACGAAACCACGAACTGTGTAATCTTTGTCTAGCTCCAAAGAGGTTTGTATTCCTCCAAATCCAAAGACATCGCGTCAGTAAATATGGTGGTTAGTATAGCTTTAAAATAAATTTTAAAGTTTCTATAAGTGTTTTATTAATGGAACTTAAGCTTTAAACTTATAATATTAATAAATACTAAATAAGTACTAATATTGGTTTTGTAAAGCACCCACAAAGAGGCCGTTTCTAATTTTATTGCTAGTCTACAAGCAAAATATTTAGAAATCCTTGTATTTGCTGTCATTTTCATTAGAGATTTAAAATAAAGTAGCCTTGACTTTGAAAGGAAATTCTTCACAAGGATTGGTCGAAACAGCACAATTGATGACGTTTATGGTGACGTCACCATAATCTTGCCACCAGTTTGCGCCTTGTTTAGTGAATACGGAAATGGAGCAAATAAATAAGGCGCATCTTGGAGAGCATCTTGGGCGCAAAGTTGCGCCATTTTTAGACTTGCGCCGGAGCAGATTTGCTCCCGTTAGTGAATCCAGGCCCTGGAGTGTACAATGATTTATACTTGAAGGTTGTTATTTTAGTGACGGCTTTTTCTTAGAACTTCCATAACGTATGTTTGGACACTTATACATTGGACTCCCAGGACTTGCGTTTAGTGTTGCCTTAAAACATACTTGTGTAAAATTGAACCTAAAATGAGTAATAAACGACTAAGTCATGTATCTAATATTTGAAAATGCCGTTCGAGGTGGTATTAGCCAAGTAGTATTTAGACACAGCAAAGTGAACAAGTACCTATCTGATTATGCTCTTGATAAACAAATAGCTTTTATACAATACAACGATTCAAATCATTTATACGGCTAGACAATCTCTCGATCTTTTCTTTTAGGTGGATTCGAATGGGTTGATCTAAGTGATTTTTGGATTGAATGTGTCAATCAAAATTGATCTATTAGTTACTTAAGAATCAAATAGCCAAAGCTATTGTTTATGCAGTTAGTGAGGATTACTCTAGCTAGATATAATATTATGGAAATTGAAAAATGACACCTGGACACAGGAATCGAACCCGGGACCTTTGACTTAGTACGGCAATGCTCTAACCACTGAGCTATCCAGGATTCGTCCCGGCCTTAAAATATGAGTGAAATATGACCTTGGGCATGACCCGATTCCTGGATAGCTCAGTGGTTAGAGAATTGGCGTACTAAGCCAAAGGTCCCGGGTTCGATTCCCGTGTCCAGATGTCATTTTTCAATTTTCAGAATATATTAGTTACTTAGTTGAAGTAAGCATTAACTATCCCTAATCATTACATGGGACTCATAATTATTTACCCTTGCTACCCACCCAGAAGGTTTAAAGTATCCTAAATTGGTGACAACTCTAGAAGATAGATAAAAATACATTCTTCATATTGTTAATTTTGAACAAACTACTGAGCTAGTGTTGTATATTAAGACAATTCATTAGGTTCTACAATATAATCAATCTCCTTGGCTACGGCCATATATTGTCTTGGAGATTGAAAAGAGAAAACACGCCAACACAAATTTTGAGAAACTTTTTACAAATAAATTAACAATAGTGTGTTTGGTAAAACCATATAAAATGTTTGTAAGATAATAAATATGGGAATAGTAACAAATTAAAAACGATTTAAAAAGCCCATTGCCACGCCTATTTTAAAAGAAAATTTAGTCACAGCGCTTTAAATTAATATAGTATTTGTGTTGTTAAGCCTTTATAAGCTGGTATGGATATCTTGGATCTCCTTATTAAACCATTAAACCCATGTATAATGAAGGAGCAAAGCTTTTGTACAAGTATACAGATTGCTTTAATAAACAATCCAAACAGCAGATTTTTAACATGAGTTAAATTATTTTCAACAGCACACACATCTGAATATTCTAAAGCTCATACTTATTCAGAATTAAAAAAAAAGTTTTAGGTAAATTTAAAGATAAAACTAATGGACCACCCATATCTGAGTTTGTAGGCTTATTCTAAAAAATGTACGCATTTAAAATTAACGGTGTTGGGAAAGGGAAAATCAAGGGCATTAAGAAATCTGTATTCACCAATGAAATCCCCTTTAACGATTATACTAGATTATAATTAGATTTAGAATTGAATTATTATAACACAATAAACGTAATTAAATCAGATTAGTACAATGTTTACTCTTCCTAACCAAACTATAAAGCTTTGTCTCCCCACAGTGACAAAATGTAAATATTGGATTATGCAGTATCTACCCTACCCTATGGCCACTACGCCATTTGTCCACCCAACCACGGTTGAAATACGTTTTTAATGGGTTGTGAGTAATGAACCTTTCTGTATTAACCTCGCAATACTTATGCTTCTCTCGCATCCAGTAAAATGGTGTAAATCATAAGTAATCAATTCTTAGTGCCTCAATACTTAGGTGTACATGGCACGAAGTAAAATTCTGTAAACCACGAGTAATTAGTTTCCAATCCCCTCTTTATTTTTTAACGATTGTATTATTTATATTCCCCAGAGAGTAAAAATATTCTGTAGATCATAGGTGATGTATTATCATGTTTTATAAATCATTAATGTGATCTGAATTGAGAAAAATATACACTAGATCTTCATGTGGTGGATACCACCAATGTCCCAATATATATAATCAAGTGGGTTAAAACATATATATTATATGTTTCTGCAAAATGATAATTATGTATGACTTATCTGATTGAAGACGATTCAATGTACCATGATAATAAATCACCTCATTTATTCACAGTGTTTCATAAAATGATAAAAATATTTATCAAGCTTGTAAATTGTTTTGTGTTTTGTAGTTGCTCAAATCATGTTATAATGTGAATACACATTTGCTGATAAAATGCTTAGAATACTATTTTAAAATCAATCAATGTCTTTCTTTATATAATAATGCCATAGCGCTTTTTAATATAGTATATAAGTGTAATTATAGTTGAATTGGATATTAATAGTTTAATATTGTCTATTCTAAGTGTTTTCATGTCAGCAAATATTTTTAAATCTTGTAAAATGTTAAGTGCTCTTTAATTGTTTAAATTATGTTATACTGCTAATACACATTAGTGGTTAAATTTGTTTAAAATATTATTTTTAAAACAGGTGAGGATTTATCTTGAAATAATAATTTCACATTGATTGTAGATATATAAGCGTAGATATCATTTAATATAATTGTAATATTTTAATCTCATCTATTCAGATAACTATTTAAGTTAAACATTTCCTCAATCTTGTACATTAATTACAGTTCTATTTATTTAACATTTAGTTGGTTAAATTATGTATTATTATAAAATAAAATTAATAAATATAAAATATTCTCTTAAGCAGAACCTCAAAATCTGATCTTAAAATAACTAACGTAAACATTATTAATGATATTCAGCCAACCATGTGACAAGTAGGACTCATGTTTACAATAATTACAACCACTCGCTCGTTGAGTGTTAATTTTAATATTGAGTTCTGTGGAAACTTTATAGCAGACTTCTATTGGTCGCATTTGTCAGTCTTTGGAGAAACATCAGACGAACAGTTGAGCCAGACTGTTTTCAAATATAGCTCTCAACTTATATTTCAGCTAATAAAATTGTAATTATAATAATAAAATAGGTATGAAAAGAAAAACAATAATTTTCACTTATAAATTGTTACTAAGACGTGTGTGAAGGTATTCTTGCTTTGGATCACGCCTTGATCATTTAACTTGAAGTTAGTTTTGTAATACTAAAAAAAAAAAAAAAACTGATGATTTTTCTCCCTTAATTTCCCTTGGATCAATTTTTTTTGGTAGACAATATCCAGTTTTCCAAAGTTAAGAAATAACTAAAATTTTAGTTATATTTCAACTAAGATTCTTAAAATGTTTTATATTATATATTGAGTAAGTTCTGAAGTACTATTTATAACACTGTCGGTGACTAGTAACATTTAAGTAACATTAATACTAACTAACATACACTTTCTTTGTGTTGTAAGCCTGAGTCAGCCAGCCAGACACAAACGGCTCACAATAATTTTATTTTGTTACAATCAGCTTAATTTGTCTATAATTACACATAATAAATGTTATTTGAACCAATAAAAACATTGAAATAAAGACACATTTCTAAACCATAAGAAGGGTTAAAACTAGGACAGTAGCAGCTGAGGGTCGTCACGGCAGGACTAGAGTACTCTATTGTCCCCAGTTCGAGGCTCAGTTAGATAACAATGTAAACGAACAGAAGGCCTGTTTGATAGAATGACTGACTTGGGCTAGCGACTATTTTTGAATTTAATCAACTATAACTGATTACATCACATCATGTACTATAGTTTATAGTAAAACTCAGCAAAACCTCAGGTATGACTCATTTCAACCTCTTAGCCCACATTCCCTCCCTGCACATGGGCCATCCTGACAGCTTGCCCACGGGCTAGGGGCCGGGAAGCAACAACACTAAAATTGACTACGTATTAATTATTTGTAAATAGATTAAGTAGAAGCGTATGTTAAAAATTAAATATATTATGAAATAATTTCACAGCTCTACTAGCGATGGTTTAACTATTTTAAAATTTAGTTGCAAAAGTCTTTCTCTCTTGATTTCTATCACTCTATCACTCTATCACGCTATCACGCTATCACTCTATCACTCTATCACTCTCTCTCTCTCTCTCTATATATATATATATTCACACGATTATGTACATATATACATATATACTCGTACATAAACATATCATATCAGATAATATATATATATATTCAAGTATATAGTACTAGACAATAGTTCGTGCTTAAAGCAGTGTTTACCTTTTATCGATTGAGTCAGTGAGGACGGGCGTACACGTACCAACAACATCTGTGTTGGTGTTGGCGCCAATATCGTTGTTGGCACTGACACCAGCTAGGGGGTGCTGTATACACACACGCACACACACACACATACATGCACGAACGCACCCACGCCTGCACACACACACACGCACACACGCACACACGCACACACACCACACACACACGCACACACACATACATGCACGAACGCACATACACACACACACCAAAAAGACTGCTGTCGGCTCATGAGGGGCATGTGTTTTCGTGAGGCATGCTAAGCAGGTAACATGGCTCCCATGTGGAAAAGTTTTTTTTTGTGTTTCCTAAATCTCTGGAGGAGACGACGTTAAAATTGGAGAATTTCGGGAGCATTCTATAATTTGTATCACACAAACACGCTCTGTTCTACCCTAACTAAACCAAAGTCATGGAGATTTGGCCACACGACAAACAGTTTTCTCTTAAATCAACCCCCACTTACTTCAATGAACAATCTAGAGTCTTGTTGATGGTCAGTGAAAAACAGACTATCAGGGAGAACTGGGATCTCTTAAACTAGTAGCGGTAAGCTGAAGGAATGATATAAAAAATAATGTAAGATATGAAGATGGTTTCCCGAAACAAGCCCTGTGAAGATGGTAGCCTCTATGATATTGCGATTGAGAGCCTTCACTTGTAGTCTGGTCCCATTTCACCACTTTGGGGCCTTCAAACGGTATAACAGCATAATAGGTGCTTCGACCTTCAAGGAGAGTGTGTGAGGAGGGAGCCCAGGGGGGTTGAGGACGTGCACAATCTATACCTGGTAGTGGAAAGCATCCTCCATTTCCCCGACCAAGTCCACTGACTGGTAGGTCATCTTGTCCGAGACAAACGTGTTAATATACTCTGCCTTGTCATTTATAAGAGTTTGAATTAGCCTCTCCTTTAGTGATGACATTTTCCCTTCTAGGTGATTTAGGTCGAAATTAATGATTAAATTCAGACTTTTCTTATCCTTGATTAATTTACACATGCAAGAGGGAAGGTCTATTTTTACATCTACCGTCTTCACCTTGCCATATCCCATTTCTAGCAGACTGTCTGCAAACTCTCCAACAAGGCTTTCTTCTTTCAGATGAACTCATATATTTTTATGCTTTTTAAAATTTCGGTCATAGGTACGATGATTTTAGGAAGGCCTTGAGTTCATTTGCTTGGGTCCCCTGGGGTACTACAGGCATGGTCGACCTAAAGCCCCCCACCAGTAACACCATCACTCCATCCATAATCTTGTATTTACGGTGAATGTCCTGCAGATTACTGTTCAGAGCCTCTATTCCCCCTTTATGTGACATAGTATACTCGTCCCATTTGATTAATTTGAAATATTGAAACCCGTGAGCTATATATCTATTTTTTGAAATGTTATCTTGGGGTGTTATTATATGATTTAAATTGAAGTGGAGTTTGAAGACAGATCGTGTAGTTCCTACCTCCCTCTAAAAGCATAACTGTGATGCGCAATGCAGCCACACCCATAGCGATTCCCCTGTTACTTCTCACTTTGTATAGTAGCAATATTGTTAGAAATATCTTCCCTTACATCCGGGAGCATCCAAGAATAAAACACTGCCATGTCCAGCGTTTAAGATTTTAATTACATTATTGTAAATCATCACCAGATCTTCCATAAGCCTTGGCTCATTGTCATCCACAGTTTTAGACAAGGCAGTTTTAGTCTTATCTCAATTCCCTGAGGTAGTCTCACTTGCTTATAACCCCATTTGTTTCACGTATTGGTTCAATCAAGCCTTAGTGCTTGAGAAGTCTTCCTACCATCGAGACGACCAAATCTTCAACAACACCAGACATTTGTTTAATATCATGTCAGGACCCTGCTGGAACTCAACTTCTGAACAATCCCTCTCCGTCTGCCTTTTCACACCCTCAGCTAAACTGTCCTTGTGCTTCTCCCACAGCAGGAGCGGGTCTGAAACCTGGCAAAAAACCACATGATGGTGAAAGCAAGGGCGGATCCACTAGGGGGACAGGGGCGGGTGCGCCCCCTCAAGAAATTAAACCAATTAAATCCATGTTAAAGTCACTACTAGTTTTATTTTCACATAATATTATTTGACTAAATAGATTTAATTAAAAAAAATTGTAATTGGTAATATTATTAAATGATTAATACATGGTAATTATTATAAATACTTAAGACATACATATTATTTACAAACATTCTAAAATGGTTAACCCAGCACTAAAAAAGGTTTTAACCAGGGATTCGAACATACATTTTTATCGGTTCTGGTCCGGTTCCTATTCTCCAAACACAAATGTAAATGTTCCGGTTCCGGTTAGAGCACAATAAAGGTTCCAGTTCTTTTTGGTTCCTGATAGTGTTCCGGTTCTGGTCCCGGTTCTTTAATTTAAAAAAAATCACAGCGTCTTTCTAACCGTTCAGGCTACGTCAATGTACTAATTTCGATAATAGTTTTTTAATGAATGAGGAAGGTTATATTTTTATATTTAGAGGAAGTGTATCCTCATTTTCGTGGAAGGAGAGAGGAAAGCCACTTTGGAAATAACACTCTGGATCAAAAGTATTGCTAGATTAAAAAAAAATGATAACGTACCTTAATAACAAAAGTGCATCCTCCTAATTTGAATCTTGAGCTGTCACCATAAATCTCTTAGTCAAATAACTTCCGACCTGGGTTTTCTTTAACGTGGCCCATCAATAATATTATTTAAACCACTTACTAACAACAAAAATAGTCACCTCCGCACTGTACACAAGGAACACATTCACTGAGCTTCTCCCTAACTTAAACTTAAGTGAAATAATTAAAAGTTTGTATTTTGCCACCCTCCATCTCCCTTTTACCTCTGTTATAAGCTGTTCAACCAACCGCCAGATTATCAGTTTTCAATTCCAGGAAGTACTAAGTACAATATACTTAAATTGATTGTCCAAAAGAGATGATTTCTTAGTTTCAGTATTTCAACTTCTAAGGGATGTGGTACTATCTGCTGTCTATAAAAGCTAAATACATCTTTTTAAACCTAAACATTCAAGTGATAAGACAGCGAACAATGTGACAGTCACGACGTTCCTCTGGAATCTAACATTAGTGTGTATTGCTAAGGGCTCATTTGCTCTTTTCTAATCACCTTTAAAAAGAGGTTTCAAACAAAGTAGTAAAATAAAATATTTCAAGGCCTTTCGGAACTTACTGAGAAAGGGGGAAATCATTACATATCGAAACTGAATTAAGCTAAGGAAAAAAAAGTGTGCAACTTATCAAAATTATATACATTTCTGTAAAACTAGGAACCTTTAAGAACCTTTTATAACCTTTATGAACCTAAAATTATTTAACGGTTCCAATCCTTCAGAAAAGTGTTTTTAGGGCTCTGATTCCGGTTCCTTAAAAATAACTGTTAAATCGGTTCTAGTTCCGATTCCGGTTAGACTCCCTGGTTTAAACTTGGTAATATCTTTCGTATCAGCAAGCATAAAGACGGTTTCGCAAAGGGAGGGGTGTATTGAAAACTGGTCAGTATAACTGTTCAAGGTACACAAATTCGTTAAGACGTTTCCTGGAATTTTCCTGCTTAAAAATATGAAAAGTAGACCCATTGTTGGAGGATTCTACACTTGAGAGTTGAGCAAAATATCGCTTCTGGACGTTTAACTTAGAAAAGCTCCTCAGATGAAATGTAAATAAAGCTTACATCAAATGGCTTGGTCACGACTCTTATTAAAATTAATTGATCTATGTAGTGAATATTTTCTAGTATTTTTTGAATACATCTATTTGGAATTTTTGTAGTACTTGGCTACAAGAGTAGAAGAGTCAGGTCATGAAAAGTATACAACTTACCCTGTTTCACCATCCTAGCTTCGGTGCACTACGAGTCGGAGACAAACAATAACACAACCGAGCTTAGCCGACACGTGATAAAGACTAGCCGCCCGCCTCAAGGTTTGAACTGCGCCCACTGGATGCGTAGTGAAAGTGTTCCAAAGATCGTAATTGTGAAGATATGCTGTTCTACCTTATTCTAGAAGGGTCCAGTACCATTGAGAATATAATGGAAGCAGTTGTGGTCATGCGCATCCCTTCCCTGGTGATCCATAGGTCTTCCCCCTCCTAATATCTCGTTTTCTAATGTTACCTGGGGTTTTCTTGTGTATATATAATGGTAACGGGGCAACTTGTCGTCACTCTTGGTCATGGCTTAATTGAGGGCGTGAGAAGCTGAGGCTTCATGTTGATAAAATGTAAGAACAAATTCGATTTTGGCTTAATATTAATTTTATATAATTCTTTGTCTTTAACTTTTCAAAATTCTCGTTTCGGCCATATTTAAAATATTTAAACAGGGTAAATTATATGTTATGTAAATCTAATGTCGATGTTAAATGTTGTAAAGTATGAAATATATCGAATTTTAGGTGAATATCGAATTTTAGGTGAATATCGATATTTGGATCAATTAGAAAGTTTAGAAAATATCGATACTTATATTTTGTGGAAATATTGATGCTTAGATGTTTGTAGGAATATCGATACTTAGATTTTTGTAAATGTTGATACTTGGATTTTTGTAAATGTTGATTCTTGGATTATTTTGGAAATGTCAGTTAGTTTAATGATTGCTTCTTATCTAATTAATAAAGAAAACTATTACATTAAATGATAATCTTGGTATTTTGGTCGGAAAGTTTTCCTAGATAATTATTGGGTAATGAAACAGGTTTCGCTAATAGTAAATATGTATTCTGGGAATGATCTTTTGAACTTACTATGACTATGCAAATAGTTTAGGGTGATGTGTATAGGAGTAGGAAATAATGAGGGAAGTTATAGACTCACTTGATAAATTGTTAAGAGAGATATAATTTTTGTAATTGTCTTTTTCGGAGAGATTATGTAAATTTGCAAACTGGTCAGTGCAGAAAGAAATAGTATTGTTAGTATTAAATTTTGCTCATGTTATGATTTTGAGCTTGAAACCGTATTTAACTGTAAAATTGTTCTTTACTCCAAGCATTCATATTCATAATGGATATAGTTGTGTTATAACTCTACGGCTATTAGAATAATATCATTAGCTTCTCTATTTATTGTCTCATGCATATTCTTATCTTTATACTTATATTTTCAATTAAATATATGTATGGATAAATATCAACAAAATATCTTCAAGCTTTCTTTAAATTGTCATGATACCCTTAGGCAGTGTTTTTGTGTATTTCCCTATCTTTTCTTTTGAACATATATACATATATATAATAATATTTACAAGGTGAAGCCATTCTGCACCAAGATATACATATAATTTTTTAAATTCTCCCTTGTCTATTATTCCTCTAAGATGATCAGCAAGGGATTTTGATGTATTAATACGTAGTGATGGAGCTGATTAGAAAAGGTTTTGGTCTTTAATTAAATAAATTAAAAATATTTATCGTAAAACGCTAAAAGAATAATTATATCACGTGGAGAACAAGGAAAGATTTGAATTAAAAAAAAGTTGGAGCGAAAAAATAAGTGGTAAAAAACATCTTAAGGCTGTTGCAGTGGTTGGAATAATCGTCACACGTCAGATTCACTTTATATTGACAAATTTATTAGTTTTACCCTTAAGGAGCTTCCCCCACTACTTTTTAAACCAAGTGACCCCCGTGTTTGACGTTGGAGGCCTCAAAAGGGGACAACCCCTCAAGGAGATAGGTTCTCTGCCACTCCTCATAGCAATATCTTATTTTTACTCCGCTATCTTACTAAAACCTGTTGACAGATTTTAAAGCTCCTACACTAAGGGAGTTTTGAAGGAGGGAAATGGGGAGAGGGGCGAGTTGTCGGTAGCTATTCAAACTTCCCCAACCTCGAACATTTTATTCTTTAGTTTATTGTGTGTCAATACCCTACACTTGTCAGAAGGGAAAATGTGTTACTGTGGTCGATTACTGAACCAAGTAACCAAGAACTATCCAGTAGCCAGTTGAATCTGGACTAAAATATAATAAAGGGGCAAACAATATACTCGCCAAAATGTACAGCGCTGTTGGTGCTAAACAAAATACAGTGCTGTATCCAGAATAAGTAGGGGGAGGGGTGGGTGAATTATAATCAACACACTTTTATTTTGCCCCGCATCTCACTACCTGTCTGACCCATTTGCATATTAACTAGCTATGTGGCAGGGATGAATAAGGTTGAGTTCAGAGGAAAGGTATTCGTAATTGCATGGAAGGAGAGTGGAAAGATATCACTCTCAGTGTACCCAACCATTATTTAAACCTTGACCTTCCCATCATCAGTAAACCAGACCACATGAACTTGATATTTAGTCCACGTGCCCAACAGTATGGGTAAAAACACAGCCATGAAATCAGATTCAGTGATCAAATGGTCTAAGGTGTCATTCTCACAATAGGTCGGATTGCCGGAAGAAGGTAAACCGGAGTTTGACTCACGTTCGGGCGTGCTGAGTGTTTTTTTTACAAGTGGATTTCCACTTCACCTCCATGCAAATGAGGGTGCACTTTCTCTCAAGTATAGCTTCCTCATACTTAACAATACTATTTATTTATAGTACAGATACGTATCCCAAACGGGTGACGCAGTGATAAAACTTGATGGAAATGTTCTACTATTTAAAACAATATAATGTTAATATGAGAATATGTAAACATTATCAGTGGTCGCATTGCTTACTGCGTCACTCTTGTGTTAGACTGGATTGCCAGTGATGGGACTATTGGAGTTCGAATCCCGGTCAGGTGTATCGAAATGGACGAGGATGTTTTTTCCTAAATGGTTACCCACTCTTCCTCCACTTAAATGAGGGTACATTTCCTCTTAAAGTCTACTATCCTTAATACGATTCTATTAGCATAATTAATTAATGCATGCGTACAACCCGAACTGCTACTAAGACGTGATGAGAGAAAACATAGGCCTGATAAAAAGTAAGATATTTTTAAATATACCTTAAACTCTATAATAGTTTTATTTGGGTCATCGACCAATTCATTAGAAAATACTTTTGAAAATCACAAAAATAAAATAGTATGATTCACTAGCTAGCCAGTAGTTCCTGTTCCAATAATTATGTTCAAAATAAGTTTATTAATTTAATTCTTATTTTAAAATTGTAATAGTATTTTTTTACTATTCTTACACGTGTATTTCTATAGAACTACCAACGCTTCAATGAACATGTAACAATGCAAATCTTTTTAACGAGTCCTCAATAATGTTTTATCATTTCATAAGCATGTTTTATCCTCCTTGGGTGAGGTTGTATTAACAATATAGAGACAACCAAAACATAACACTCACAGTTTATGTTTCTCACCGCGTCTTACTACCCATTCGGGTTATGCGCCTATACACTAGTTACGCTAATAGGTTAGGGATGAGGTAGGTGTAATGTATAGGAAGTGCACCCGCATTTGCGTTGAGATAAAGTGGGAAACAATTTTTAGGAATAACCTCTATCAGTGCACCCGACCGAAATCAAACCCCGATCTTCCAGTCCTCAGCAGTTTAGTATAACACGAGACAGTGCGTTAGACCGTGCGGCCACCAAGGATGGTAAAAATTTTTAAAATGTCAATAGCGATTTGGTTTCAAATGGATATCTTTGGAGTGTTTTACATGCCAAGTACCACTGTATACTTGGTTTTTGAATAAAATGTTGTTCAAGAGTAGTTTATTGATGACTGATTTTCTAAAAACTTGATATTTAAAAAAAAAATTTGATGATTTGGTTTCAAAGGGGTATGTATCTTGCAAGTGCTCTACATTAAAAATAACAAAGTATAGTTGATTTGGAATACAAAGTTTTTTAATGGTTGGTAACTGATTAAGTATTTTTTTAAATATGGATATGTTTTAAAAACGAGTCTAATGATTTGGTTCCAAATCAATATCTTGGGAGGGTTTTCATTACCAATAGCATTGTATACTTAGTTTTTGCATAAAAGTTTACTTATGATTGATTTTTAAGAACTTTTTTATATTTTAAGAATGGCTTTAATGATTTAGTTTCAAATGGGTTTCTTGGGGGTATTTTACATGAAGAATAACATTATATACTTGTTTTTTGAGTAGAAAGTCGTTTAAAGATATTTTACTGATGACTTAATTTTCATTAATGGACTAGATGAGAAAGTTTGTATGATAGTGCTATACCATTTATTATGTTTATTTGTAGTAGTACCTATACCTGCTTAACAAATTTCAGTTAATTATCACAGAGAGAAGTAATTGAATATATTAATTAATTTTGGATATATTGACCACACTTCCTCATACCATTTCCTTAACTCCAACTTAGATATTTCAAACTTTAAGTTTTATTTGATAAACTTGAGGGGTCCTTATACCGGGTTGACAAATTTACATTTTTCTATCACACCAAAAAGGATTTTCTTTTTACACAAAAACCACCCTAGCCCCCGCGCTATTCCCATATTTCCTGGAGACCCATTTTTAATATTTAAAATGGTTATTTGGCGTGGTGCCATTTACTTTACTCCTTATTTTAATTTTTCTTACAACCCTGGGAAGTAGTTCTTTCTATTAGTTTTAGAAACTTTAATCCCCCCCTCCAACTCCTATGTTTTGAACTACCATTTCAAAATTTAAATTTTCAATACTCATTTGGTTATTTGGAGTTGTTTCTCTATCTGTCATCCAAATTTTAATTTTCTACCTCGGTCGATGAGCCAGTTTATGTTAGTCTATGTTCCAAAACAATCGTACTTAACTGTATGTCTATATTCCGAAGCACTATTTGCTAATGAGTCTTGAAAATAAGATTTAATTCAAAGTTAATATATTTGAATAGTTTCATAAAGACTCAAATTAACCACACCAACAGACAGTATTTATGATACTGCTTTGCTCGTTAATAAGATATTGTGATGGTGTATAGCTTGACACTGTTCTCTGAAAAATAAGGAGTACAAAAGAAGTCCTGTCTCAATAAGATTAGTACTTTTTAGCTTATTGGCTACAAACATTCATACAGACAGACAGACACACTTGACTGTACAGACATATCTAAAGTGTGTATAGATAAGTCACATTACCAGTACATACATCGAGTCCAAGTGGATCTGGTTGAATTATATAAAGAGTATTCCATGAATACTCATTTGTGTATTTGAAAGAGTTTATTAAGTTTTCAAAGGTTAAAGTTTTTTCTATTAAGTTGTTTACATAGACAGACGCATATTCGGTTTAGTTCCTATGCATTTTAAAATCTCTTTTTGAACAAGTTAAAACAGTTATCAATTTAAAGCAGCTTTACTTCATAGTTATTTTAAATGTATACAAACTGTTTTAATAATATTTACTTGAATTAAGAAGAATACGTCTGCATCGGTAGACAGGCGGACTAGATATCACTGATAAGCCTTGTCTAATATTGTTTTTTGTGTGAGGAGGAAGTCTGGTTTCGAATCCCTGCTGGGTGTACAACGGGTATTTTTTTCTATAAATAATTCCTCACTTTCATTCCACATGAATGTGGATAGATTCACTCCAAATTCTAGCATCCTCACTACTACTTAATTAATATAATTAAATTAATAGAGCCCGAACATATAATAAGACCAGGAATAAAAAAATAAATAATAATGTATAGGTACAGTTAGTTAATAATCTTTGTGTTTTTCTAGATAAAATAATAATATTCTATGGCCTAGAGAGAATTTATTTATATTCACCTATAGATGCAAGTATTAATATAAAAAAATAACCGTTTAGTACAGTAGCGTATCGTGACCACAATTCTTAGGCAAGCTTGGAAGTGGTGCCCCTGGCATTTTTTTTTACAATTTTTATGCTTCAAGAAGCTATTTGGAGTTTTTTTTAATGATAGTTGTGGCTTTGAGCGTCCTTCTGTTCTGTGATTTACATTATTGTGCTATTACTTATTATAGACATGTGCTTATTGATACAAACATCAAAACAAAAGCACCTGCTACAATAAACTCCACAAAAACTCTTAAGTCCGGTACACACGACACAACTTCTTGTACAAAAAGTTGTGCAAGAAATTGTACAATATCTTGGTCGCATGGATTGGTTATAAATCTTAGCCAGCGAGTGTTCAGACGGCATTTCAGATTGCATAAAATAGTTGAAAAAAACATGTTTTTTTGCCCTTTTAATGGAAAAATAATTATTCAATGATTTGGAAAATATTGTTATTTAATTTAAATAATTTCTTAATCATTTCTAAATATTATGAAAATATTTTTTTTTTCCAATTTTTACGTTCTCACTATCTTACAGGTAGAGAAAGTATTGTGATCGTCAAAAAAAATCGAACTCGTGATTATGATGAATCTCGACGTTTCATGACCCCCTGAATCCGAAAAAGTAATTTTTGCATTTCCATCTGTCTGTCTGTCTATACCTCCAACTAGAGCCTAAACTATTTTACCGATCGGGCTGAAACTTGGTATCTAGGGTTTTTATAGGGTTGCCCCCAAGCGTTTTTGGAGTTGGATATCTAACCCTAAAACTAAGAGTATTTTACTGAGGGCAAAAAGGGAAAAAGTCGATTTTATCAAAATTGGCTCTAACGGTTTTCATTACATTTCATTTCTAAGCATTTATAAATATTCCAAACTAAATGGCTACTCTCAATATTTCGGTAAAAATGACTTTAATGGCTCCGGTATGATGAATAAATTAATTTTTTTTATCATATCTCCGAAACTATTTGAGATATGAAATTACTTATCATTACAAAGATGTATATCTATTTATAATACAAATATTTTATTCGAAGTATATTTTTATAAAACCAATAACTTTCAAACTATACGCAAATATTTATATTTTTTAACTTTTCGAAAACAAAAGGTAAAGTATTGCGACCGTAAAAAAAATCCTGAAATGTTGATGGATGTCGACGTCTCATGACCCCACCCGAACCCTTAAAAGTGGTCTTTGCAACGCCGTCTGTCTGTGTGTCTATTAAACTTCTCTTAATTTTGAGTTTAAACAAAGGGCGAAAAGAGAAAAAGTCTATTTTCTCAAAATCAGCTCTAACGATTTTGATTAAAATTCGTATATAGGCGTTGATTACGATAATAAATAAAGTGGCTATTTTCATTTTCCCATGAAAATGATTTTAGGGTACAGAATCTGAAATTTCCGTATCTTCACAACTATTTGAGATACTAAATAACTTATCATTGCAAAATGGTAATACTATTAAAAATAAAAAATAAACTTTTATATGAAGAATAATTTTATAAAACCAACAGTTTCTGAGATATTGGCAAATATATTAATACAATTTTGTGAGCTTTAGTCGTAAAGAGATACTACTTAAGTTTTAACGCAATAATTTTCCAATGCCATAGAGTTATTAAATATAGGTAGGTCTCTCAAAAAGTTTATATTATTTTTCCTTAAACCTCTTTGGAGAAATGTTTGTACAACAATGATCTATCTCCATTTTAGACTCAATAGTCAATATTTACTTTTTTATTTGTCAAAATTTATAAATAAGGAATTTTATAACAATCCTATGACACGAAGATGTGTAGCACCTAATGAAATGTCGAAAATTTTAACCGGAATTTGAAATTGTAGCATTAGCCGCTGGCTAACTACAATAATACTGAAAATCACGGACTTACCCTATTCTACTGATGCCGTCTGCTGCCAACTATAGTGTAAACATGCCCGGCTCACTTATACACACGCACCTCGTCGACTCAACTGCCCACAACATACTAAGATGCGCTCATCAAGACGCATCGCGCTGTTGACCAGAACCAAAGACCTTAAGTGGAAAAGAAGAAACACTCCGCCAGTTCCACGACCCTGCTTCTACGATCATCTAGACGCTCGTCGAATGTTCTACTCCCTATCTATGATCTTTGGTTTTCCTCCCTTGTGACTTCCCATGGTTCCGTGTTCTGCAAGCTGTGTTTTTTGTATATAAGAAGGATCGTGTGAATTATATGCTACTCTTGGGTTGGCTTAGAAGGTCGCTTGACCAGGCGATCGCACCAGAATTAACAATGTAAGCTAAATTCATTTTCGATGTAATATTTTACTTTTCAAAATTCTTTTTTTGGCTCTTTGATTTAATTCAATAATGGGTAGGCTTGATCTTTTAAAGCTCCTTTTTGTGATTTTCCAATATGAAAGGACTTAAGTCCTTTTTGCTTTAACACTTAGGAAAACTTTTACGATTCTACTACTTTTAGCGTTGTGTTTATTTAATGAACAATTTATCTAATCTTTGTTATGAATTTGGCCGTATGTCCGGCAGGATTGAACTTATAATTTTGGGCATAGATTAATAAAATAAAGAAGGCACTGCCTTTTGTGAGTTATTTATAGGTAGACGGGTCCAGATTCTGAACTTAAGACTTATGCATTATGTCGTTCACAAGTGGACTTTGCCCGTGAACTTTAACTTAATAAAAAATCTTGCGAGGTTAATATTTAAATTTTATTGTAGTAGAGTATTTCTGGTTAGGTTATATAATTGTTATGTTCCTTTTTGAACAGGTATTGTAAGTTATATTGTAGTAATTATTGTATTTAACTATGAGAGGTTAGGATGCGGCTAAATTGTTAATTTTTCACGCCTAACTAGTATCTTCCTTAGCAAGCAAAGATGATCTTTTTTTTAAAAATTTGGCGATCCTTGTATGAGGCCATGGAATGAGGTTGTGAAGGCGTTGCTGATTTGATAATATGAAAATTATTCATTGTCTACACATATATATATATATATATATATATATATAATGTTATTCTCATTTTTTTTGGGAAATAAAATAAACTACTGTTCACTAAGATGTTAGTTTTCCCTCTAGTATTATCATCCTTCGGTAATGTAAGTTACATTAATTACATGAGGTAATTAATTCTAATGATATATCGTGTTCCTGGGCACGAGTTATCTATTATTTAAGAAGGGCTGTGAGGGCTTGTCCGCAATAACTCTAAATTGCGTGTGCTGATTATTTTGTGACTTAGCCAGCATTTTTATGCACATTTATCTCCCCTGCTCATTCTATCATTCACTTTCCCTTTTTATTTTTAACTTGAATCCCTCTAGTGTGGGAAATGGATTACAAAATTTTAATACGAAGTGTTGACCCTCGTGGATCCAATATTGTTAATTTTTTATCGGTCCAAACATACAAATGAGGACAGTAATTCTTTAAAAGTAACATTGTTACCCAAGCTCTAGAAATAGAGGGGCACAAATACAAATAATAGAAAGCAAAGTTCTCGACAGATAAGTTAAATGCAAAATTAAATAGGAGTGCGCAGTAAGAGTAAGTATTAATGCGAAGAAACTGGGCACGGAAAACGTGCACAGCAATACCAACAAATAAGCAAAAGTAAACACGATCCTCCTTCATTAAAAAAAATGTGAGATATACTGTACTAATTTAATAAATTAGTAAAACCAGATGGGATGTGCCTGGGTAGTATGTATATCCTAAACTAGGGATAACTTAACCTAACAGAATTCAAAAGACGGCAAATAGAAAATAAAGTTTTATTTATATATAAAAAATAATTATTATATTAAATATTATTTTGTACATAGCATTGTTGCTTTCTCTCATCTTTTCAATTAAATAAATATAATGTCTTTCCACAAGTAAATTCAAGGTATACCTAATCATCAAGTCCAACCATTTAGTTCACAATTAAAATTTTACTCAAAACATATTTCTCGCATACATTCCTAATGTTATAGCGATCAGACAAAAAGAAAATAGTTATAAGTTAAAGACTTTAATTTTAACATTGAACAAAATGTAAATTACGCCTATCATTACTGATATCAGACAGTTCATGATAATATCCTTATTAACTCCGTAACAATAAGACGTAGATTTTAACACAATAGTTTAAAATTTAATATTTAACATATACATCACGCAAAACATCTTGCTTAGTTTCGGAATGCTCTGACTTAAGGTCCTGTAATCCCTAAGTGGATTACAGGGATTCAAATAAATAAAAAAAAAATGATGAATCTTTGAATGAGTAGGTGAGATAGAAGTACATACAAAATAAGGCTATGCCACCAGAACATTAGCACGCGCAATAAGAACATTTCAGACAAGCCCTCATAGCCCTTCTTAAAATGGTTACCTAGCGCATCATCAAACATATCATCTGCCTCAAGTAAATTAATGTAACTATTAAATCATGATCGAAGGAAGAGGACACTAACACCATTAGTTAACAGTAGATTATTTATTTATTCTTATTATCATTTTTTTTTAAGAAAGGAGCATAACAAATATATATATATATTTGTAAACAACAATAAAAGTATTCTTTTTAATATCATAATTTGATTTCCCCAGAAACGAGAATAACAATATATATATCTATGTAAAGAACAACAAAAGTATTCCTTTTATATTTTTATATTCTCAAAAAAAAAAAAATAACAACAAAGACTTTACTACCTTACTCCTTGGCCTCATATTTAGAGCGCCAACTTTAAAAAATATAAAGTATCTCATTCGCTAGCTAAGTAGAAAACTAGCTGGGCGCTAAAACTGAACCCTTAAACTGCATTCTAACTTTCATAGTTAGCCCCAACACATATCATAACACATCTTCTAATGTCAGTCAAGAAGGAACATATCAATTATATAATCTAAAGACTAATTCTACTGCTATAAATTTAAATATTAACCTCACAAACATCCTATTATTTATTTGTTTATTTTATCTAAGTTAAAGTTCTTAAATAGGTCAAAATATTAACCTACACAATTCTTATTAATAATTTGTAAATTTTATTTATGTTAAAGTTTTTTAACAAAGTCGAAATATTAATCTCACAAATTTCTTATTAATAATTTTGTTCATTTTATTTGTGTTAAAGTTCTTAACTAAGTTCAGATCATTTGTTCGCCAAGCGAACATGACGCCAAAGTTATTATTAAAGTCTCTGTAATGGTAAAAAAAATTAAGTCCCATTACATAGGAAAATTGCACCAAGAGCTTAAACGATTACGCATATCCCTAATGAAAATAATCCCAAAAAAGAGCCAAAAAAGAATTTAGAAAAAAGCAAAGATTATCACCGAAAATGAATTTAGCTTACATCGTCGAATTTGTAGAGATCGCCTGGTCTAGCGACCTTCTCTGCCAACCCAAGAGTGGCATATAAGTCACACGGTGCTTCTTATATACAGAACACAGCTTACAGAACACAGGGCACAAGGACGTCACAAGGGGAAAAAACCAATGATAGTAGATAGGGAGTAGAATGTTCGCCGACCATCTCGAATGATATAAAACATGATCGTGGGACTGGCGGAGTTTTACTTCTTTTCCTCTTAAGTTCTTTGATTCTGGAGAGAGGTGGCGATGGATACAGGTGAGCTCGTTTCAGTATGTTGAAGGCTGTTGGGCCGATTAGATGTGCGAGTACAAGTGGGCCGGGCGTGTTTACCTTCGAGCTGGCTGGAGACGTCCTCAATCGAATAGGGTAAGTCTTCACTATTGTAGCTAGCCGGCGGCTAATGCTACAGTCCTTCCATAAATAGTTGTAAACAAAATCATAAATTAAGTACTATAGGCTAAGTTTCAATTTTAGACAAAACTATCTTCCCTCGTAACACCATTGTTAATAGTGACATGTTCCAACTAAGTGTCTTTACTAACTTCTTCATAAGGAACATTAATAATTTTATAAGTCTTCAGTTAAATATTATGAAAAACATTTAAAACTTTATAAGTCCAGTTTTATCTAAAGACTACGAAACTGTTTTCCATAACCATGACATATTTCAATGTCCATCTAAAATGACTGTAAAGATCTTTTCATTAACAAAATATATTGATCCGAAAGAGAATTTTGAAAAACATAAATAAAAAATTACGCCAAAAGTGAATTTCTCCTTACATTTTACGTGACAAGTTCTCGAAGCCTATGCTTCACCTATCTGCTTCAAGCGCTGACCAAAGAGTGAAGCCATTCTCCAGACTCATAATGCATGCTCTAATGCACCCTGAAGGGGTGCACGGGAGCAAATTCCAACACGTACCGACCAATTGGTCACACCGTGTGGTTTTCGAGAAATTCTCAGACGGGTTGTCGCATTTCGCGAAGTTAACTGAAACAAACAGACGCATATTATTGATTAATATTATTGGGGAAAAAGAAAATTTTTTTGGGAACCGACTAAGAGGTTTTTAGAGTTACGTGCGGAGACTCTACTCTATGGGGGGCTGTGTGAGAGCATCCCAAACCACGTTTGTCATATCTCGCTTATCCGAGCAGGGCTTTGGGACGTCGGTGGCACCCTCCAGGGTCGATGACGTAATTCCCAAGCCCCTGGATAAGAGGATTGGTGGCACCGGGGAGTCTGGCGTAGAAGGACTGCTCCAGCTTCCGGAAGTGGTCCTTGATGGTAGGCATATCCAGGTCTCGGTGCAGAGTCACATTCCGAACGTACCAAGTTTCGTCCACAATGATCCTCAGACACTTGCTCTGGAATGCCTGCACCCTCCTCATATACGTGTCCGCCAGGTGGCCCCAAGCGGGACACGCATAGTCGAGGATCGGTCTGAGCAGCTGCTTTTACAGTGTCAGACCGTTCCTAGTAGACAGGGTGCTACGCCTGTTAAGCAGTGGGCCTAGGATTCCCAGCCTTTGCTTCGCCTTGGTCAGTCTCTCGGTGCAGTGAAGTCGCCAGGTCAGCTTGGTGTCCAGCGTAAGTCACAAGTACTTAGCACTGTCCACCCATCTGATCTGTTCTCCGAACAGCCGGAGTGGGGCCGGCCTGTAGAACTTTCTTTTCCATGTGAAGAGCACTGCTGTACTCTTCTACACGTTAATACTCGTTCTCCAGGTAGTCAGCCACCCCTCCAACTGCGTCAGGTGCGTCTGGAGTCGCCTCTCCACCAGCTGCCCTCGCCACGACTCCGCTACTAGAGTCGTGTCGTCCGCATACAGTGCTAACTTGGTGTCTGGGGATTTCGGAATGTCGTTCACATACAGACTGAAGAGCACCCGGCCCACGAGGGAACCCTGCGGCACTCCTGCCCGGATGCTTCTGACCTGGGATGTGGCGTTCCCAAAGGTAGTGGAGAAGGTCCGGTTGGATAGATAAGATTGAACAATCTTAACTAGGTAGAAGGGAAGGTTCAAGGAGAGGAGTTTGAAAAGGATACCTTCGTGCCAACCCGGTCGAAGGCCTTTGCCACGTCGAGAAAGACAGCACCAGTCAGCCTGTTGATGTTGAAGTTCCTCGTGACCTGCTCCACGAGCCGAACAAGTTGATGAGACGTAGCGTGTCCCGCCCGAAAGCCGAACTGCTCGTCCACCAAGATGCCCGCCTCGCGAACATGTCGGGTCAGTCTCGTCAGTAGAAGTCTCTCGAACAACTTGCCCAAACAGTCGAGCAAGCTGATCGGTCGGTAAGACGAAGTTAGGGCCGGGTCCTTACCCGGTTTATGGAAGCAGAGGACGTTGGCGTGCTTTCAGAGCTCGTGGAAGTGACTCAGGAGCAGGATGGCGTTGAATAACTCCACGAGGAAGTTAATCGCCTCCAAGGGCAGCTTTCTGAGGACCGCGTTATTGATGCCGTCGCGTCCGGGGGCCTTGTTTAATCTTAGAGCGGCTAACGCCCGTGACATTTCTGCCACCTCCGTGGGTTCAGGTTCATCCAAGGGTCTGTACGAGACCGCTGCGATGACCTGAGCCACGTGCCCAATGTGCACCGGGTCTGACGGGTCGTCAGTCGGTACAAATTGCGCCTCTAAGTGCTCAGCGAGAGCATCGGCCTTCTCCTGGTCGGAGTTGGCCACCCCGTTGCGACCTACAATAGGCGGCTTTGGTGCGGGAACCCGCATCAAGTTCCTCGTCATGCGCCACAGGGACCTGTCCTGTACGCACAAGCTCACAATCTTGTCCTCCCAGACACTGTTCCGGTATTCTTTGACCATCTCGCGAACCACATGGACTTTGCGGCTCCAGTTGGCCTTGTCTACCGGGTCCCTCGAGGTTTGCCAAGCCTTCTTCAGCCGATTTTTCTCCCGGACGTGCCTGAGGATAGAATCGGGCAAAGAAGCCTGTGGTGCCCTCTTAGGACGGTGCCTCGGCTTCGAAGCTTCGAGCGACCCCTTGATGGCGGAAGTTATGAACTCCACACCGCGATCAATTTCTGCTGCTGTTCGAAAGGTAGGAGTGGGTCCCAACCTCTCTCTCAACACATCCGGGAACCTGTCCCATTCAGTGCGCTTAAGGTCAGGTTTTTCGGGGGGTCTATGAAGGACACCGCGCGTCCCAAGTTCACAAGAACGGGGTTGTGATCCGAGTCTAGCTCAGCTAGAGACTTCAACACCAACCGCCTTCTGATCCCTCTGGAGACAACTAAGTCGATGACGTCCGGGAAGCCAATGGGATTGAGAGGGAAGTGGGTAGGGGTCGGAGGACCGGAAGCCACCAAGCCATGTAGATCTATGACGTCGCGGAGCAATCCGCCGCGAGCGCACATAATCCTAGAGCCCCATGAAGGGTGCTTAGCGTTGAAGTCACCACCGATTAAAACAGGCGTGGTACCTCGAAGCAGCACATCCATGTCAGCCCTCGTGGCCTGGTTGAACCGGCGGTAGAGAGGGAAGTAGGTGGAGATAAGACGCACTGGGACGGTAGAGGTCACCAGTTGGATAGCCGTTGCTTCCATGTGTTGGAGGGGAGGAAGAGAGACGGCGCGATGGTCAAGGCCTCTTCGGACCGGGACCGCCGTCCCACCGCTTCCCACATCCCCCGCTCGGTCACTCCGATGGCAGATAAACTCCGCCAACGAGAACCTCACTGCGGAGCGCAAGTGGGTTTCTCCCAACAGCATTACGTCGACGCGATGCTTTTCCACGAAACTTTCCAGCTCAGCCTTCTTCCTCGCGACTCCGTTGGCGTTCCAGAGTGCGACCGTGAGCTCCTTCAGCACTGGGGGTCCTCAATTCGGGTGCGCTGCCATGGGAGACCAGGTAGAGGATGATATGCTCTATGACCAGGTGGCCACGGTTACTCCTCGGGACTCCTGGACCTTCCTCAAGAGACTCGATGAAAAGTCCCAAGGATCCAGTCCCGGAATCTCCTTGAGAAGCTCAATACAAATTTTGAGTTTTGTAGCATCATCCTCAGGGTTAGGGTTGGGTGTGGGGGTGGCAAGGTTGACAGGGGTTGGAGTGGGGAGTGGTAGGAAGGGGTTGGAAGGATGAAGGGGCTTGGTGAGGGTGGTGCGGGGTGCGGGGGTGGGTCGAGAAGGGATTGGGAGAGGAGCGGTCTTGGACGGGTCCTCGACCGAAAGGGATGAACCGGATGCAACCGGTTCAGGTAGAGTGGCTTTGGCAGGTGCCTCGGCCTGGGATAAAGGGGTTGGTCTCCCTGACAGCGCACTGGCGAAAGATTGCACCTGTGGCTTTGGCTTTGGAGCTGGAGTCACGGTCACCTTCCGTTCCGCAACGTGCCCCGAGGGTTTCTGGCCTTCACTTAGGCCATCCGTCCTCCCTTCGTGAGCCCTGGAGGCCCGTACTGTCCCTGCCGCCCGCAAGGACTTGTACGTGGGAAATCCACGCCACGCCGAGGAGTGAGCTCCTAAGCAGTGCAGGCACTTCGGAGGAGATCGTTTCTCCTCCGGGAACCCGCCCCTCTCGTGGTCACCACCACAGAACCCACACCTAGAGTTAGCGCGGCAATCCCTCCGCACATGCCCAAACCGGAAGCAGTTCTTGCACTGCACCGGGCCTCCAGGAGACTTGTACTTCTCCACCTTGACGCGGAGCCCTCACAGGACTGATATGGAGTACAGCCTTGCGGTTTGCTCCCCGGGAGTCAGAGAGACAACGAAGTTCGGCAACCGTTGCCTTTCTCCGGTCCTCTGGTCCCGTTTCCACTGGGAGAGCATCTGGGATACAGATTTCACGGGGAAACCCATCTCCGCCAGCTCTTCCTGGATGTCGTCAGGGCTTGTCCGAGTCAGGAGTCCCTTCACCACGACCCTGACCAGTCGCTCCCGTCTCAGCTCGTAGGACCAATGCTGGATCCCCAAGCTCGGCAAGAACTTCTGGAGGGCGCGGTAATCTTCCTCCAACCCGCACTGGAGGCGCACTCGATCTCCCGGCTGCCTGACTTCCTCCACAGGCTCCCGAACCTTGGTTCGAATGGCCCTCGCCACCTTGGAGTAGTCCTCCACATCACACAAGATGATGGGAGGGATCTTCCCCTTGGCTTTGGGAGCCAGCCCAGAACCACTAGTACCAGGCTGAGGCGAGGCACGGCTTGTGTTTTTACCCTTTGGTTTCCGCCACTTCTCTCCTTTGGTCAGCGCTGGCGCACCCTGGCCCGGGCCACCATCGTCCCCGCTCTCATCACCAGAGCTACCGCCTAAATGGTTAGGGTTGCCCCCGGTAGCCTCCTGGTGTTGCCTGCCTTACCCCTTCGGCGGGGTCTTACGGTCTGAAACCCTTCAGACTCATCATCCGACCCCTGGCTCGACTCGTCACGCATCAACGAGAGGTCTGGTCCTGAAGACAGTCCCTCCACGTCCACGGACTCGCACGAGCTGTCAACACGCGGGAAGCGTGTGACCCAGTCTTCAGAATCTGAAGAGAACTCAGCCGGGCGTTTTTTACCTGCTGACACCCCTTGGCGGGAGGTGTCGGTGTTGACGCGGGCTTGTGAGGCCCTTGCATTAACGCGTGCGTCAGCGCCGCATGCCACGGTCTTTACCGGCGACAGATGGCTTGGCTCCCCCTGGTCAGGGCTTCCGTTGGCACCGTTAGGTTTCCACCCATCGTGCTGGCGGGAGCTTTCACCGTCCATCCCGGTATGCGGGCTGGTGGCCCTGAAAAGGGCCTCCAGTACTTCTTGGCTGAAAGCAGCACGCTCACCTCCTGTAACCGGAGGGGCCCCGCTGGGCACGCCCGCATTGGCATTGCTGCCGACGCTTTGCTGGGGGCCGGCGCTGGTCAATGGGCCTAGACCCGAGGACGCATCGCTGGAATCCCCGGTGGTTCCACCAGTGGCACGCAGCCCTCCTGGAGTCGGAGGGGCCCCGCTGGCTTCCCCTTGGCCATCTGCGCCCACCTCACCGGTACTTGGTGAGGTCACGCTGGCCGACGTGTTGGCCCTAGAAAGGGCCGAATCGTCACCGAGCGGTGACTCTCGCTGGGCTCGGTCAGCGGCACGCTCACCTCCGGTAGTTGGAGGGGCCCCGCTGCCTGCACCCGGTGGGCTGGTAATGCCTGCCGTGTTGGCCCTATAAAGGGCCGATGCCTTGTTGGCCCTAGAAAGGGCCGATTCGTCCCCCGAGGGAGACTCTTGCTTGCCTCGGCCAGCGGCACGCACGACTCCGGGAGTTGGAGCGGCCCCGCCGGCTTCGGCCTCGCCTGCAGGCTTGTTGCCCCTCGAGAGGGCAGCTGCCGCTAAAGCTTCGGCCTTTGGGCTCGTGGCGGACCACATGCCACCCGGCACTAGCTCCTTCCTGACCGGAGGGGCCTTCAGTCCCCGCGAGCAGAAACCTTAGACTCCCCCTGCCTGGACGGGCAGCACAAGCCTGCTACTGGCGGCGGTTCCCCCGACGCTCGCCGCCAGCTTCCTCCGACTCGGAGCCGGTCGCTTCCCGGGCCCGAGATTCTTCTTCGCCTCATCCGGCGGTCTTCTCCCGACGCTGACTCCTTTCTTCACCTTCGCAGAGGGCTCCATCGCAGACGTTGAAACAGCAAACCGCTACAGACGCTCGAACAAGCCAGGAACACGCAAGGGAGGCAGGACGATACCTTGCACTCCCATGTGAACCATAGCCGGTTGGGCGGTCTTTTATACGGCGCAACTTCACGAACTAGGGGGACAGGATCCACGAAGAGGGGGGGAATGTGCGTAGCCATGAATAACGTCTACATCTTTCTGGAAGCCTTTTCCACTTCCTTCTAGAAGAAAGTCTCTCGTCTTCTTTGAGTTGTTATGTTGGTACTATTGTGGCGGACTCTAGTGGGGCGTGTCCGAACTCTTGAAAGCTCTCTGGCATTTGTTGAGTGGGTTCCGATGCGGCCAGACGTGTTGTTGATTTCTTGCTGAGCCTGGGTGGTGATATAGGGTAAGTACTGCTTTGTTGCCTTGTTGACTGTACTTATAGCAACAAATGCTACATCATTATGAAATTTAAAACTGAGACTCAAAAATGTTTTGCATAAATATATTGCAATTTATGCTTGGGTTTACTTGTGTATATTATTTCGTTTGACATATATTACGAGTTTTGAGTAAATATTTTTATTTTTAAACAATAGAGCGAAAAAGTCAGTTCGGAGTAGATGGAGTTCCTTAACATCTATTTAATATTTTTCTAAAACATTTGAAAACCTTTGTATTTGGGGTTTAACCTCCTTCAATTATAATTATTTGTTTGTGTTCAAGCATTTAGCTGTTTTTATTACAATCACTCTTTAAACAAAAGTAGGCCTAACTGTCTAGCAGACGAAGTTTTCGTGTTTGATACTTAAAAGTTGTACAAGAAAAATGGTTGATATGGGACGCGTTCTATTTCCTGAAATTGTATACAATAATTTGTGCAAAGCAGATCTTGTACAAGTTTTAGTGTTCACACGGCGCCATCTTCAGGCTGCAACTTATTGTACAACTTTATGTACAAGAAGTTTTGTCGTGTGTACTGGGCTTAAAGAGGTGTAGGCACGGGGTCAGTACCTTGACAATATTTCCCCTTTCATGCCATACCATCCCTATATGTTTTGAAAGGGGAAGAAAGTGGTAATGAATTCGGTTCTAGTCGTCACCTTTCTGGCAAGAGAAGTTGTAGCTCGGCTGCTTGCATTTTTACCGGAACTCTTCCCCTTCTCTCGCCTCCGAAATCTATGACGTCACAAATAAGAACTACACTAGCTAGAGCAATGGGATGAAAGTTGGACAAATACCAACTTTCAACCACCATTAGATGGACTAGTGTACGTCTTGCATGAATGTTACAGTCGCTGCCATGTATAGGATTTTTTTTTCCAAATCCATTGATGCTTGAATTACATTTAAATTATTACCAGAAGAATATTTTTGCAAACATAAAATAAAATAATTACATATCTTCAATCCCTGACTCGACACCACTGGTTTAGTAACATTAATGATATATACATAACTGTAATTGTGTGCATATATGCACCAGTGGCTGTGAAATAAACGGTTGGGTTATTAGATTTATTTAGAATGTTTTAAAATTTAATTCTAAATTATGTTATAAACATAAATTATGAAGTGGAAAACTCGAAATATTATCAGAAAAGTTATTCGTATAAGCAAATGGGTGAGTGATGTAAACCTATTGTGTCATGAAGACAAGAAAACCCAAGTTGTGGTGACACGTTTCGGTCCAAACATTCATCACGGAAATTTTCCCTGTTGAGAATCGATTGGAGTTATTATAGTTATATATATATTACATATTTATATTATATATTTATATATAATATATCTATATTAAAGTATATTATAGATTATAATATATATTTATATAATATAGTATATCATAGATTTATATATTATATATTTATATTAGACATATATACATATATGTATTATATTATATATTTCATATATTTATGTATTATAATATAATATAGGTTATAATATATATCATAGATTATAATATATATATTATAATTAAGGCTGTGCCGATTCCGATACTCGATGCTCGATACTATCGATACCCATGGTATCGACTAGTATCGCAATTATCAATACTATACGCTAAAATCTCAATACCACTCTTCTGTATTCAACACGATTGACTCCTCAAACGGTTGGTTTTGAACGTCAGTGGCTAGACACTAGTTACTCGTAGTTTTGCTTTGTCCTATTATTCTGTTTACTCAGCTCTAAACTCAATATAAACAAGCCATTCCCTTGCAGCTTATCAACAAGGTCACCATCGACACAAAGTCGATTTTTATTTATCAAAGCGAACTGTATTTCGAAAATTAACTTAAGGAGAATACTTATTTTGTATTGAAATAGTCGAGTAAATAAATATTCACTTCATAAGGTCAATTTTCCTCAGCGCTTTGTTAAGGTAGTGGTAAATGAATCGACCAGCTCGCAGCTGCATCGTATTTCGTCGCCAGACTATTATTATTTGAATGATTTTAAAATAATATTCATAAAATATTCCTTTTTTATTTATCGACTTTAACTATTGTAAGTATCATCATCTTCAATTTTGATAGTCTTTATAACCAGTGTCACCAATATAACTTTGATTCTAAATATCTTTTCATTTAAGACAATTATTAAATTAATTAATAAATACTGTGAAACGATTAAAAATAAAAAAATAAAATTGATAAAGGTTAGGTTAAAACACAAAAGCATTTTAGTTGAAAAAAAAAAGAGTTGAAGATTTTCAAAGTTTTTTTGAGTCCATCCGCAAATATTATCGTCAGTTATATAATTTATAATTTATGACTTTCAAGGTTATTTCCATTTCCGTATTCTATTCGCTTTGCTTCGTGTGGATAAAATGTGTTAGTAAAAATCTTAATTTCAAGATCTTTCATCACTTAATAAGTAATAATATTTCTTATTTTATGCCTACTAATCATTGTAAATGTTATTTTAGTCTGGTTGATTCTTGTTATAATTTGTTTAAATAGCCAAATTGACTAAATTCCATATTTTGACACATGGAAACGGATTAAATATTTTTCTTTTGACCTAGTTTCTCTATTGAATAGGGTATCGAGCATCGAGGAGATCAATTGATAGTATCGAGCAAGCTATCGTAATCGAGAGAAGTAGGTATCGGCCAACCACTAACTATAATATATTGTTATATACGATATATATAAATAAAATATTACATATACTATAAATGAGAATCAAATAGCCGAAGCTTTTATTTATGTTTTTTAATGGGGAATTCTCCATCTAGATATCATATTCTGAAAATTGAAAAATGACACCTGGACACGGGAATCGAGCCCGGGACCTCTGGCTTAGTACGCCAATGCTCTAACCACTGAGCTATCCAGGATTCGTCCCGTGTCCTGGGCCAGACCTTACCTTAAAATATGAGTGAAGAATGACCCAGGGCACGGGATATTCCTGGATAGCTCAGTGGTTAGACAATTGGCGGACTAGGTTAAAGGTCCCGGGTTAGATTCGACTATAAAAAGAAATAATTCTGAGAACAAAGGAACTGTATTGTTATTTAATTGAAAGAAAGATGGCAATTTTTAGACTTGGCTATGCCAAGGTAAAAGTACAACATTGTGCGCTGTGACCAGCAGGTACTCATCCTAGACACTATCTACTCTTCAAAAAGCCTTTTAGTGAATATAAATAATTGTCTGTAAGCTATCTAATAATGAGAAAAGGTCATGATATTTAGCTCCCATCAATCAACTTTGACAGCATTTATAAAATGTGTCTTCCTCAGAGCACGTACACCTTGTTGTATAAATACATACATTTAAATTTAATTGCTATTTTAATATTTAAGAAAGGTTCTTTAAGTGGTGGTTTTCTATATCTGTCACCACCACCCCCTGCACTCCACACCCTGCTGTTGAGAAAAGAATGAGCTATTATTTTTCTTTTATTCACAAAAGGTCTCGCTTCCCCTCTTTCCCCAACCCACTAGCAATAGTTGATGCTTTCAAGTTTGTTGGAGATGTCATCAGAGACATCTAGCGATAAAACTCTACACTCCATGTCTAAAGAAAGTTCCATAAGAGCAGTTTTATTTAAAAATAGATGACGATTTATCATTTAAACGTGCCAATAAAAATCTGAAATATCAAATCTGTAGCTCTGTAAAAACTACCAAACCTAGCTTCAAGTGGTTAGTTACAAAATAATAAGATTTATTTGTTTAAGTAAAACGGTTCGTTTGACAAAAATATTTGATCAACAACATGCGTAAGTTTACAGCGCCCTCTTCTACACCCTTAAGCTAGGGAGGTAGAGGGTAGAACTCTTGTCCAGGTACAGCGGTGGGAGGGAGAGGGATGGTAGGCTTGGCGATCTCATTTATGACGGTTCGGATGGAGGAAAGGCCATTCATTGAACAAAGAGAAATAAATAGGCCTGTAGTGTTATACCCTTTTCTATGCCTTGAATGTAATCGTAAAAGGGAGGGGGCTGAGATGCTACACGCACAACATTGTTGGCACCTCTCTGTGGATTTGACTTGCAAGAATCAACGGACAAAGGAATAACTAAACGTTCTATTACCGGCTAACAATGGCTAACTATGCCAGAGGTCTATTTGATAATAGAATTCCAGATTTATATTATATATATATATATATATATATATATAATTATATATCGATATGTAAATATGCATATACATATATAATATATATCTAAATACATACAGATACAGATACATATGCATATATAAGACTTACATACACAATATATATATGTAAAAAAATATATATAATGTATATACATATATGTGCATGCACATTATATATACATACATAGATATATCAGTAATATACTATATATAAAATGGATTTAGCAGAACCAACGTTAACGGTGATGTGGCTTTTATTTTCATGTTATCGACCTATATTTCGGATGGACTTTGATATTTTGTCGTTATTTTGCTATTATTCAAGGTATTTAGTAGAATATACCTCTCAATTGCAGATACTGTGTGATAAGTTTCACGCCAGTAAATAATGACCCATTTCGCCGCTCTGATTGGGGGATGTCTATAATCAACCAAACAACAAAGTTAGATGAAAAGTCCTAAGCAGAATAATCAGTAGGAGTCCAGTGAGAGTCTTGTCTTATTGTTGCCCTCAGTTTGAAGACTCACCGTATGATTAGAGTATTTATAAATAATCAATACACCAGAAGATTTGTTAAAAAATCGATATTATTATTATTATTTTTACAGTTTCTTATGAAAGAAAACGTAAAATAATAATAATAATAATAATATAATAATAATAATAATAATAATAATAATAATAATAATAATAAATAATAATAATAATATATAATAATAATTAATATAATATATAATAAAATAAAATCAATAATAATAATAATAATAATAATAATAATAATAATAATAATAATAATAATAATAATAATAATAATAATAATAATAATATAATAACTATGAGTCTAGACTCTTTTAAACCAACTATTTATTCATCAAAATTAGTTGTAAGCAACAAATATCATCAAATAATCACCAAAAATCTTTCAGATATAATTTAGATAAGAAATCTATACATTTAAAAACCAAAATAGACAATATGATTGTCAAACGGAAAGAAAACTTCTAAAACTTCATAATTTTAGATCAAAAACCAGTTTATTATCAAAAGTTTCTGTTGTTTATATTATCTTATATATTTGGAGTACAAACACACACATATTAATCATTCACGGACAGATGAGTGTTATAAATAATTTTCCTATATCATCATTACATAAAAGTTGTGTGTGCATATCTATTTGGATAGATATTATTATATATATATTATATATATATATAAGAAGCACGTCTTTATGCTCTTAATATACCATCCATAAAACGGAAGTAGAAAAGAGCAGCTTGTGTTTATTACAAAAAGAAACTCCCGCTACCCAAAATTTTCTCAGCTCCACCTCAACACGACGATAAAAAGGTAGATATTTTCTCCTTCTTACGGTTTAGTTCATCAGAACCGAATGGGGCTAGTATCGATAATCGCTTAGCTATTCCTGGCATGTTTCTTGAATACTCTATGAGTCTCTATCGAGGAAAAAATTACCTCGTCAATTTTGAATAATTTATCTCCTAAAACGGAAACTGCCTTAAATTCACGTTTTTGATTTTCCACCATTTTAATTTACTCTTAACTGTGAAATGGGACCTGGTAATCGGGACGCTTCGAAAATATTAAGGCATATGGGTTTCCAATATTTGATTTTACAAACTCTCCAAACATAATTCAGATTAACTCACTTTTGATGTAAAAAAAAATATAAATCTTTAGTGTCACGTGTTGTCGAAGACGATTGACTCGGCATGACAAATAGAGACTGCGAGAGCTCGGCCAATAGAGACTGCGGCTGTATCCCAGGTTCTGTTTATATTTGTGGTTTTAAGGTGTCTTAAACTCATCTAATCACTTAAAGTAATACACATTTACCTTACATAATAAATCACACAAACTATTATAAACTTCTTTTGCCCAGAAAGGTGGTAAGATTACCTTAACGAGTTCCGCTATGGTGGCTGCATGGTCTAAGACGCTACTCTCACAATAGCCTAGACTTCCAATGAGCGGGTAATAATAGCTCAATTCCATCCGGGTGTTTTGAGGTGGTTTTTCTGACATGGTTTACCAATCTCTCTTCACGCAAAAGTGGGAACACTTCCTATAAATTATTCATCCTTCCACAGCCCTACTCCATTAGCGTAATACCAAAACATAATCGTATAGCCCGAATGGGTATAGTAAGACGCGATACTATAAAAAACTAGTTAACTTGAACTTTCGAAAAAAAAAAAAAAAGATCCTGCTAAATCAATATTAAAGAAAGTAGTTCTATAATATGAGAAGTTAACAAGTCACACAGCCCTGAAACCGTCACTGTAAGAAATATCCCTCCTTGTCCTTTAATGTTGGGTTTGTATCCATGGTGGCCCAAAAGTCACGCACAATAAGTTAAACATCAATTCCCATGAGATGCTCGATGGACTTGCTGTTCTTTCCACGTGACTATGTGCTTGGTGTCCTGTTCCATGTGGCTATGTGCTTGGTGTCCTGTTCCATGTGGCTATGTGCTTGGTGTCCTGTTCCATGTGACTATGTGCTTGGTGTCCTGTTCCACGGGGCTATGTGCTTGCTGTCTTGTTCCACGTGGATTTATGCTTACGGTCCTGTTCCACGTGGCTATGTGCTTGGTGTCCTGTTCCACGTGGCTATGTGCTTGGTGTCCTGTTTCACGTGGCTATGTGCTTGGTGTCCTGTTCCACGTGGCTATGTGCTTGCCATCTTGTTCCAGGTGGATATATGCTTACGGTCCTGTTCCACGTGGCTATGTGTTTGCTGTCCTGTTCCACGTGGCTATGTGCTTGTTGTCCTGTTCCACGTGGCTATGTGCTTGGTGTCCTATTCCACGTGGCTATGTGCTTGCTGTCTTGTTCCACGTGGATACATGCTTACGGTCATATTCCACGTGGCTATGTGCTTGGTGTCCTGTTCCACGTGGCTATGTGCTTGCTGTCCTGTTACACGTGACTATGTGCTTGCTGTCCTGTTCCACGTTGTATGTGCTTACTGTCCTATTACACGTTGCTATGTGCTTACTGTCCTGTTCCACGTGACTATGTGCTTGCTGTCCTGTTCCACGTGGTTATGTGTTTGCTGTCCTGTTCTACGTAGCTATGTGCTTGCTGTCCTGTTCCACGTTGCTATGTGCTTACTGTCCTGTTCCACGTGGCTATGTGCTTGCTGTCCTGTTACACGTGACTATGTGCTTGCTGTCCTGTTCCACGTTTCTATGTGCTTGGTATCCTGTTCTACGTGGCTATGTGTTTGCTGTCCTGTTCTACGTAGCTATGTGCTTGCTGTTCTGCTCTACGTGGCTATGTGCTTGCTGTCTTGTTCCACATGGCTATGTGCTTACTGTCATATTCCACGTGGCTATGTGCTTATTGTCCTGATCACGTGACTATGTGCTTACTGTCCTGTTCCACGTGGCTATATGCTTGGTGTCCTGTTCCACGTGGCTATGTTCTTGCTGTCTTGTTCCACATGGTTACATGCTTACGGTCCTGTTCCACGTGGCTATGTGCTTGCTGTCCTGTTCCACGTGACTATGTGCTTGCTGTCCTGTTCCATGTGGCTATGTGCGTATTGTCGTGTTCCACGTGGATATGTGCTTATTGTCCTGTTCCACGTGGCTATGTGCTTGGTGTCCTGTTCCACGTGGCTCTGTGCTTGCTGTCCTGTTCCACGTACCTATGTGCTTGCTGTCCTGTTCTACGTAGCTATGTGCTTGCTGTCCTGTTCCGCGTGGCTATGTGCTTGCTGTCCTGTTCCACGTGGATATGTGCTTGCTGTCCTGTTTCACGTGACTATGTGCTTACTGTCCTGTTCCACGTGGCTATGTGCTTGGTGTCCCTTTCCACGTGGCTATGTGCTTGGTGTCCTGTTCCACGTGACTATGTGCTTGCTGTCTTGTTCCACGTGGCTATGTGCTTACTGTAATATTCCACGTGGCTATGTGCTTATTGTCCTGATCCACGTGACTATGTGCTTACTGTCCTGTTCCACGTGGCTATGTGCTTGGTGTCCTGTTCCACGTGGCTATGTGCTTGCTGTCTTGTTCCACGTGGATACATGCTTACGGTCATATTCCACGTGGCTATGTGCTTGGTGTCCTGTTCCACGTGGCTATGTGCTTGCTGTCCTGTTACACGTGACTATGTGCTTGGTGTCCTGTTCCACGTGGCTCTGTGCTTGCTGTCCTGTTCCACGTACCTATGTGCTTGCTGTCCTGTTCTACGTAGCTATGTGCTTGCTGTCCTGTTCCGCGTGGCTATGTGCTTGCTGTCCTGTTCCACGTGGCTATGTGTTTGCTGTCCTGTTCTACGTAGCTATGTGCTTGCTGTCCTGTTCTACGTGGCTATGTGCTTGCTGACCTGTTACACGTGACTATGTGCATGCTGTCCTGTTCCACGTGACTATGTGCTTGCTGTCCTGTTCTACGTAGATATGTGCTTGCTGTCCTGTTTCACGTGGCTATGTGCTTGCTGTCCTGTTCCACGTGGCTATGTGCTTGCTGTCCTGTTCCACGTGGCTATGTGCTTGCTGTTCTGTTACACGTGACTATGTGCTTGCTGTCCTGTTCCACGTTGCTATGTGCTTGCTGTCCTGTTCCACGTGGCTATGTGATTGCTGTCCTGTTCCACGTTGCTTGCTGTCCTGTTCCACGTGGCTATGTGCTTGCTGTTCTGTTACACGTGACTATGTGCTTGCTGTCCTGTTCCACGTTGCTATGTGCTTGCTGTCCTGTTCCACGTTGCTATGTGCTTGCTGTCCTGTTCCACGTGACTATGTGCTTATTGTCCTGTTCCACGTTGCTATGTGCTTGCTGTCCTGTTCCACGTGGCTATGTGCTTGCTGTCCTGTTCCACGTGACTATGTGCTTATTGTCCTGTTCCACGTAGATATGTACTTGCTGTCCTGTTCCACGTGGCTTTGTGCTTGCTGTCCTGTTCCACGTAGAGGTTCAGACAGGTCACCCAGTCATTCCACACACGTTCCAAGATGTCAGGGTTCACCGCCTGACAGGACTGCGTGATTATTACCTTTAAAGGGGGAAATAACATGATCTTCTTTTTTCCCCTACGGTGAAAGACTTTCAGGACACTCTGTTTCAAAAAAGAGCGATACAAAGACATATTTTTTAATATTAATTTAATTTAATCTATAAGCTAAAATATATACTCTCTTTTGCGTAAGTTGTAATGTTTCAGTTGTTTGATTAAATAATGTACTGTATTGAACTGTACATATATGCTTACTATTGAAATGTTATGTTTTGGAAAAATAAATAATATTTAGCACCGCGTCTTACTACCCGTTCGGGTTATACGCTCAAGTACTAATTACGCTAATGGACTAGGAATTGGGAGGGCTGAATTTAGAGGAAGCGTACCTGCATTTGCGTGGAGGAAGAGTGGAAAACCATTTTAGGAAAAACCAGCCTTAGTTCACCCGACCGAGATTTGAACCTCGAGCTCCCCGTCCTCGGCGGTCGAGCTTAACACGACTAGCGCGTTAGCCAACTACGCCACCGAGGCGGGTTGGAAAAAATATAACTATAAACTATATCAAATTCATGAGTACCCCCTTTATTTTAATAAAAAATAAGTTATATATTAAAATGATCTTGAGAAAACTCTGAACATTAAGATTTGTGATCTCTCCAAAATTATATTTACAAGGAGGTAGCTATATGGTGAAATATTACGTAAGTTTTGTATTTAGTATCTCTTCGGTCTTCCTATTCCACTCGTTCATACCAACACGTCAAACAAAGGTATATATTTGTATACAGTAAAAGTGATTGCATTAGTATTATATGTTCTGGAAGCATCTAAAACCTTGTAAGGAAAACTGACCTACCGCTCTCTAAACTTTTTATTTAAAACAGTAGAGGAATGTTGACACGTACTCGTTCAGGTATTTCAATCAACAATTCAGCTGGGCATTAAACATTAAAATTGGATTTGTGAGCTATGGTTTAAATTGTTGTAAATGTTAACAATTACAGTTGGGGATATTGTTTAACAGAGGTCCAACATTTTTTATATCTGCCTGTTTGGTTTTAAAGTCAAACTGTTTGAATAAAATTGAATTGAACTATTTTATAAATATTTATTTAATTCAAGTATTGTATTTTGACTGAACTACAATAACATTTAATTTTTGAAACACTAGAAAATATTATCAAAACGATCATAAAACTCTTTGTACCGTAGCAGGAGAAAAGCTATGTAAACTGAAGTCATGCTTTCTAAAATTAGATTTTAAACACCCCCTTAGAGTGAAATATTTATAAAAGGAAACTTTAAAAAATGTTTCTTTGAATTTGAGTCTTGATCATTGGCTCACTCAATTGGGCTTCAAATTTATTATTTATATCCACAACCAGCTACCTACACCCTGCCAAGACTCGATACACAAATATATAAATCAAAGTAGCCTTTTTCTAGAGGATTGAAATGATTGGCAGGCGTTTAGATGTTCTTCAAAGTGTATTTATTGGTTATTTATTCCCAATTATGATTTTAAGCGAAATGGAAACAAAATTTAAAAAAAAAAAATTTCGATGTTATTAAAAACACAAATTTTGACATACAGGTATATATAAATATGATACTGATTAAAAGGTAAAATGAAATATGTTGGTTATACATTTATTTTAATATTTCTGTACTAATTTTAATATTAGTTTATATTATTCACATATTTTCTGATTACCATCTTTTTATATTTAATTCGTTTTGGTGACGGTGGTAAATCTGCTAAATTATGTTTTTGCGAGACTTTTCGACAAGTTCGCAAAATGGTTGGCCCGTGAATGGATGTTTGTCACCACTATGGCTCAAAGCTCCCTCAGTATCGTATGTATCTACGTTAAAAGCTGACAAAATAATAAAAACCATTAACTAACAAATCTTAAACTACTTAACCAATTAAATATGGTGGGAGTAATGCTTAGGAATCCCACCTAGGATAATCGAATCTTAATTTTGATGGTCTAGATTAAACGGTGTCATGACAAACACCTTTTCTCAGGACCTCTGGATGTATAGTTGGTGAAACCACTCTCACCGCAATAACATTGTCAAAGAAATCCTGCTGTGATCTTGCAAAGGGCAATATACACTTGGAAACAACCCTTTCTCCTACCTTGGGATGGCTGGTAATGTACTGTACAACGCTCATAACACATTTCTCCTACCTTGGGATGACTGGTAATGTTCTGTACAATGCTCATTACACATTTATCCTACCTTGGGATGGCTGGTAATGTAATGTACAACGCTCATAACACATTTATCCTACCTTGGGATGGCTGGTAATGTACTGTACAACGCTCATAACACATTCCTCTTACCTTGGGATGGCTGGTAATGTACTGTACAATGCTCATAACACAAACAAACCTTTTTTTGGTTACTATTCAATAGCAATTATAGTCTTGGCCAAAATTCCCTACCTGGGGCTATCTTTGATAACTATAACACCAAGATTGTATTGGGAAACAATAGTTAAAAAAGGAATTAGGTTTACAAATTCGAGTTTGCAAAATTGTTTCAGTGTAGTAAAATAAATAACCAATTTGATTTATTCCAAAATACTTAAAAATAATCTTCCTGTATTGTTGAATAATTAAAGTTGTTATCATAATAATATTGATGAATTTAGGGGACTATGATCTGGAGGTGTTTCAAAATAGTCCTTCTTTCATAAAATGAGCAAACATTTTCGTAGATTATGATATTAGCAGAGGTTCACCAATGTTGAATCTTCATGCTCATAGAGAAAAATAAGACGCGGGTAAAAAAAAAAAATTCTGGACTTTACTTAATAAATATTTCTACAGCATTTTATGTCACTTAAAGACTTGGCTTCACTTTTCACTCACTTAGAATGGATACAACTAGTTAATTACCACGTTAATATGGATTCATGGTTTGTAAAGAACAGTTAATAGATTCCTTCCTTTTAATTTTCAAAAACATGATAGGAGACAAAATTCTATAACAAATTTATTTATTTTAGAACAATTTAAAACAACTTTTATTTGAATTAAATTTAGGTAAAAAAAAACTCTTTCGATATTCTAAGGAATAGACAACTTGATATTAAGGGGGTTACATAGGGGAGCCAATACTGTGTCACTCAAGTGTTCAGCTCTATTACGATTTTGATAAAACTATTAGTTGTATTGAAGTTTGGTCTTCACTGGAATGAATACAAAACTCTATTCTATGTTTCTATAGATAAGAGAGATCTGTAAACATGGCTTAAAATAAGAAATTTTGCCCTTAGAAAAGTCAAAATTAGCGATATTTGAGTTGATTGTTAAAGACCTAAATCCAAGCGAAATGAAAGGGCAATATTATAGGAACATAGAATAGATATTTGTGAATCGAATTATATAATTTATTAGGGGGTCACAACACAAAATTTATTGGCATTATTATTAACCTGATAGGTAGCAATTGGTAACATTTCCCTGTACACTAACGCCATCCCTCGGCAAAGGACCGGTCAAACTTTGCTCCGAGCGTAGGAGGGGGGAGGAGAAGTGAAAGAATGGCAGACGAGCAGGTTAATCCTTCCCTCGCTTTCTCTTGCTGTTCGTACTTCCACCCGACTCATCACCTTCAGTAGAACCTTGCAGGTTGTGGCGCTCTTTATTGAAAAATACATTTTGACCACATTTTAGTAAGTGCAAGCTAAAATAAGCTAGCGTCAGTATGAACCGAGAAAATACAACTGCGGACCATAGAAGAGGGATGAAAATAAGATTATACCTCACAGCCCACCGCAAGAAAAGAAATTGAAATAAGGGGAATAAACTATGCATTGATGATTTTAGGTGACTATTTTTTAGTATATATAGAAACAGTGAATTGCTTAAAAATGACACAGGCCTAATTATATTCATGCATTTAACGTACACTTTTTAAACAGCCAACCTAACTTAGGTAACAATGTAATCTGTACTTCACATTCAGAAATACAGCCTAGATATTCACCATTCAGATAGAAGGACGTATCCATCTACAAATAGAAATTTTATTCACTAGCACCCCCGGTATCAAATTAGTGTCCTCTAGATGTAAACACTTAAACGTGTGCTACACAACCTGCATTTTTTAATTACTTAGCTACCATATTTATTAAGAGGTGATTTAGGTGCAATGGAGTAATAAGGTAGTTTAGAAAATGTGCACCTGCATCAGCATGGAGTGATCATGGTTAAACAACAGGGACAATTTAGATGTTGTGCATCTAGTTAGTATTCGTATCTTTACCTCTTCCTTAAATCAATCCAGTTTCTTGAGAGCCAGAAGCATTACATTTTATGACCACCAGTGCATGTGTTTAAAGCAGCGTTTCCCACCGCCGGGCCGTGGGGCCAAATCCCGATAAGCTGGTCAAAATATGAAAATATTATTCAATTTGTATGAAATTTAGTACATAGGGGTTTTAAAGGTTGCTGATTGTTAATCAAAAGTCAGAATTGAAAAAACAAAATGGTGGACCCATTATGGCAGTTCTAAATTCATAAAAGCCGGCAAAATATTCAAGTTTTATTCATTTTGTAAGAAACTTGGTACCTAGGGGTTTTAGAGGTTACTGATTACGAAACCAAAGTCAAAATTGCAAAATAATAAAATTACGGATCCAATATAGTGACCATAAATATTTAAACATACACAATTTAGTCAAAATAACATATTATAGGCCCTACACCTTATTAGCCAGGAAAAATTTAAGGTATAACATAATAAAATATTTATTAGAAGAACATAAACTTTTATTTATATTGAAACCATAACCTTTAAAGCCTATGTCTCAATAACCCACGATATAGGAAAAAACCTATTGTTTGTTGAAGTTATACACTAGAATTTAAAAAACCTTTTACTCTAACCCAATAATACAATAATGTACGAAACCAGGTAGAATTATTATTTGTTTTAGTTAAATATTTAAATAGTAAAAGTCATAAACCTTTATATTAAATAATTATTTAACCCACGAAACCGAGCGAGATCAATTTAAGGAAAAAAACTTTGTAAATAGGGGAAAGTGGGGCAAAGTTAACATAGTAATAATATTAATTTTAGCTTTTGATTAATTTTTATTTTCTTACAAAAATTGGCATTTTATTTAAATAGTAAAATAAATTTAGAAATGATTAGGAAACTACTTGCATTTAATCTGTCTTTAAAATTATACTTATGTACTATTTACCTTGAAATTAACTTTAAGAAATTATAAGATATTTGTTTCTGAAAGCATGTGTTTTACACTAAAAAAGAGTTCTTACGCAAGAGATTTCTTCCAATTCTTTAGAAACTGTATTCATATAGGGTTATAGGCCCTATTCTTGAAAATATTTGAAATAAAATTACAGCAATTTTAAATTGCATTTGATTTTAAAAATATATTTATTTAAGTTAGAGTATTGTCAACAAATACATGATCTTCTTATAGAAAACTGTAAGATTTAAAAGTATAATCTATGTTAATAAGTAAAACATGTATATTTACTATCTCTTTTGAAGCATTTAAAATTACACAATTAGTGATTTTTTCCATATATTGACTCAAATTTAACAACAACTTTCACGCAGATAATTCAACTGCTTCTGGTGACATAGATTTTAACTTTTTTTATAGGGAATTTTCTCAATCTTGAAATAAAGGGATCAGATGCTACTAAAAGACGTAAAATAAGCTCTTCCATTATTTTTGTTCTGCTGCATTTTCGCGTGAAGTCTTCACGATATCTTTTTATATATTTATTACAAGATTATTGCGCATCTTCAGACATTTGTCCTATCGGCACTAATGCATTAGCTATGATTTCAGTGCCATGGATCAAAAGTTTATGTAGAGAAGTTGGCATGTAAAACCAGGGATAAAAATCCACAAATTTACGATCTGTTTCTAATGTGTATTCTTTATATTTAATTATATCAATTTCATGGCTGCTTGAAATGGCTTGCAATATAACAAGAAATCTTTTAATTAGACCTTCATCAACGCCTGTTATAGAAGCGGAAACAGACAAATTTTCAAAAAATTTCCGAGCAGTATTTACATCATTCGTACTACCAAATTCAGGCTTTGGTTGATCGACAATAAGTCCTAATTGTTGACGGAAATCTTTTTGAATATTTTTTTTCTATTCTCTGTTTTTTCTTTATCTTCTTTTCTTCGCGCTTGCCACGTTTTAATCTCTAGTTTATAGGACAAATGTATACAACATTCAAATAATCGACTCCACATGTGTAGTGTAGACAACCCAAACAATAAACTAACTCGATTTATCTTTTTTAATAAAATATCGTCGATATTATTAAAACCTTTGGAAGTTGATTGGCATAAATAGCAACGTTGAGTGGATACAGTATTGGTAATTGCATTATAAACTTTGCCATCTATCATCGTTAACGCAAGTTTATAAGAAACTGATATTTCTTTTCCATTTCTTACAATCTCAAAAGGTACAAGTTTTGTCTCTTGTTCTTTAACACACTCAGTTTGTTTTACAGTGTCTTCCGTATTTTCGTGCAAAAATTCAATTTTTATTGGCCGACAAAATCGAGGAGATGAAGGTCTTGGATTTTTGCATTAGTAACTTCATCTTCGGTTATGATTTGTAGTGGAACAAGTGAAGTGAAAAAAATATTTGCATCTGATTTACTTCCGTCATCATCACTGAATTTTGGTTTATACGTACTTTAGCCAGAGCTGCCATCACAACCCCTCTTGCAAATAAAATTCAAGTTAAAAAGTTTTTCAGAACTCAAGCTTTTAATAACGTCCATTTGACTCGACAAAATTTGTTTAACTGTATGGTCTAATAAGGCCTGTAGTTTTACTTCTGCACTGCATTTAGTTACAGTGATGCTTGATGTATCAGGATAACATTTACGTTTAGCCTTTAAAACTTCTTTATACGAGGGATACAATTCATAATTATTTTCTAAGCTTATATTTCTTAAACCCTAATACTGACTTCGTGATAATTTCTACTCAACTATAAGTGAAAGAGCGTTATCGCCTGAAATAATGGTTTCTGGAATAAATATTAAAGATTTTCGATACCTTTTAGCTTTTGATGGGCTGCCCGATGTCACATCTTTCACAACTTCCGCAGTATACAATTTTTCTGAAGTTCGAAGGTTAATTTTGGTTGCATAGGAGAGTTCTTCAGTACTTGCCTGGGGAATTTCTTCGGTCCACCTTCGCTTCGTTCTTTCGCTGGAATCTATAAATTTAGAATATTGTAATATAACCTACGTAGGGAACATAATTCTCCTAAGCTTTGTAGTATACGTGTAGTGAACATGATTTTCCTTTATTTTGTGAAGCTTTGTGGTATACGTGTAATGTTTCATACCCGACTGTGATTTGAAAACCAATGTTCCCGTCATCAGCAGGCCACGACGATGATAACACGAGAATGAAGCCTTAGACCAGTGTTTCCCACATTGGGTGATACCGTCCTCCAGGGGGTATTTTTAGTTTTGTGAGATGGTAAATAGTTGCAAGGGAGTTGTATATCAGCGTTTGGGTTTTTACTAATATCGCAGGAATAATTTTATGCTAATAAATACAAGCTATCGAATATTTAACAAAATGTTCTTATATTAAATACTGTACTTATGTTATATAATTTTGACAATACGATCAAGTCCTTATTTTTATAACCATTTAACATACATTATGTTTTAACGTGTGTTTTATTCATAAGAATTATAAATTATGCCACGTAAAATGTGCATTTATTTTGTGATCATGTTTTTTTCAAACGAGGAAATATTGACCTGTTGGCAAGATAGTATTTCTGCAAGGTTATTATCATTGATCTCAGAATGCATATTACATTTAACTTAGGGTGAGGGCTGTAACAGCATGAAATTCTCAAAAGGGGGCAGTAGGTTAAAAAAAAAGGTTGAGAATTACTGCTTTGAACCATGCAGATAGTGAAGTCCCATATAGTTAACATTGTATTCCTTCATCGGATGCGTATACATGTAGTGGACATTGTAACCTTTTATCAGGTGTACACATATAGTGGGCATTGCCTCCCTTCATTAAAAGTACAGTGTACACATATAGTGGACATTGTTACCTTTCATTAGGTGTACACATATAGTGGACATTGTAACTTTTCATCAGGTCTACATATATAGTGGGCACTGCCTCCCTTCATTAAAAGTACAGTGTACACATATAGTGGACATTGTTACCTTTCATTAGGTGTACAGTGTACATATATAGTGGACATTTTTACCTTTCATCAGGTGTACACATATAGTGGGCATTGCCTCTCTTCATTAGGTGTACACATATAGTGGACATTCCTTGCCTAAATTTATTTCTAGATTTATATTTTATTTCAACTTTATTAGGTTGTAAAAATATATTCAACACTACTTCCCTTGTTTAGGCTCTCCACGTAGAGATTGAAACAAACACATTTTACTCGTTGGTAGATATAAAGTTAAAGCTATTTTAATCACATACCAACAAATTAAACTAATTTTTTTATGACTTATGTAAAAACTATATCCTTACAAGCTTATTGATAGCTATTGTAATATATATATATTTTTTGGCTTATAAATATTTTGAAACATACAAAATAAGTTATAAATATAAAAATTGAAATAAATCAAAACACAAGCATAATATTTCGTAATTATTTTGTGGTTATAACTAATAAGTAATTTTAAAGGTCACGCTTACCTACACCATCTTATCGAATATTATTTATAAAGACAGGATATAAAGTTGTCACATAATAGTTTTAATTACACCAACTAGAAATCAAAATATTGTACTACAAATATCTAAACGTTCTATACAATTAAAGTTTTCACCACCACTTACTTTAAAATTGGAAAAAAAGATAATTGTTATGCAACTGTTACACATTTAAATAATTATTGAGTTCCCTAATAATACAATAATCACACTAAAAGGGAAGAAAGTGGAAATTATCAAGCAGAGGTCTTATACCCTCATTTGTGTGAAGATAGAGTGAAAAATAATCGAAGGAAAAAAATCTCAGACCACACTACTGGAATTACAATCCCGACCTACCCATCACCTGTAAATTAGATTATATGAGAGAAATGATTTTGTTCACGTGCCCACTGGAGAGGGCTATTATTTTTTTAGTCATGATTTTATAAGATGTTTAGACAAAAAATTAGACGAGTTCAAAACTACTCTCCGGCTGGGATTTACCCAAAGGGTCGAATGATCTAAGGCGTCACTCTAACAATAGAATTGGTTGTCAATGACGTGTAGGTTAGGGTTTGAAGCCCGGTCTGTTGCATAGAGGGGATTTTGTCCTGAATGGTCGATTTCTATTCATTCTCCACGTTAATGCGGGTACAATTCCTTTAAAATTAAGCTTTTCGTTTCCCTAATATATTAGCGTAATAATTAGTGGATATGAAAATAATCCATAACAGGTAGTTTGATTGTTGTGGAAAATTTACCTAAAAAATCAATATTTAGATACAAAGCTAAAAAATAAAGTTATAGGTACCTAATTATTTTATGTACAGGAATGTAAATCACGATTTAATATACAAGAGCAGCATTACCAGCAACTTGAAATAGTAATGTTCTTATTTCATTTAAACAATTCGACCACTGTTTAAATTTAGGAGAATATTGGTTGTGTATCAAGCAAGTGGGCTGTTGTGAAATATAAACCAAAAGAGTTGTAAAGCTGTCGCTTTACTGGTGAATGTATCATCCTGGCCTTGAGTGACAAGTCTTTTGTCCTTCCTCTTTCACTAATCTGTTACGAACTCAGAGGAATAAAGATAAGTAAAGAGAAGAGGTGAAATATTTTTTTTACTCCCAAAAGGCGACGAGGTGTTTCTACCTGCCCATGTAGCACCCTTAAGGTTATATTTCTTTTTTATTCCATTATCCTTATTTTATATAATTTTAGTCTATCACGACGACATGTTTCGGTGATTTTTTTACGGGAGCAGGCAAAGTGATAGACAACAAAGTGGCCGACACAAGAGAACAAACCTGTAAACAGACCAAGTGATTGACACGAGCTGGCCCATGTGATTGACGGCACCATACAAACTGCTGGACAACAAACTGCTCGACAAGCTATAAAAAATTATTTGGAAGGCTGGGTGGGTCAAGTGGCCGACACAACTTGGACCAACTGCTAGACAAGCTCATGTATAGAAGTACAAAGTGATAGACAACCAAGTGGTCGACACGGGAGGACCAACTGCTCGACAAACTTTGATATCATCCAGTTAAGAGTGGGCTAAGTAAAGAACAGTTAATTCAATACACGATTGTCCTTGTTTACACTCAAATAATTTTTCCCCCCAACCCGTCAGCTTAACCTCACACTTCTTGATATTTTTTGTAGGGTTTGATAAAGTAAAAATGTAGGTGAAAATAACTCGAACTAACGAGGAGCTTATTAAAGAATATTACGAATTGAATAGTCGTAATTAATTCTGCAAAGCTGACTGCAACATTAAAGATCAGTGAGCGCTGGTCCACACGTAAAAACTATCTTATTTTTATATGAATAGATTAGAGGTGAGGAGGGTATAATTTAGAGAAAATATACGCGCTTTTTCATGAAGAAAGAGTTGAAAACCATTGAGTAAAAATTACTTAGTGGCCTTTATTAAAACTTGAAATTTGACAAGAGTTTTAAAAGAGTATGTTAAATTAGTAACCGGCAATAAGCGACAGTAAAATGGATTTTTATTGTTTTTCAAACAGATAATTTTAATTTATTTAGTATATTTAGTGTTACAGATTTTTTGTTTTAGCACCGCGTTATACTAGAGAGTTACTACCCGTTCGGATTATACGCCTATATATTAACTACGCTAATGTATTTAGGGATGATTAAGGTTGAATTTAGATGATCTGCACCTGATTTTTCATGTAGTAAGAGTGAAAAACCATTTATGAAAATCCGCTTTCAGTCCACCCGACTAGGATCGAGCACCAATCTCCCTTTCATCAGCAGTTAAGTCTATTGCGAAAGTAGCGCATTAGACCTTGCAGCCACCGAAGCAGAGGCTACTTAACTCACTGGTCGTTAAGGGTATTCACAATTCCAATAACTATTCAACCAAGGATATAGGAGATAGGGGCAAAGTTTTATCTATGTTCAAGAAAACTCACCAAAATTCCTCTATATGAATAGTTATAAGTTAATTTAACAGAATGTTCAAATCTTCATTCTCTTGACTTGTTAAATTATAATATATAATCAAAAGATATATTTTCTTAAGGGTTATATCATATCACCTAGTTTAAATTTATAAATTTAATTACCATAATATATAATTATTAAGTAATTATCTCCCACTAATAACATAATAACTGTAAAAATAAACTTACAAAATGCAAGCATGTAACAATGGTCATTGATTTCTTCCCTCATTCATTGCAGTGCTACCCGCGTCGGTAGTCGTATGATCACAAGGCATCGCTCGCGTATTACATTGAATTGCTGGTAGCAAAAAGACTGGGTTCGAATCCCGGCTGGGTATACTGACACATTAAAATAATTCACCACACCATTGCGTTAGTGATGATATAAAAATATGGGTACATTTTGATATTAATTTAGTGTTTCTACAGTATTTTTTAACAAGAGAGTAGGTATATTTAGTTTAGCTACGTCCTATATTTATTCATTTAGTTATTTTACCATCGTGTTTTACTACCCACTCGGATTTCGGATTATAAGCATATGAACTAATTACGCTTATGGATTAATGATGAAAGTTTATTTAGACAAAGTGAACCCGCATATGCATGGAGGGAAAATAGAAAACCACTTAGGAAAAACCACTATCAGTACACCTGGCCAAAGCCATTTGTTAATTTTCAGAATATGATATCTAGATGCGAGTAAATCCTCACTAGAACATAATAATAGCTTTGGCTATTTGATTCTTAAATATGTGATCCCTTACAATTATGTTAATTGTAAGAGTGGCAGCAATAAGCCAACTACCGAGTCGAAGTTGGCTGCATTATCTGATAGCTCGTGATCTTAATAAAATCACACATTTGTAGCCGACGATTTCCTCAAGTCCATCATAGACTCTGCCTTAAAATATGAGTGTAGAATGTCCTTGAGCACGGGATGATTCCTAATAGCTCAGTGGGTAGAGCATTAGCGTACTAAGCCAAAGTTCCCGGGCTCGATTCCCGTGTCCAGGTGTCATTTTTCAAATTTAAGAAAAAATAAAGCATTTTTCTATTGCAATATTTATATAGATTTAATAATAATTTCCATATTTTCTCGCTGCACCTCTTCCTTGGCACCCCATTGAGAACGTCTGGATTAGACTATTGAGAAGTGATTCCCAAACTGTGGTACGTGTATCTCCAAAGATACGTGACGTAAAATGAGTCTTATGAATCATAAATTATTATATGACAGTAGTAAGTCTGATAGACAAATTAACGCAGATTTTGACGTAAAGGGATGGCATTTATTAGACTTTATTTTCATCTTTTAAGGTTTTGTTTAATTTACTGCTAGAGCTTTGTTAACATTTGGATCGACCGTTTATACTTTGCAAGACAACAGATATATATGTATTTTATTTCATAAAGAGCTGAAAGGGGTACGATGGTTAGGGGCCGTCCTTAAATTACGTTAAGCTTTTTTTTCATGATTTTCGACCCCCGCTCCCACTCCCTCACCCCACGTAAAGTACCGTAAGATTTTCCATGACACCCCCCATAAAAACCTTACGTAAGATAAATTATGACTCCCCACCTCCTCACAAGAAAACGTAGTGAAATACAGAACCTCCCCCCCCCCCAAAATCCCTACGTAATTTAAGGACGGCCCCTTAGGCCATGACCCCCAAAATTGGCACACAACTGACCAAAGCTCGTAAAATACTGGTATAAATTATTTTTACAGGTTTCACAAGCTAAGAGATAATAGCGCCCCGTACCCCACGTTAATTCACATCTAGTTAGGATTTAGGACTAAGAGAACTCGACTCTATTGGGATTCAAACTGACCAACTAATCACATGTTGTTGGTCAAAGCGATATGGCGTACTTGACACTGCCTGAGGCCTCTAATAGACCAATATGCCATATTTTTTCCCACCCTAGTCTTTTGTAACTATTGATAATCTCCAGACCAAAGGTTCACTTTTATTTGTTCGTGACCCTTTTTCACTAAGCAAAATAACTAGCGAAACCAGGCAGTAATATAGTGTTATGTTGAGATTTTTTTATACTCTAGTGTCAGTAGTTTTAGATCAATGAGAAATAAAAGTAATCAACATATATATGACAAAAAAATCCCCACGTTTTACTTCCCGTCCGGGCTGAATGCATGTATATTAATTACGATATTGGGTTGGTGGTGATGAAGGTAGAATTAATTACAGTAAATGTACCCACATTTGTGTGGGAAAAGAGAAAGAAACAATTGAATAAGATCTATCCACTTCACTTTTTTCTACGCCCATGTTTATCACTTTGTTAGTTTTAAAATAACTTGTCTGTCACTTGAGCCACTTTTAGCTGGATGATATCAAAGTTGTCGAGCAGTTGGTCCTCTCGTGTCGGCCGCTTGGCTGTCTATCACTTTGTACTCCTATACATGAGCTTGTCTAGCAGCTGGTCTGTTTACAGATTTGTTCTCTCGTGTCGGCCACTTTGTTGTCTATCACTTTGTACTCCTATACATGAGCTTGTCTAGCAGTTGGTCCAAGTTGTGTCGGCCACTTTGTTGTCTGTTACTTTGTACTCCTATACATGAGCTTGTCTAGCAGTTGGTCTGTTTACAGATTTGTTCTCTCGTGTCGGCCACTTTGTTGTCTATTTCTTTGTACTCCTATACATGAGCTTGTCTAGCAGTTGGTCCAAGTTGTGTCGGCCACTTTGTTGTCTATCACTTTGTACTCCTATACATGAGCTTGTCTAGCAGTTGGTCCAAGTTGTGTCGGCCACTTTGTTGTCTATTACTTTGTACTCCTATACATGAGCTTGTCTAGCAGTTGGTCTGTTTACAGATTTGTTCTCTCGTGTCGGCCACTTTGTTGTCTATTTCTTTGTACTCCTATACATGAGCTTGTCTAGCAGTTGGTCCAAGTTGTGTCAGCCACTTTGTTGTCTATTACTTTGTACTCCTATACATGAGCTTGTCTAGCAGTTGGTCTGTTTACAGATTTGTTCTCTCGTGTCAGCCACTTTGTTGTCTGTTACTTTGTACTCCTATACATGAGCTTGTCTAGCAGTTGGTCCAAGTTGTGTCAGCCACTTTGTTGTCTATTACTTTGTACTCCTATACATGAGCTTGTCTAGCAGTTGGTCTGTTTACAGATTTGTTCTCTCGTGTCGACCGCTTGGTTGTCTATCACTTTGTACTCCTATACATGAGATTGTCTAGCAGTTGGTCCAAGTCGTGTCGGCCACTTGACCCACCCAGCCTTCCAAATAATTATTATAGCGTGTTGAGCACTTTGTTGTCCAGCAGTTTGTATGGTGCCATTTTTCACCATATTCAATTATTATTTGTATAAAAAATTCTTGATTTTACTTCATACTGTTGAAAAGTTTGTGAACATTTTATTTTTAATTGATAAGATTTTCACAAACTTTCCAAAAACACGAAGTAAAATCAAGCATCTTTAGTACAAATAAGACTTGAAGATGGTGAAAAATCACCGAAAAATGTCGTCGTAATAGAAGAAAATTATGTAAAATAAGGAGAAGAGGATAAATAAGAAGATATAACCTTAATATCAATTATTATTACTCCTTACCAAATAAACATGAACATTATTAGAAATAGACAACTTGCTATGCAACCGGTTAAACAAATATTAGTAACAATAAAATATATTATAATCTTTTTAACAATGAAAAAGAACAAACTATACATTTTAAAATAATTTAGTTTATTTGATATAAATCTGTTACATTTAAAATATCTGAGAGGTGAACAAATGTTTGTTCCCGATAAAACAAAACCTTCACCATTCTATTCTTATATTACTCGTAATATTTCACCCAATCTCAATAAATAATGCGTAGGTGATGTTGACTTGAAACAATTGATATATTTGCCCCTTTTCCTTCTTTGCGTCAGCGTTTTAAGAAGTAGAGTTCGTCACATTCAACAATGTATTAATTTCATTACGATGTTAGCTGCACAACCATCAAGAAACACAGCTGTTTGAAAATATTAAATGCTTGAAGCTAGGTAAATATTGTAACATTGTATATTGTAATATTGTATATTAGTTGTTTTATTTAATTTATTACTATTGGATGTCCTGCTGGCGAATTCTGGAACTAATCACTTTGGTATTGGAAGATAAAGTATTACTTTTCTTTATGTCAACGCCATTGAAGTTGTGAAACCAATATTAATTTTCAAAATTCAAACTTGATTTGGTTCACGTATGAAACAACTAATTATTCTAGCAGACGACGAACTATCTAGCGGCATGACTGTGAACCAATCTAGCTGATGATTCTTGACCGTGTATCATACAGCGCATGTTTTGAATTAACTTTTGATTTTATATGGATTTTCAACACGGTTTTCTACTCCGCCATCTACTCTGAATTTTCTTTGGTCATTTTCTTTATGCTTCTTGCATCTGGGGTGTTCCATTTCTGCACCTAGCCAAAATACTTGCTCTTTGTGATTATACCTTCCTCTATAAACTACATTTGTATTTCTTAATTTTATTTTTTCTTCTATTGTTGAGACAAAAATACTTTTACCCCTCGAGGTTACTGCTGAAGGTTAAGACAACATTCTAAATAATAAACACCTCTAAAATCTCTCTGAAGTGCTTTTTATGGTAACACAGCCCCATAAATTGTACTTGTATCTTAATTTTGATTTTGTTTGAATCATAAATAAAGCCATATATGCCTTGTTCTTAAAATTTCAGGGGGTTTGGAACCCCAAACCCCCCGACTACGGCATTGGGAATTTTTTAAAAGGTTTTAAGGCCAATTATGCCTGAATCTCACTGTATTAGCGTTTGAGATCACTAAACTTCACCATATACCGGTAAACCAGAATCCTCAAGAAAAAAAGTGAGATCAAAAGTGTATGTATATTTTTTTTATCTTACAAGAAGTAACGCCGCTAGAGCTTCAAAGCACCTACATCAATTCACTTATCCAAGTAAGAACTTTCTATATTTTCTCCAGAGGACTTTCAAAGCCCATTTATATGTACCGAATAGCTGGATATAATTATTCTTATATTTGAAGTAAATTGGCAAACTATTTAGATTGACTAATTTTAAAATTTAAGATATTAAGCTATTTTGGGTAAATTTTAAAATTATATTATATTATTTGTTTTCGCTACCTAATTAAACTCAGAATCTTGTAAGAACCATCAGTGACTAATTTTAGATATTAATATATCAGTATTATATATATATATATATATACACAAAATTGACCTTAACGCGCCTGTGCCTCATTGTAGGACTGTAATTTATTTGGACGTCCAACATGCAGGATAGCATTATTTTTTATCTTATTAAATGAACTTAATAGTTGTAGCTCTACTTTATTATTCAATGTACACACTGTAGAGTTCTACCTATAGCCCCCCAAAATGAACCCCCCTCCCCCCAGCTCTCTATTGGTTGCTCTTTACCACTCAAGTAAGAAATGAGCTATTATTTTTAGCCAAAGAGAAATACTTTAGCTACTGTTATGAAAGTGTGCGATGGAGAGAGTGTGAGAAAGAAGTGAGAGAGAGTGAAAGAGAAGTGAGATAATGTGAGTGTGTGTATGTAAGTGCGAGACTGTATGTGAGAGAGTATACGTCAGATAGTGTATGTGTGAGAGAGTTATGTGTGAGAGAGTATGCGTGAGAAAGGTGTTTGAGAGAAAGAGAGTGTGTGAGAGAACATATGTTTGAGAAAGAAAGTGTGTGTGTTAGAAAAAGAGTGTGTGAGAAAAAGAATGCGTGAGAGAAAATGTTTGAAATATATTGATTGATAGAGAAAGATTGTGAGAGAGATAGAGAAAAATTGTGGGAGGTCAAAATTGAGTGCGTCAAAATGTGTTAAAGAGATATTGTGTGAAAAAGAAGAAGTCTGCATAAGAGTGTGTGTGTGTGAGAGAAAGAGAGATAGATAGTGGGAAAGATAATTTGAGTGAGAAAATAAATGGGATACCCAAAAAAATGGTATTTTTTCTTTTATCACCTAATATTACTACCCGTTCTGTCTAAACGCTTACATACTAACTACTCTAATGGTTTTATAAATTAGGAAGGTTATATTTATAGGAATTGTATCAACATTTGCATGGAGAGAGTTAGAGAACAATATTGGAAACACTCCCATCAGTACACCCAACCAAGATTCAAAATCGATCTCCCCATCATCAGTAGACCAGTCTATTATGAGAGCAGCACCTTAGTCCATGCGGCCACTGAAGTGGGACACCAATTGTTACTTTGAAATATTATCAACATACTCTCAAAATCAGCTGATGGCTAGGAAACACCATTGAACTTATATTGAGGTACTATTATAAATAATGAACACCAAAACTCATACTTGATGGCTATCTAAACACGTTTCAAGATAATTTTATCAATTTTTGAAATTAAAAAATATACCAAAACATATTTAAGCATAATTGTATAGTTTTCAATTCATAATCCATAAGTGATTTGAAAAGTAAGACAATATTTTATTGAATTAAAGATCTACCTAGCTTTTTAATTTGTAAATTCTAGTCAATATTGTTTAATTAAATGAAAATTAACTACAAAAACATTCCAATAACAAAAAAATATTCCCCTAGTCTAAGAAATTAATTCTTCAATCAAAGAATGTAGGTAAGACTATGTACTAATGTACTAAGACCAGCTATTATAACGAACATTTTGTGATTATAGGTAAATATTCAAAAGGAAAAAGGATCAATGGGAACCAAATTAAATATTTTTAACCTACAATCATTGGTTTATATACAGTTTAGGCAAAATGTTTAAGGACCCCCTTAAAAGCAAGCAATCAATTTCCTGTCTTTATAATTATTTCCTAGTGTTATCTGAAACTGCATAAAAATAAACTTTTTGATGCAAAACTCATGTATCTATCTATCTATCTTGATTCAAAAGTTTTCTTAAATTTTGTCTTTAAATTTACCGGTGAAAAAAATAAGTTTTTTAGGAAAAAAAACGGGTTGAGCTAGATCTATAATTTTTTGCACAGGCCTACTCCAAACACAGGGCTTTCAAAAAAACATCCAAATAATTTTCTTACACATTTGTAATGCATTTTACCAGGCTTCAAATATTTTTCATAAACAATAATTTTAAACAATTTTTCATTAAAATTTCGTGTGAGATTCAAATTCCCGCAATGTTCTCTGGGCCACCAGATTAGCAAGCGACATTTGTATTATACTGTTGGTGACACTGGATTCATATTCCCGCTTTATTCTCAGCTGTTCTGGTAGAAATTTGCTTGTTGGAGATTAAGTTTAAGTTGTTAAAGTGTGATTTGTGTTAGTGAATATGGGGAAAACATCTGTATTAGAAGAATTAAAGTGGCAAATTATTGGAATGATGAAGCTGATAAGTCATATAGAGAAATGGGCTGTGCCTTAGGAATATCTAAAACATCTGTTGAAAGACTATCAAACGTTTTAAAGAGATGGAACTGTCGTGGACAAACCTAGGGTAGGTCGCCCACTAAAAACATCACCAAGAACAGACAGAAAGCTTTTGCAGTTATATAGAAAGGACCGGAATGCTAGCTGCTCTGATTTTTTTAGAGAACTAAAGACTGAAACTAGTGTTGATATCTCAGTGCTTAATGTAAACAATCACTTGACGGAAGCAGGGTACCTCTGCTTAAAGATATAGCCAAAAAACGAAGACTTTACTGGTGTCATGAACTTAAAGAGTGGCTAAAAGAAGCATGGTAACGATTTATCTTTTCCAATGGGTGTTGATTTGAACTTTTCCCCAGGAGAAAAATTCGAGTTCGCCGTACCAAGACTGAACAATTCCTTCTGGCTTGTGTGGCTCTTGCTGTTCATCAGGGGGAAGAAGCTGTAATGATATGGGGTTGAATAACGTACGAAGGTCCTGGTGAAAGCTGCATTGCCCAGGGAGCAATAAAAGTGAAAAAGACTGTACATCAATGGAAGAGGTCATGATGCCATCAGCTCGCAGACTTCTTGGAGATAACTTCATCTATCAACAAGATAACGCTCCCTGTCATCGATCCAAACAAGCAAAGGATTGGTTTTCTGCCCAAGAAGCTGAATTGTTGCCTTGGCCTGCAAAAAGTCCCAACTACAATCCGATAGAGAGCCCGTGGAGTACAATGGCCTTCACATTGGCCAAAATGAAACCGAGAAATGGAGCATAGCTATGGCTTGCGGTGATCACACTCTGGCAGCATGTGACAGTGGAGGAGTGTCGCAGGTTAATCGACTCCATCCCATAACATATAAAGATAGGTATTAAGACCAAATAAGTTCCAATTGACTATTAAAGTATCACTGTACGTTAATAAAGTGTTCTGTAATTTTATATTAATAAATTACTTGATAAAGTGAAAGATAAAGTAAAACATACTAGTATTCTCTGGTGTCCTTAAACTTTTTGCCTAAACTGTAATATTTATACACTTTTTTTCCCTCGTAATTTTTATATTTGTTTCACCGTAAAAATTAAGCAAAAGTTTACTTATTATTTTTAAGTAAATAATAAAATTTATTTACAGAATGATTTATTAATCCTTGGCTAGAAGCAATATTTTATCTACAGATGTAAAACCATGTAAACATAAGGATTTTCATGGTGATGTAAACTAATAATTAAAAGCTGGTAATACGCTGGTAAAATAAGGCTTTCGTTGGAAATAGCTGTTCTTGGCGACATCCTGAGCCCCTAGCCTTAAAAATGGGTGGTCCTTTGTCAAAATCGGCTCAGGTATTCACTCGTATATTCTATAACCGGAAACGGGTTTATCAAATTAAGATTACATTATATCTAATAACTTAGTAACTCTGTGAAATAACATCATAAGATAACATCATGTAAGATAATCACTTCCAGGTAATCATAAAAACCAAATACTAAAACATTTTCAGTATGAAGGGAAAAAAACAACTTCTCTAAGCAAATGCATCAATTTTCTATTATTCTATCAAAAGAGATTTTCTAAGTTTTGGTTGTTTACGAGCGTCGAAGCTGCCCTCATATCAAATAGCATAGCGACTGCGAGTATATTGTCTATAAAGTAGATGGTTCACTTACATTCACTGTATTTTAACATTGTTTTTAGATTTCACTTTAATAGAAACTCATGCATTGGAATAATACTTATATTGTATTTCAATCAACCTCTCATTACACGAAACATTAATCTCTCCTAACCGCTACGCACCAGAAGAAGTGAGCATTGACAAGGGGTTATGAGACTGAATGGAACAACTTTCCTTCCCATTGTAACAACATCCCAACTGTGTGTTGATGAGACTGTACCTACCAAGCACTATTAATGAGCCAGCCGAGGGCATGTCCGTGTTTGAATGTTTAGCTACTTCAAGCGCATATTGGAGAGAGTGTCGACTTGTGTAGGGGAGCTAATATCGACTTGGTGAATAGTGGTGCTGTCCAATCTAAAGAGAAAGAAAGGTAGTGCCGAGACACTTGGAGGAGTCTCATTACGTCATTGTTTACTTCACCTGGTACACACCAGTTATATTTCAATTTGAAAACAACCAAACATACATTTTTTTTAGTAGATAGGGCTATGATTTTAATTGGTCATTGCGGTGGATTTTAAAAGCTTATTTATTATTAAAAGTTCCAAAAGGGGACCTGATGTTTAACAACTTAGTTTGTCCCCCATAGAATATAGCTTTGTGTATGTAACACTCTGGTTTGTGCTATGAGTGACGTCACACGCTTAGCCAATCTTTTCCATCTGGCACTAAATTCTATTCTGTTTACATTGCTGTCATGGATACTGAGTGACGTCACAAGCTCAGACAATCAGATGTATTTTTCAGTGGCGGAGCGTGATCTTTATTATTGGTGGGGCTTACAGGTAGCTTACAGGTAATAATCTTTTCTTACCATGTGTTAACAAATTAAATTAATTGATGTTTTCCTAATTTTTAAAAATCACTAGAATTATAAAATCAATATAAATTCTACAAATAAAAATAATGATATATATTTATAATTATTTTTATTTGTAGATTATATTATATATATATATAGGTTTTTAATTAACCTCTCACAATCAAAATAATAAACAATAAAAACCAAATAAGTTCTGTTTTTCTTCATTCACAGTTGGCCACAATTGTTTACCAAACCAAGCATTATAAAAAGTTTTTTTTCTTGCCATCCACCTGCATAAATTGTAAAGTCATTAGGCTGATGTGCTATTAGCCGTCTAATTTTCAGTTTTTCATGCAGTAATCTAAATAAGTAAAAAAAAAAATGAGCCACATCTCGTCCATAAAAATACTAAAAACATTTCTCAACTGGCCAATGTGCCTGGTTGTCTCTTATGTGTTAGTTATTAAAACTCTCCTAAAAAGCGCTGATGAACTTCAAATTACTAGTCTGCCCAACTAATATGATCTAGTAGACCATACAAAAGCAAATGGATGCCATTCCAAATAAATATATTAACGTAATATACGTGTCTTGAAGAAATAATAAATGTGGTGAAGGTATATTTCGTACATGATTTGATATTTAAAAGCACTTTTATCATTACTTTTCACCAAGCATAATATGTTTTCTTCTCTTTAATCTATTCAGGGATAAATATTACCATCAGGTGGCCTGGTGTGACTTTTATATTTTGATGCCGCTCAATTATTGTGTTGACTAGGTATGGTAGCTTTAAAATAAAATAGGTTGAAATGTTGGGTATCTGTCTAACTACACGAAGATACGATTAATTTAACTTTAGTAAATTAATTATATTGTTAATGAGCATTAAATAAAAACGTCAAATTGACAGACAGTTCTTTATTGAAACTTAAACAACAACAAAAACATCCTGGGAAATACATTTTCCGGCCCGACTTTCGGTATCATCCAATTTCCCGAAGTTTTTACCGAAGTTAAGATTCAAAACAGGACTATTATAACTCTTGGTAGAGGTGTCAAAAATGTGACTATAATAATCCGTTCAAAATCAAAATTGCCTTAGGAAGGGCACGCACACATATACCAACATATACATAAATATACCTATATACTATGTACACATATTCATATAGATTATACATATATATTGTATTATTTATATATAATACAATACATCTATTATATGTAAACATGTATATACATATATGTGTATGTAGGTATGTAAGTACTTTATGTGTGTATATATTTGTGTATGTGCGTGTGTGTGTATGTGTGTATGCAATGAAAGTATTTTAAATCAACTCTTTATTTAGATGAAAGCCAAAATTAAATTTTTGAAGCTTATTGTGTGTAATTAACGCCTACAAAGAGATGAAAAATATCCAAAAAGAAATCTTATTTAAAACAGAAAACTAATATTGGCCTCATTGCTTTGTACGTACTTATATAATATAAATTGATATTTTAATTAGAGCTAAATGTTTTTATCCCTCTAAACTCTAGTTCAAATTCAGCTCATTCAACTCTAATAGCCCCAAGTACCAGTACAACCACCTTGCAACGATAAAACTTTGACCTCTGACCCATATCTCTATATATATCACTTGGGATTGATAAATTATAACGACAGTCAGGTTCATCACTAGATAAGAAATATATACCTCATTTGTTAAAATAAATGGTACGGTGCACCGCACAGACTTTCTCTCTCTTTCTATAAACTCGTAAGATTTCTGAACGGAATAATGTACATTATATCATCACCACTCCACATAAGAACACGCATAAAATAATATACAATGATATATAATCAATGAGAAAAGAGGCGCATCTTTGTCCACCTTAGAGCATTTCAAACAGTTTAATGTCTTCCACAAGGGTCAACACTTCGTATTAAAATTTCGATTTCTGGTTAAAATTTTAACATTTTATAAGGTGTTGCAGATCTCCAAGTCATCGCATTGATATTTAATAATTCATTTATACATTTTGACCAATAAAAAATGTAAATATTGACTATTGAGTCTAAAATGGAGATAGATCATTGCTGTGCAAACATTTCTCCTAAGAGCTTTAAGGAAAAATATCATACTTTTTTTAGATACTTACTTATATTTAATTACTCTATGGCATTGGAGAATTATTGCGTTAAGACTTAAGTAGTATATGTTTACAACCAAAGCTCACAAAATTGTATTAATATATTTGCAAATATCTCAGAAACTGTTGCTTTTATAAAAATATATGTCAAATAAAAGTTTTTTATTTTTAATAGTCCTACAATTTTGCAATGATAAGTTGTTTAGTTTCTCAAATAGTTGTGGAGATACGGAAATTAACGCTTCTGTAAAGTACCCTAAAAATCATTTTCATCGGAAAATGAAAATAGCCAGTTTATTTATAATCTTAATCAACGCCTAGATACGAATTTTAATCAAAATCGTTTGAGCAGATTTTGAGAAAACCAAATTTTTCTCTTTTCGCCCTTCAGTAAACTACTCTTAATTTTAAGTTTTTATAGACACACAGACAGACGGCATTGCAAAGACTATTTTTTAGGGTTGTGGGGGTCATGAGACGTTGACATCCATCAACATTTCAGGTTAGTTTTTTCTTTACGGTATCAATACTTAAACTTTAATGTCCAAAAAGTTAAAAAAATTCATATAATTGCGTATAGATTGAAAGTTATTGATTTTATAAAAATATGTTTCGAATAAAATATTTTTATTATAAATATATATACATATTTGTAATGCTAAGTAATTTCATATCTCAAATAGTTTCGGAGCTATTATAAAAAATGTTAATTTACGCATCAGACCGGAGCCCTTAAAGCCAATTTGCCGAAATATTGAGGGTAGCCATTTTGTTTGGAATATTTATTAATGTTTATAAATGAAATTTAATCAAAATCGTTAGAGCCGATTTTGAGAAAATCGACTTTTTTCTCTTTTTGCCCTTCAGTTAACTACCCTTAATTTTAAGTTTTAATATACACACAGATAGACGGCATTGCAAAGATTATTTTTTAGGGTTCGGGGGGTCATGAGACGTCGACATCCATCAACATTTCAGGTTAGTTTTTTTTACGATCGCCATACTTAAGCTTTAATCTCCAAAAAGTTAAAAATATATATATAATTGCATATAGATTGAAAATTATTGATTTTATAAAAATATGCTTCGAATAAAATATTTGTATTATAAATATATATACATATTTGTAATGCTAAGTAATTTCATATCTCAAATTGTTTCGGAGCTATTATAAAAAATGTTAATTTACGCTTCAGACCGGAGCCCTTAAAGCGATTTTGCCGAAATATTGAGAGTAGCCATTTTGTTTGTAATATTTATTAATGTTCATAAATGAAATTTAATCAAAATCGTTAGAGCCGATTTTGAGAAAATCGACTTTTTCTCTTTTTTCCCATCAGTAAACTATCCTTAATTTTAGGGGTAGATATCCAATTCCAAAAACCCCTCAGGGCAACCCTATGAAAACCCTAGATATCAAATTTCAGCTCAATCGGTAAAATAGTTTAGGCTCTAGTTGGAGGTACAGACAGACAGACAGACAGACGGAAATTCAAAAACCACTTTTTCGGATTCAGGGAGTCATGAAACGTCAAAATTCATCAAAATCTCGAGTTCGATTTTTTTGACGATCACCATACTTTCTCTACCTGTAAGATAGAGAGAAAGTAAAAAATATTTATCTGTCCATATTACTGTAATTTATTAATACGTGTACACCCATGAGCAGTTTCTTATAACAATTATTGGTAGTGAATATTTATAATTGGTTGGTAATGGTGGTAGTGGGGGTTACGGTTCAAGAGCAAGCAGTAAGTTGGGGCATCAAGTCATTAAATATGAAACTAGGCAAGTAAGTTGGGGTACCACCATGGGTTGGGTCTAACACATAAGTATATATTCTGGAATTTTGAAAAGTACAATAATTTGTGCATAACCAGTAGTCATTCATTAAACATTAAAAGAAAGTACAATAATTTGTCCATATAAAAGAGTCATTCATTCAGGGTATTTTTAATTGCTGTGTTCAAACGACACAACAATTAAAAATGATTATAGCATAGCAATACAATTTTTCTTTTTCACGTTCTATCCAATGATATAATTTTATCGGCAGTGATTTATTAATTCGAGGTAAAACATCGTTTTGGCAACTTCGAATTTTCATTTAAGTATCCATGTGTACGTTTTTGAGGACGTCAATGAACTGGTAGACATTAGGATGGTTATGGTAGAATGATTTGCTCAGTTTTGAGTGGTAACTATCCCATGCGCTAGTTGTTCTAAGTCCAGTGTCACGACAGGCCCAAATTTGAGGGGGGAAGCAAGCTTCACTTGTCATATAATTATATTAGTCAGATAGTAACATAATTATTTATTTTATCATATAATTATATTAAACAGATTGTCGCAGAATTTAGTTATTTCATCATATAAATTATATTAGTCAAATAGTCGCAGAATTTACTTATTTTATTATATTTCTGCATAGCTGCCATGAATTACAAAAAAAAAGCCTATTCTGTGGCTTCAGGTTTCAGATATGGTAGAAATATAATTGCTCGGAGAAATTGAACAGTTTCGGATTTTCCTTTTACCAATTGATTGTAGCTTCCGAAATCAGGCTTGCAGTATATGGAAATTGCATCCACTAATTTTTATTTCCAGAAAATTTCACGAACCGCAGTGTGTTTGAAGTCGATAACGAATTCCGTAGGTTGAAAATTTAAGCCGGTCTCTTCGCATATTCTTTCGATTGTTGAGAATAGTTGACCGAAAGTTCTAACCTCTTTATTCGGCAACAAACAAAACAACAGAGGAACATTATGTCCTTTCCTGAATCCTAGAATGGTGAAAAGTTGGTAGGAATGCCTAGCACAATATTCAAAAGTTCCATTCACCTAAAAACCACGTCACATTCACATAATAATTTGAGGTATGTTTCACACGAAAAAATCATTATGTGATCGTTTAAATCATTCAGAAGCAAGAAATGTTCGTTCCTGTTAGTTTGAGTGGAAATAGCGTTTAGGGCTGAGTGAACTCATCTTGGCTGGTAGGAACAGAAGGCAACACTGAATGTTTCGCCTTGTTAAGGTTTTTCCTCAGCAATTAAATGTCATTATTAGCAACTCAGCTTCATCTTATGTGATTCCAGCTCTGCATGAATTAAATTGGAGGGATTATCAATCTTAGATTTTGGTATACAAAATGTAGGTTTGTTGGGGCTACTTACTGTTTATTTTCTAAATTTCCGTGGTGGATCGTGGTTGTGAACCAAATAACTTATGGAGAAGTTGACTGTGTCGTCCTTTCCAACAGTGTAAAGTTTGTTTTTAAAAGTGCCATTTACATAACACCATCTTTTCATTCCCGTCTTTGCCGTATGTTTAATATATTAACCCAACCACACTCAAGTCTTTTCCTTTCTAGATGAACATTCTTTTCACTTCCATTTCGCGACTACTCCATGTTGGATAAGGTTCCATTTCACTATCTTGAATGGTATGAACTAACCTGATAGCTTACTTATCTCAATTGTTGATTGCTAAATATCTGACCGTGGCCCACCTTACCAACAATCGGTTCAAGTCCTAGGTGGTTAAAAAAAAGCATCTGCGCGATGTAGATATCGTAGGAAAATTGGAAATACTGCTTATTGCAAAGGGCGTCGTCATTTTACAATGAGCCATTTTATTTGAAAAAAATATTCAGCTTGATATATTTAGGCTTATTATGTTTAAGGGATTTATAATTAAAAAGAGTAAAACGTAAAAATACTTTAGTGATTAAATCATTGTTATTGAAAAATAACAATACGGATACAATTAATAGTTACCATTATTTTACAAAAGTAATATACACATGTACAAATGCATTGTGTCATTCACCAATAATTGTTAGTTCACACTTTCTTTATATGTAAAACCTTTTTATTTTCACATTGTCAATTGCTGTGCACAGTTGGTTTACCTTATACACGCACCTTTTCCTATAGCACTGTTTTTTTTAGACTACACACTTTCAAGTGACATATCCTCAGCCTACAAACACGATTCCTCAGCCACAGCTCTACGAACAGAATATACATATTTTTCCGGGACGTATTTAAGAATTTTGGTGCCAGAAATCCGTAAGTTACTTCTATTGAACACCTATGGAACGTTCAATAAACTTAAGTCCACAACTTCAACCTATTTTAGTTTTTTTTGCAGTGATTTCAATTACTTTTTTCGTTTCTCTTTTCTGGTTTTCATGTGCTTTTTGACGCTCCTCTTTTATATTGTCTTGTCTTTTACAGGCGTGAAAAATATAATCTCTTCTGAGCTCCTTGCAATGCTCTGAGCACAGGTCATGAGTGTTCCCATCGTGCTTGAGGAACACTATTTTTAGTAATTTATTCAGACTGCGTGAGCAAACAGAACACGACTTTCCCTACAAATTCTCCTTCTGAATGTCTTCTCTTTCCTCCGTGGTTTCTCTTCTTGAGCAGGCTCTCTAATCGATTACATATCTTTTTCACTATAAAGTGTTTTCAAAATAGCAGATAGAGTATTCATTGACTCTAATCCTAATTTCGGTTCTGTTCCAAATATTACTGTGTATGGACTTCTGCCTATGATTTGATGGTTTGAAAATTTCTTCTCCACCGAATGAAACGGGAAACTAGTTACCAACCTGTACTTCCATTGTCATCCATCCAGGCACGTAGAATATTTCCCAACCTGTACTTCCATTGTCATCCATACAGGCACGTAGAATATTTCCCAACCTGTACTTCCATTGTCATCCATACAGGCACGTAGAATATTTCCCAACCTGTACTTCCATTGTCATCCATCCAGGCACGTAGAATATTTCCACCTGTACTTTATGTCACATAGCAGTAGAATATCAATGTCACTTTTGCAATAACTAGACTGCAGATGATTAATGGGATAGGGGATTTTTATAACTACTCAGTGTAATGGTTACTCATGGTAGGTGGTTTTTCCTAAATGTTTTTCTAGTTGCGGTCCACGGATATGGGGAAACACTTGCTATAATTCAACCTTCCTAGTCTCTAGTTCACTAGCGTAGTTAGAAAATGGTGTATTCTGAACAGATGGCAAGATACGGTTTTAGGAAACCACGTGGTTTCACCCTCTTCATTACACGGCTCCACGCTCCCCTGCGATTCTGAGTGTCAAAGTATTTCATGCAATATCTTAGTTCAGGAACATAACACAAAATGTTGTTGCATGGTATATAATTAATTATTTTTAATATGTACAGGAAGTTGATTGAATATCAATCAAATCAAAGTGTTAGCAAACTGTTAGCAAAATTTAAATTCTTTGTTGTGATTGGTCGTACGACGACGTTTCAGTGTTGATAAGACTTCTTCAAATAGCACATTTTACACAGTGAGACAAAAATATTGATAGCTGGTCTTGGAACGTAACATTTATTTTTCAGTGCGAGCAATATTTTGTCTTTACCTCCATGACCTGTGGCGTGGTAGTACTGAAAATATGTATCAAAATATTCCTCAACAGGACAACAGGCTCATCAATAGTGATTCTTGTTTTTATAAACACTTTCTTTTCACAAATTTCCATGGAATCATATTTCCTAGTAAGTTCACACTGCTTGTTACTTTTCTTCTTGTATGCTTTTATTGAATCTAAAATTTCAGGATAAATTCTTCTGTGGTTCCAAGGGTCGAATGTTATTTAATCACGTTGCCAATATTATTACTACATTCTTTTTATTTTCTAATTAAATTTTACCTTCAAAATAGTAATTTAACTTGAGAGCTGCTTACACTACCATTAACCTTTACATTTTAATTTTTAACAGTTGAAATCTTCATATCAATCTTAATATTTTAATTAAAATACCCAAAAACTGCTAAAAGAGATGAAAATGTTTATATTTTACTACGTTAGATGTTAAAAGAGGCAGCACACGCACGTAGGAAGAGAAGTTTGGACTGAGGCTTGTCTTATGGAAGGAAGGAAGGAAGGAAGGAAGGAAGAAAGGAAGTAAGGGAGGAAGGAAGAAGGGAGGAAGGAAGGAAGGGAGGAAGGAAGGAAGGAAGGAAGGAAGGAAGGAAGGACGGAAGAAAGGGTACTTTTTGATCTTGATAATATTTCTCTCCAACTGTTTCCAATATGCCTGCAACTGAACAGTCTTATTGCATTACTCCTGGAATAAACTAGGTTGAGTGAGCAAACCAAATTTCATTTTATTAATACCCTAAAGCTGTATGGACCCATTGCAATAAGCCTAAACTGTATAAGGCTTAAAATCTAATGTAATATTGTTAATAATTAGCCTGGTTCATTGCAAAATGACGGTGCCCTTTGCATTAAGTTGGATATTCGAACTATTCACCTTCACAAAGTTACACACATTTTTATAAACCAAGCACTAACATAAGCGTACTTCCTATCTTCCATTAATCTCCCAGAATATATAATTAACAAATAAACAAAAGAACAAAAAAATCTAAGATCATTTTCCATTAAATATATCAAGCCAGCCATATTTATCTGCCTAGTGTGTCTCTAAATTATCTTATTATATGTATAACAAGAAGATTCCCCACAATTTTGATCAAGATATATTAATTAGTCTTCATATCTGATTATTATACTACTTATATGAAGACAAATCTAGATACTTGTTAGTTTAACAGATACATTCCTTCTATTTGTAAACCCCTTCCCTACACCCTATCCTAGAGTGGACCGATACCAGAGCATGTGACGTCTTCAAAGTGTTAACCTTACTCAGTAGACATAATTACTGATCTCGAGACCACCAGGTGTCATACGAACTAAAGATTAAACAGGGAGGTAGCATAGGAACACAACCGCAGATTGTTGAATAAATAAATGGTCAGACTTTCTGGGAACCCGGACTCTTTAGTGAATTGTGCCAGTGTTAAATTGAGACATGTGACATTATACAATAATAAAATACAAAGCACGACATAATGAGATGGACCCTCTTTAAACTAAACAATGGTTCATATAAGTAATTTACAAATCGTCACCCTGACGACGAATAGCCAAACTTATGTAATAATATTAAATAAAAATAATGTTAATTTAATAAAATTTAGCTTAGTTTCTGGTTAATGTACAGTAATTAGTTATAAGATTGATAGCTAGGGTATTTTTAAAGTTTGTTGTAACCAGGTTAGTTTTATTTAAACAAAATAATTTATTCTCCCAGGTGGATACAAACGTGATGCTTGAAAAATGAAACATGGATTACCTTCGTTATTTTGCCAAAAGTTTATTAATTACGGGATAGTTAGCCTTTTTAAGTTAATCTCCTTTCAATAAGGAATAACTGTTAACGGAGTAAAGTACTTTAGTCTTACAGATTGAAAATAATAAATCCTCGTCATGTTCTTCACTAATGGTGGAAATATGGTAAACCAGTAACTGCTTACCTAAATTGTTGGTTTTGTTGTTGATAGCCCAGTAGACTCACTATAGAAATACCTTTAGTAAGTAGCAAGACATGTTCTTCACCAATTGTCGGTGTTACTAAAGAAAATACCAAGTTAATGTGAATTTTCACTTCCACAAACAATTATTATTATATTCTTAAAAAAAATATTATTCTTGGAGTCCTCGATCTGCCTTCTGGGACTGTTTTCTTCAATCCAGATGGTCATAGAGATAATATACTCTAACTTACTTTTAATTTATTATATAACTGACAAAAGTTTCTCTAAAACATCGTTTTAGAACAATACTAACTAATCTACTTATAAATTGATATTAATAAAAGCCGAAAGGTTCTTTAAAACATATTAAGTATAGCAAAACATAATACAATAATATACGTTTATAGAACGAGAGATATCGTAAATAAACAGAAATTACTGTTAGCAAAACTGGCAAAACTCAATGCTGCTTACATTGTCGTGGTTCAGTAATTTTATGACAGTTATAAGAATGCAGTGGATATATCACAAGGCCAAAGCTCCTCGATACAACGATCGGACCAGTTAAGAAGAGAAATACGTTAGTGAAAATCAGAACTTGAAACATTAAAAACCCACAGTCATCATTATTATAATAATCAAATTTAAAGATAAATAAAGATAAAAACAAGCCCTTTAAGAAATAAAAAGACTAAATAGCTTCCCATGTCAGGCGAGCGACTATAGTGGCTCTTGGCGTCTGAAAGCCACGTTTGTTACATATTGCCAATTTGTCCAGGACTATGAAAATAATTTTACATGATATTATAACTACACATTACTAATCAACCTGGATCATGAAATTTTAAACAAATAATCCTTTATTGGACTTGTTTGTAACGCATAAATTTGCTTATTACAGGGTGGTGCCGAAACGATTTGACAGCTAGAACTTGAAAATTAACACTTATTGAAAAGTTAGTTTTCACTGACTAAATAAAAGCAAACTACACACTTTCCTAAGCATAGATCACCTAATTGTTTCTGTCCCACCCCGTATATAGGCTTCTAGTTCGAAAAAAAAAATTGCTATATAGATTTTTAATTAAAATACGTATAATGAAAAACCATTAAATCATTAATGAAGCAAATAAACTTAAAAATTATTAATAAAAACAATTTATCAAATGTTGCGGGAAATTGTTGATATATAAATGATCAACTACACTAATTGCTATAATTCATAGATCTGGGCTTCATCTACGCTCCCAAAACAATATGGTTGTTCTTTATATCTTGATATAATTCATGCGAAATCTCCCTGTACCACAACCATCTAACCAGCTCAAGGGACCATACAATAGAAATGATAGAATAACAAAATACGTCCAAAGAAATGTCTGTTATCTCATTATTTCTTATGGTTTTAGGAGGGAAAAGGGTTGAAGAGAGAAAATAATAGGGCACTAAATATATTTGACTTCTAGATATTCAAGGTAAATTTTCTACACATGAGACGGTAACCATACAATACTTATAAAGTAAGAGATAACACTTCCTAGTTATTTTTCAATAGTAGCTCCAGGATCCTAAAATAATAGCTTTATTCGGAACATTATGTCACTGAAAAATAATAAGAGCTTTCAACATTCTCAACAGGGTCTGATGTTTATTTTAAATGAACAGAACTCCACTATTTGCCATTATTTTCAAGCACTTTCTTGTAAAATATTTAATAAATATATATATATATATATTGCTTACTTTGTATAATCTTAAATACTTAATTACTAATTCTATGGCATTAGAAACTCAAATCTCATTTCCAAACTTACAAAAGTACGCCATATTTTCCTATCTTGAGCTAGTTCTATCCAGTCAACCTTAATACACCCTATCCTTATCTTGAGCTAGTTATATCCAGTCCTCCTCATTAAACCCTATCCTTATCTTGAGCTAGTTCTGTCCAGTCCACCTCAATACACCCTAGCCTTATCTTGAGCTAGTTATATCCAGTCCACCTCATTACACCCTATCCTTATCTTGAGCTAGTTCTGTCCAGTCCACCTCAATACACTCTATCCTTATCTTGAGCTAGTTCTATCCAGTCCTCCTCATTAAACCCTATCTCTTCCAGGTCCATTCAAATGCTATCCTCTTATCTGCGTCTAGGTCTTCCCAATGGTCTCTTCTCATTGGGTTTGCCAGTCAGTATCCTGAACAAGGTTCCAGTCTCCCATTCGTGCTTCCTGTTATGCTCACCGTAATCTATGAGAGTTGACTATACTAACATGGTTTTTGATGAGTACAACGTATGTAACTCATCATTATGTAACATCCTCCACTATCCAATGATTTAATCCCTTTTTGAACCAAATATCTTCCTAACTACCTTGTTTTCGAACACTCTAAATTTGTTCTTGTCATGTAAGGTAAGATACCATGTTTCACACCCATAGAGAACAAACAGTAACATTATTGTGTTGTATATTCTGAGTTTTACATTCCTCGACAGCAGGTGAGAATTCAACAACTTACTGACCGTTGACCGGGCAATAGCATGCATTTCCAGACTTTATTATTTTCCTAATGTTCACACTAATATCGTTATTGCTAGATAAATATTGTTCCTAAGTCTTTAAACTCATTAACCCTGTCAAATGACATGTTGTTCGCTGTGATAAATAAATTATCGCCACAATCTGTGATCTCTCTGTTATCATATGCTTAGTATTTTCACTGTTCACATCTAAGCCTATTTCCTTGTAACACTTTAAAAACAAATTCTCCATTTCTATCAACAGAATCCTTACTCTTGCCCAACAAAGCTAAATCCTCTCTGTAACCTAATAGCTGTGTTCTACTGTTTAATATCAACCCTTCCCAACTTTCTTGCATTACCATAATAGCATACTCTGCCACGCGTATTTCTCAAACATACCTCAATTAGCTTGACCAGTTTTTTATTTTTTTTAGTATTTCAAACTTAACTAGAACTTAATATAGTTTATTTCTTTTAACTGAATCAAATACCATTTTAAAATCCATGTGTAATTGATGAAATCATGTTGTTTTATATTTTTCTAATATTGGCTGAATATTAAAAATCTGATCCGTTGTTGATCTTGTTATAGTAATTTCATGTTTGCTGAACTAGGGCTATGATACTGTGTCCGTCTTGCACGAGTGGGGTTGGGTGGACCAAGGACTGCTCGTCTTCTGAATGGTTGTATTGTTTGTAGAGTGGCATTCCTTAACACAAGTGGTCTTCTGCGAGTTTGTGGTTTGATAAACTACAGTTGCTATGTGCTGGGATGATGGTCCTGATTGGTGCAGGCTGGAGAGGAAGGGGCCTTGTTCTTGGATCACTTATGTTGCCCCCCCTCCCCAACCTCTCAAAGTTCAAATATAAATATACCACCATTTTACACCCAAGTATTACGTTTTGCACTCTAACCCCATAAACGGTATGACTGTTTAAGTTTAGGGGGGGCCAAGTTCAGAGTATCCCCCTTCCTGATTATCAAAATGTTGTGCACCCAAGTATGTCGTTTTGCACCCTAATAGATTAGCGAGAAAAAAAATATTTAACATACAAAATAATTAAGTCATTGGACCCTCCTAGTGGGAGAGCAACTGGTTTTCCGTGTGAGCTTTGTGATACAATATTACGGCTTTTTTAGTTATCAACTGGCACCCCTAATAGTACAAAAACATGTATTGCCACTTCCGAAACTCATACAGAGGGGCTGGGATGTATGGCGCAGGGGGAGGGGAAATATCATGTTACTTGTTACAACAATATTGTCTGTAGCTTCCATAAATTTTATTATATAAAAGCCTACATTAACTAAAATTAAAGCTAATAAATATATCTACAATTTTTATATAAAATAAAATGGCTGACATCATGTAATTAACTTATTATCTCCAGAAATATTAACAAACAATAAACATTTTACTTTTTTCTATTATTTTTGGTAGTAGTAAGCAAATTAATATTCATAGATTTAATAATAGTAAAAACTATAATAGTATTTTTACCTTTCTTTAGTTTGAGATAATTACGTCCTCCCTATCAAAAAAATTAAGGGGCCCAGAAGTTGTTCTCTATCCAGCAGTTATGAAAACATTGGATTAAAATTCCCTCAACAGATGTGCACAGTAATGTAATAACTTAACTTGTTCAATGGTATTATTGGCATCGAAAAATGTTATAGGCTTACTTTACAAAATAAGTGTTTAATTTGAAACAAAAGCATTAAGAAAAATCTTTTACATTAAAGGCTTATGAGTAATTAAGTGGTCCTGCAAAAACTTTGTTTGGAAAATAAGTAAATTAAAATATAAAAATTTACTGAACCACATTTCTTATAATGATTCACGAAAAAATAGTAAATTTGCTCATATATTTGTAAATACAGGGTGATCCAAAAGTCAAGCAACCCAAAAAAACCCGTATATTTTGTGCCATCAATTTGTCATATTATTGATTTATTCGTCACGCGTGATTCTAGAAAGCTAACGATTTTGATTAAATTTCATTTATAAACATTAATAAATATTCCAAACAAAATGGCTACTCTCAATATTTCGGCAAAATCGTTTTAAGGGCTCCGGTCTGATGCGTAAATTAACATTTTTTATAATAGCTCCGAAACTATTTGAGATATGAAATTACTTAGCATTACAAATATGTATATATATTTATAATACAAATATTTTATTCGAAACATATTTTTATAAAATCAATAACTTTCAATATATACGGAATTATATATATATTTTTAACTTTTTGGGCATTAAAGCTTAAGTATTGCGACCGTAAGAAAAACTAACCTGAAATGTTGATGGATGTCGACGTCTCATGACCCCCCGAACCCTTAAAAATAGTCTTTGCAATGCCGTCTGTCTGTGTGTCTATTAAAACTTAAAATTAAGGGTAGCTTACTGAATGGCAAAATGAGAAAAAGTCGATTTTCTCAAAATCGGCTCCAACGATTTTGATTAAATTTCATTTATAAACATTAATAAATATTCCAAACAAAATGGCTACCCTCAATATTTCGGCAAAATGGCTTTAAGGGCTCCGGTCTGATGCGTAAATTAACATTTTTACTTTCTCTCTATCTTACAGGTAGAGAAAGTATTGTGATCGTCAAAAAAATCGAACTCGAGATTTTGATGAATTTTGACGTTTCATGACTTCCTGAATCCGAAAAAGTGGTTTTTGAATTTCCGTCTGTCTGTCTGTCTGTCTGTCTGTCTGTCTGTACCTCCAACTAGAGCCTAAACTATTTTACCGATTGAGCTGAAACTTGATATCTAGGGTTTTCATAGGGTTGCCCCGAGGGGTTTTTGGAATTGGATATCTACCCCTAAAATTAAGGGTAGTTTACTGAAGGGCAAAAAGAGAAAAAGTCGATTTTCTCAAAATCGGCTCTAACGATTTTGATTAAATTTCATTTATGAACATTGATAAATATTCCAAACAAAATGGCTACTCTCAATATTTCGGCAAAATCGTTTTAAGGGCTCCGGTCTGATGCGTAAATTAACATTTTTTATAATAGCTCCGAAACTATTTGAGATATGAAATTACTTAGCATTACAAATATGTATATATATTTATAATACAAATATTTTATTCGAAACATATTTTTATAAAATCAATAACTTTCAATATATACGCAATTATATATATATTTTTAACTTTTTGGGCATTAAAGCTTAAGTATTGCGACCGTAAGAAAAACTAACTTGAAATGTTGATGGATGTCGACGTCTCATGACCCCCCGAACCCTTAAAAATAGTCTTTGCAATGCCGTCTGTCTGTGTGTCTATTAAAACTTAAAATTAAGGGTAGTTTACTGAATGGCAAAAAGAGAAAAAGTCGATTTTCTCAAAATCGGCTCAAACGATTTTGATTAAATTTCATTTATAAACATTAATAAATATTCCAAACAAAATGGCTACCCTCAATTTTTCGGCAAAATGGCTTTAAGGGCTCCGGTCTGATGCGTAAATTAACATTTTTTTAAATAGCTCCGAAACTATTTGAGATATGAAATTACTTAGCATTACAAATATGTATATATATTTATAATACAGATATTTTACTCGAAACATATTTTTATAAAATCAATAACTTTCAATATATACGCAATTATATGAATTTTTTTAACTTTTTGGACATTAAAGTTTAAGTATTGCGACCGTAAAAAAAAAACTAACCTGAAATGTTGATGGATGTCGACGTCTCATGACCCCCCGAACCCTAAAAAATAGTCTTTGCAATGCCGTCTCTCTGTGTGTCTATAAAAACTTAAAATTAAGGGTAGTTTACTGAAGGACGAAAAGAGAAAAATTTGGTTTTCTCAAAATCTGCTTAAACGATTTTGATTAAAATTCGTATCTAGGCGTTGATTAAGATTATAAATAAACTGGCTATTTTCATTTTCCTATGAAAATGATTTTTAGGGTACATTACAGAAGCGTTAATTTCCGTATCTTCACAACTATTGGAGAAACTAAACAACTTATCATTGCAAAATTGTAGGACTATTAGAAATAAAAAACTTTTATTTGACATATATTTTTTAAAAACAGCAGTTTCTGAGATATTTGCAAATATATTAATACAATTTTGTGAGCTTTAGTTGTAAACATATACTACTTAAGTCTTAACGCAATAATACTCCAATGCCATAGAGTAATTAAATATAAGTAAGTATCTAAAAAAAGTATGTTATTTTTCCTTAAATCTCTTAGGAGAAATGTTTGCATAGCAATGATCTATCTCCATTTTAGACTCAATAGTCAATATTTACATTTTTTATTAGTCAAAATGTATAAATGAATAATTAAATATCAATGCGATGACTTGAAGATCTGCAACACCTTTTAAAATGTTAAAATTTTAACCAGAAATCGAAATTTTAATACGAAGTGTTGACCCTTGTGGAAGACATTAAACTGTTTGAAATGTTCTTAGGTGGACAAAGATGCGCCTCTTTTCTCATTGATTCTATATCATTGTATATTATTTTATGCGTGTTCTTATGTGGAGTGGTGATGATACAATGTACATTATTCGGTTCAGAAATCTTACGAGTATATAGAAAGAGAGAGAAAGTCTGTGCGGTGTGCCGTACCATTTATTTAATTTCTCTCTATCTTACAGGTAGAGAAAGTATGGTGATCGTCAAAAAAATCGAACTCGAGATTTTGATGAATCTTGACGTTTCATGGCTTCCTGAATCCGAAAAAGTGGTTTTTGAATTTCCGTCTGTCTGTCTGTCTGTCTGTCTGTACCTCCAACTACAGCCTAAACTATTTTACCGATTGAGCTGAAACTTGATATCTAGGGTTTTCATAGGGTTTCCCCGAGGGGTTTTTGGAATTGGATATCTTACCCCTAAAATTAAGGGTAGTTTACTGGAGGGAAAAAAGAGAAAAAGTCGATTTTCTCAAAATCGGCTCTAACGATTTTTATTAAATTTCATTTATGAACATTAATAAATATTCCAAACAAAATGGCTACTCTCAATATTTCGGCAAAATGGCTTTAAGGGCTCCGGTCTGATGCGTTAATTAACATTTTTTATAATAGCTCCGAAACTATTTGAGATATGAAATTACTTAGCATTACAAATATGTATATATAATTATAATACAAATATTTTATTTGAAACATATTTTTATAAAATCAATAATTTTCAATCTATACGCAATTATATATATTTTTTTAAATTTTGGACATTAAAGTTTAAGTATTGCGACCGTAAAAAAAAAAACTAACCTGAAATGTTGATGGATGTCGACGTCTCATTATCCCCCGAACCCTAAAAATAGTTTTTGCAATGCCATCTGTCTGTGTGTCTATTAAAACTTAAAATTAAGGGAAGTTTACTGAAGGGCGAAAAGAGAAAAAATTGGTTTTCTCAAAGTCTGCTCAAACGATTTTGATTAAAATTCGTATCTAGGCGTTGATTAAGATTATAAATAAACTGGCTATTTTCATTTTCCTATGAAAATTATCTTTAGGGTACTTTCCAGAAGCGTTAATTTCCATATCTCCACAACTATTTGAGAAACTAAACAACTTAGCATTTCAAAATTGTAGGACTATTATAAATAAAAAAAATTTATTTGACATATAATTTTATAAAAGCAACAGTTTTCTGAGATATTTGCAAATATATTAATACCATTTTGTGAGCTTTAGTTGTAAACATATACTACTTAAGTTTTAACGCAATAATTCCCAATGCTATAGAGTAATTAAATATAATTATCTAAAAAAGTATGTTATTTTTCCTTAAAGCTCTTAGGAGAAACGTTTGCACAGCAATGATCTATCTCCATTTTAGACTCAATAGTCAATATTTACATTCTTACTTTCTCTCTATCTTACAGGTAGAGAAAGTATTGTGATCGTCAAAAAAATCGAACTCGAGATTTTGATGAAATTTGACGTTTCATGACTTCCTGAATCCGAAAAAGTGGTTTTTGAATTTCCGTCTGTCTGTCTGTCTGTCTGTCTGTACCTCCAACTAGAGCCTAAACTATTTTAACGATTGAGCTGAAACTTGATATCTAGGGTTTTCATAGGGTTGCCCCGAGGGGTTTTTGTAATTGGATATCTACCCCTAAAATTAAGGGTAGTTTACTGAAGGGCAAAAAGAGAAAAAGTCGATTTTCTCAAAATCGGCTCTAACGATTTTGATTAAATTTCATTTATGAACATAAATAAATATTCCAAACAAAATGGCTACTCTCAATTTTTCGGCAAAATCGTTTTAAGGGCTCCGGTCTGATGCGTAAATTAACATTTTTTATAATAGCTCCGAAACTATTTGAGATATGAAATTACTTAGCATTACAAATATGTATATATATTTATATTACAAATATTTTATTCGAAACATATTTTTATAAAATCAATAACTTTTAATATATACGCAATTATATATATATTTTTAACTTTTTGGGCATTAAAGCTTAAGTATTGCGACCGTAAGAAAAACTAACCTGAAATGTTGATGGATGTCGACGTCTCATGACCCCTCGAACCCTTAAAAATAGTCTTTGCAATGCCGTCTGTCTGTGTGTCTATTAAAACTTAAAATTAAGGGTAGTTTACTGAAGGGCAAAAAGAGAAAAAGTCGATTTTCTCAAAATCGGTTCTAACGATGTTAATTAAATTTCATTTATGAACATGAATAAATATTCCAAACAAAATGGCTACTTTCAATATTTCGGCAAAATCGTTTTAAGGGCTCCGGTCTGATGCGTAAATTAACATTTTTTATAATAGCTCCGAAACTATTTGAGATATGAAATTACTTAGCATTTCAAATAAGTATATATATTTATAATACAAATATTTTAATCGAAACATATTTTTATAAAATCAATAACTTTCAATATATACGCAATTATATATATTTTTAACTTTTTGGGCATTAAAGCTTAAGTATTGCGACCGTAAGAAAAACTAACCTGAAATGTTGATGGATGTCGACGTCTCATGACCCCTCGAACCCTTAAAAATAGTCTTTGCAATGCCGTCTGTCTGTGTGTCTATTAAAACTTAAAATTAAGGGTAGTTTACTGAAGGGCAAAAAGAGAAAAAGTCGATTTTCTCAAAATCGGCTCAAACGATTTTAATTAAATTTCATTTATAAACATTAATAAATATTCCAAACAAAATGGCTACCCTCAATATTTCGGCAAAATGGCTTTAAGGGCTCCGGTCTGATGCGTAAATTAACATTTTTTTAAATAGCTCCGAAACTATTTGAGATATGAAATTACTTAGTATTACAATTAGTATATATATTTATAATACAGATATTTTATCCGAAACATATTTTTATAAAATCAAAAACTTTCAATATATACGCAATTATATGATTTTTTTTAACTTTTTGGACATTAAAGTTTAAGTATTGCGACCGTAAAAAAAAAAAAACTAACCTAAAATGTTGATGGATGTCGACGTCTCATGACCCCCCGAACCCTAAAAAATAGTCTCTGCAATGACGTCTGTCTGTGTGTCTATAAAAACTTAAAATTAAGGGTAGTTTACTGAAGGACGAAAAGAGAAAAATTTGGTTTTCTCAAAATCTGCTTAAACGATTTTGATTAAAATTCGTATCTAGGCGTTGATTAAGATTATAAATAAACTGGCTATTTTCATTTTCCTATGAAAATGATTTTTAGGGTACATTAGAGAAGCGTTAATTTCCGGAACTCCACAACTATTGGAGAAACTAAACAACTTATCATTGTAAAATTGTAGGACTATTAGAAATAAAAAACTTTTATTTGACATATATTTTTATAAAAACAGCTTTTTCTGAGATATTTGCAAATATATTAATACAATTTTGTGAGCTTTAGTTGTAAACATATACTACTTAAGTCTTAACGCAATAATACTCCAATGCCATAGAGTAATTAAATATAAGTAAGTATCTAAAAAAATTATGTTATTTTTCCTTAAATCTCTTAGGAGAAATGTTTGCATAGCAATGATCTATCTCCATTTTAGACTCAATAGTCAATATTTACATTTTTTATTGGTCAAAATGTATAAATGAATAATTAAATATCAATGCGATGACTTGAAGATCTGCAACACCTTTTAAAATGTTAAAATTTTAATACGAAGTGTTGACCCTTGTGGAAGACATTAAACTGTTTGAAATGTTCTTAGGTGGACAAAGATGCGCCTCTTTTCTCATTGATTCTATATCATTGTATATTATTTTATGCATGTTCTTTTGTGGAGTGGTGATGATACAATGTACATTATTCCGTTCAGAAATCTTACGAGTTTATAGAAAGAGAGAGAAAGTCTGTGCGGTGTGCCGTACCATTTATTTTAATAGACCATCCTACTTCTCCCACTGTCGATGCTGTAGATAATGGCATGTACAGTTTGCAGACAAATTTTTCGAATCCCACTTCAAATTCCAACCTTCATTTCACTTTCAAAATACAACTTTCCTTTGCCTGAAAAGCATTCTGTGTTATCACAGCGAGTGAAGGCATGAAATCTTGGCATGGTACTGGCTTTTTGTGGACCCATTACTAGATAGTTAATACTGTGCTTGAAGTAGAACAGTTAATAATGCTATTCTTTTGGTGGGGCAGGTATCAGTGAGGTAACATGAACTGCAGTTATTGGCAAAACTGTGGTTACATTAGAATTGAAGGCAGCCCATGTTGAAATATTTGAATTTCCACTCATGTCTTCACTTACACATTGTGTGCCACTTTGCAGGGAAGCACCTCTGATTTTGTGGAATGTCTTTCCTATAAGCCATACATTCATGTCGATAATATCAGGGTGGCCAACAAAAGCTGGGCTTAATTCAGGATGAGTGTTGGATCTCAGAATCGGTTTGGATGGCATAAAACAATCTTTAATAACAGTTGAACAGTCAGGAAGGTATAATGCACAATTTTCAGACGTTTTTCAAGTTGAAGAACTTATGTATTGTCATCTACCTCTTTTCGATGATAAATGACCAGCGCTGTGGCATGTGTAGTGTTTTTCCATTAGAGGTATCTTATATAAAATAAACAATGTCTGCTGCGGAAAATATATATCAGCTCTAGACCATATTTGCAGGTATATACACTCCATTATTCCTGCAGACATCATCCATAACACACTGCGATTTGAACCTCATACCTGAGAAGACAGTTATACTCGATCGAGAAGCCCTATCAATGAAGCAGATTGACAGTACTTTTGTTTCTAGTGACTTGATAAATTGCCGTTCCTTTAGCAACTTGTTGAGGCCTAACATATATTGGCTGAATATTGTAAGTACATGAAATGGTACACTTGTATCTAATTGTACGTCATAGATAACAGTTTGTGAGGTACTCATGGCTACTTTATTTACAGCGGCTGGTTTTCTTTCCGACGAAATTATTTCTTTTCTCCCATTAACAAGCCATTTAAAGAATGCATACACTTCACATGGAATGAGATCCTTAGGCGTGTATATTTTTCCTGTGAACTTCCATTGTTGAGCGTAATTTATACACTTTCTGAGTCAAAGAGCTGCATCATAAAGACACCGCATGTTCACATCCGTATCATTACCACACTGATATATTACATCGATAGAAACATCTCGTATTAAAAAAAAGCTATTTCCGGTTAGTTTCTTCAAGCTGGTTGGTGGAATTCAATATCACCAATGCTGTCAATGAGTGTTTGCTTTATTTGTTTCCACGATATCATAGGATAAACCATGTTGTTCATTACCCGAAGGTTTTTATAAGTGGTTTGTATAACAGCCATATTTATATCCCACTTTTGTAGACATTCAAGAATGAGACTGATAAATTCAATTTATGCTGCAACTTCTGTTGTATAGTATTTAGTCTTTGTAGCCTGCTTTAGCACATCACTTACATTTTTGGTCCAGCATAGCTCAATCAACTGACAGTCTTCTAAGAGGTATCACTCTTGAGTGAACACAATTACAAAAGAAACATTCTTCCTTACTGAAAGGCACACACCTAGAACGAGTAAGTCGGGTTTTACTCCCTGTATCACTTTCAGTTGATCACATTTGAATGTAATCTTCCTGTTTCTCATATTTTTGTTTTAAATGGTAAAGTTTTCCTTTGTGAATAACAGTTTGGAACCAACTCCAATGCCAAGATTCTCCTCCCTCAATAAGTTTTTGGGCAGTTACTCCATGCAGCCAATGGTTCACTACCACGCATAGGTAATCAAGGTAATATGCCCGCTTTTTGATTTTTTGTAGTACACGTTCATGAGTTCCAGGGTTTTTAACAAGACTTTCTTTGAAGGCAATATTACAAATCATACATACATTGATGTCAATGCACATTTTGGGAATTTATGGGGGCAACATTTCTTCTTTATCATACATAATTAAAATGAGTCATCTTTTTGGAATCACAATTTCAAATATAATCATTCAATGACCTGAAACAAAATAAAAATACTTGGAATTACGCGAATGATGAGAACATTTTTAAAAATCAAGGCTGTAAGATATCCATTTTTGACAATATGATACTCAATTTTTATAAAAGAAAATCCTATTATATCTGAAAAAGGAAGGAAAAAATAATACTCCATAGCCCTTGTTGCTGATAAGACATCTTAAATTTTAAATAAATTTACTACAATCACAAATAACAGAAACATCGTAAAATATAATTATAATATTTGGATATTTTTGGATATTTTAAGTCAATTTCATGTTTATGGCCATTTTGTTTTATACTACTATTGTAGATAATTTAACTGTCTTTAATTTGATACATTGTAAGCATTTCTATCATAAATATAATAGAAGTTAGAAATAAATATGTTGGAAAAAGTAGTTTGATTTCTCCTTTTAACTTCCCCTCACGACCTTCATCCCTCTTCATGAGTTCCGGAAGTGGCAATTAGTATTTTTGTAATCTTTGAGGCACCAGTTAATAAATAAAAAACGCAATATTGTATCAAAAATTTCTCATGGATTCTAATATTTGACCAGTTTGTCCCACACTATCCCTCCAGCCCTCACACCCTCAAATTAAGAATGTAAATATGCCATTGTTTTATAACTATTTAGCATCATTTTGCACCCAAGTACTAACGTTTACAAACCATTACCAGAGACTGCATGATTGTTTTGTTTGGGGGTGAGGGGCAAGCTAAGAGCAACCCCCTAATATTAAAATGTTATTTTAATGCAAATTTAAAATTTTGATTTGCACCAATTTGAACCCAAGTATGGTGTTTTGCACCTTAATAGTTTTGCAAGGAAAAATAATCAATAAAAAATAAGATCAGAATTAATTAATGGGTCAAGTTCAGCTTATGCCTTGTTTCCCCCAAAAAAGTTGTGATTTTTCCTATGGTAATATTAATGTATTGTTTACACTCAAACATGAAGTTTCGAACTTAACAGCCAGAAAAAATTAACAATAACACAAAGTTATAGTGTCTTATTATATTCATGGATTTCCAAAGTTTATAAATGTTTTTCACGAAATGTTTTACACCTTAGTAATAATTTTACTTTAAAGTAGAAATAAATATATTGTTTCAATGTCTTGTTTGGAAACCGTTTTACACACAATTTTCTTTTTTTGACTTTTGATATCATTTTACTCTGATATACATGTTGTGTCTTATAATAGAGTTTTAGTGTCACCAAATTTGAAAATTATTGCCTTGTTGACGACATTTTAATTTTATATGAACAAGTCTAGTAAACTTTTTTGACGGGTTTTACTATGTGAAATACTGATGGTATAACCTGCTTTTCTCATTATTCAGCCACTTTAAATTTCACTAGTTCTGGTACGTTTCTTATCGCTATCTTGCTGATAAACTGTCAGTGCCGATGGTTATCTTTCCCACGTGGTCAGCGTAAGACCAAAACTACCCTAGTTGAGATTCTTTTATGGAAATGTGTTCGAGCTGGAAGGGTGTGCATAGTCATCTTTAATAGTAGAAAGCTACCATTTTCCTATATTACTATATTATTACACAGGTTTAATACTAATATTATATAGTATATATATATATACAATAAAGTTGTGCATTATAAAACTTATTTTCATTTATATTTAGAATAAACGGCAATATTTTCCTCATTTGTGGAAATTATTATTTATAAAATAACGAGGCGCTTTATATCCCAGACCATGGCTCATTAAGTAGTGATTTTTTAAAAAATAATCTGAAATAGTGAAAATATAGTTATTAGGTCCCATTAATTGCTAAACTTTTGTGCTGATCTTTTTTTATTTAACTTAAAATGATTCTAGCTATAGAGCTTAGAATTTTAAAATATTTACCCCAACATATTTTACTCCAAATTTAAAAAGTTGAGATTGTTCAATATATTTTAGAAAAATTAATTTGAATCCTAAGTAGAATTTAAATAAGAAATGTATTTTATATTTAAATATTTGGCTTTTAAGAAATAACTATTCACAAGTTATAAAATATGCTCTAAATATAGTTTAAGCATTTTTTAAATATAATTTTTATTTTCTCATATAGAGAGAAAATAGTCCTACTGTAATCATGAATATTTTCGCCTCGAGATTATGATGAAGCTTTACGTTTTATTTTTCCCGAATAAAAATGTGGATTTTACAAATCTATCTGTCTCTGAACATAGATACTAAACTGTTTGAATGATTTTGTTCAAAATTTAAAGGCTATATATGGGAATTTTATTAATTTAGTCACTAATACTTATATTAACGGTAGTTTATTTAAGAGTGAATTTTGAAAATTACAAATATTTGAGAAGGTTTTAACAATTTTGTTTAAAAATGTATTTAGCTAGTATTTGATCTGATAAATAACACTGTACACTTATTTTTTTGAGTAAAAATTCGTTTTAGTACAGTTTAGTGAAAAATAATTTCTGGAAAGTCGAAAGATTTTCTAAAATGATTAGCTGTTTGTTTAAATATGTACGTATATATGGGGAGTTCTCAACATGACAAATAGAAATGTACACTTGTTCTTTTAGGGGAACATTCACTAAAGGGTAGTTTACTAAAGACTTGAAATGTTTTGAAAATAGTTCACGATTTGGCTTAAAATGTGTATCTGGCAAGTTATTTACAGTACAAATAATTACATAATTATTCGTTTTTATTAAACAGTTGAATTAATAGTAGTGCTGATTATTGATATTCAAAAAATAGTAATTTAAAAAAGATTTTTTTAATTACTGCGTTTTACTGCCTGTTAAGCTTACACGCATCTATGATAATTAATTTAATGGTGTAGGGAGGAGGAAGGAAGCATTTTAGAGGTAATTACCTGCATTTGTGTGAAAGGAGAGTGGAAAACCATTGAGGGTAAAATACCCTCAGTAGACACGACCGGTATTCGAACATCGATCTCCCCATCTCCAGCAGTTGTCGGAGTAGTTCAACTTCTTTCCGCTAGGTTATAGAACCATCAAATAAGTAAAATAATGCTACCCCGCTTACCCTGAGTTCCCCTATATCTTATAAAACGGGTTAAATCACTTTGAGGATTTATTATTTGATAAAATAACATCTTGAGTATGCGGTATTTACTCATTTAATGAGATATTCAATTCAAATTGAACAGGAATTCCGTTATAGTTCACTCGTATTGATTCCATGAAATGCTAGTCTCTACTTTACCAAAATCCTATTCAGCCATAGATATGGATATATTTCCTGAATTTCAAATGTATCCTTCCATTTAGTGTTATATCTTTGTTCTCTGTATGTCGGTTTTCGAGAGCCCTACGGGGCTGGTGTGTACTGTGTTATCTGTCTGTTTCTTGTATTTTACAAAGGTTATATTTGATGTTTACGGAAAATTAAAATTACCTTGCAAACAAACAAATGTATCCATACAAATTACAAACTGATAACTTCCTAATGTCCTAGAGTAGTTGCAAATATGTGTGTTTTTATAAGATTACTTGAAAACAAACGAAATCCAAATATAATAAATTTTGCCATATTATTATGTTTGATATTAGCTGGTCTGAATCTTCTTTTTCAACAATAATAATATTGATAACAAATAAAGAAACCATATATCTGACCACTCACTACTTAAATATCTAACCCCGCCGTTCCCTTACAGGGTAGGCAAGAAACTGTGCATATAGATAAAAAAACAACAATTCCGTACTTAACCTATCCTCACTAAATTTTTCCACCCTTCCCTAGCGGGCATACGCCCTTCATCAACAACATCCAAACACGTATTAAAAGATTAAATTCGTTTGGTCCCAACTCAAACAGAAATTAACATTCAGTCTTTCCCTAAACGCACATACTACTGTTTTCTCATTTAAATATTGAAGGATTCAAATAATAATTTGTTCTGTTTTACTATCATTGGCTATATGCCACTATGCGTGAATTAAGTAATGAATCAAATAAAACATATTTATTTAAAAAGGTCGCGTGAGGGTTTTGTTGTTCATTTATTTGATGAATAAAAATATTTGTGTGTAAATATAGTAAGTTGTTTTGTGAAAGTGTGTGTGTGTATATTTCATAAAATATTTTTGGAATATTAATAATTTTTTAGGCAGTAAAATTTGAAAAATTCTAGCGACCAAAAACAAAATTTAGTTGTAAGTATTGAAATTAATTGTATATTAGATCTCGTGGTCTTGGGGCAAAGTGCTTGCCTCAAGACCCGATGTTTGAGAGTTCAAACCCAACTGAGGTCAACGGAGTTTTACTGAGCGATACGAATCCGTAGCACAACTTCCTTCAGAGGGGAATTAAAACCGTCAGTCCCATAAGGAATGAGGTATGTGAAAATACCTTTCTGGTAAAATTGGTAGGCTATTTCACTGTCGCTCATAGAAACTCTCGTGTGTAAGGTAATGGAGCACAACCACACTCCCTGAACTCCCCAGGCCATGGTATTTCTACCAGTCCAGTATTAACCAGCAGAAGGACTGAGTGCATGTCCAGCTACGGATGGATAGAAATCACAGTAAATCAACCTCCGGGTTGTTGACTTAACAAGAAGATTAAGTTGACGAGCTTACTGAATATATCATCAGTCCGCAGTGTAAACAGAGGAACCGTTTGGCTCTTGGGCTAGAAACTGTAAGAATACTCTGACCTAAACGACGGTATTAACCATTGGTAGAGCTGCTATCGACTAGTCACGTGGGTGACGTAACTCTTCCTTTTATAATTTTAATTCACACATGGAGAAAGTTTAATTAATATTAATATTTGAGCTATTTACAATAGTTTAATATCACGAAACTATATTTCCCAAATAGTTTAGTAATGTTATTTTTGTTTAAATTTGATTTCACTTATATTATTTTTTACAATCTGTTTCGTCGTAAAAATTGTCCAGGAAGATATCATGTGTGTCATTTATAAATGTAGTGAAATTATAATCCATTCAATATATATATATATATATTTATATTGATCAAAAATATAAAAAGTTTTAGTATTGAGTTAAGGTAAATAAGACATAACATTTTAATTAATTTCGTAACCAGTGAATACTTTGTTACTTACTTTACTTTCTTAAATAAGTAAATTAGTAAGGATTTAATAACTTTATCTTCAACACCGTATGTTATTTTGACCACGACAATCGCTCAGTGAGATAATATTTAATCTTATTTTATTTATCAAGACTATAACAACTATTTGGGAATTTTTTCAGTATAAGACACTAATCAGTCACCGGAAGAATTCAGTATGACACGGATTAAATTAATTTCTATTGGACATCCTTGGTAGGCCTACATGCTTAACTTTACATAAAATAAGTTTACTTTATATATCCTAAATAAAAACTAAATTTTAACTAATATAAGATTGTTGGAAAGAATGAAACAATAAGTGTATATTTTAAATGAAAATATATTACAGTCCATTTCTCACTTTTATATGTTACTAATCAACTTTTGAAAAGAGAACTAGGAAACTTCAATTTGATTTCTAGTTTATTTGAATGTAATTCACTTGTTGGAATATGTTTAAGGCTATTTTTGTTGGATGCTAGACGAGTGCACGCCTTAAAAGCGCTCTTAGTAAAGTAAGAATATGAACCAACCCACGGCAGTGAAAGGTTGTTTGCGGGAAGTTACTCACCATTGTGACGGGACTAATGGAACCGAAACTTCTGATGTAAAGTTCACAGGTCACGTGGGTCGCATTGTCTGCAACAATGACACAATCCACTCACTATACACACATACTTACAAATACACAATTCAGGGATATATCAAAGGAGTGTGACATGGTCGTAGGGAGAATATAATTTTGGGGAGGGTTTTAAATTATAAGTTTATGGCATGTTGTTATGACTTACTATTAAACCCCAGTAAATAAAAACATTGTTATGGTCTGATTTTTGTAGGAAGAACAGTATATGTTAGTTCCTAAAGTTACTATAACTTTTTAAATACATTCATACGTCAAGTAATGTGATATACAGCTGTCACTTTTGATAGATATTATCAATACGGATAAAATAACACAGATAATAAAATAAAATATTATTGTTGGCTGCAATGAAACATGTTTGAACTTTCGCTTTGCGTTCTTCCAAACCAAAATCAGGGTATATTTTATACAGTAGTGGTGGGAACATTTTTTTGGAGTGTAAGGGGACCAGAAAATATTTAAAAATAAATATTTTCTACTCTCTTCCACCACAGTTAATGTTAGAAACTTATATGCTCCTAGAAGCTATTTATAGTTTCCCTAGGTTGGAGAATGTTTGAAAATTATACTCTTTTAACAGCTATTGAGGATAGAGTATCCCGAGATTTTTTTAAATGGAATAACATAAGATAGTAAAATATATTTGGAGCCCGAGATAATTGGATATCCCTTGAACAATGCTTTAATTATTCTTTTTTGACCTCTGATACCTTTTTACTCTGATATACTTGTGTCTTATACTAGAGTTTTAGTGTCACCAAATTTGATACTTATTAACTTGTTGATGACCTTCTTGGGCATATTTAATAGTAGAAAGCTACCATTTTCCTATATTATTATACAGTTTAACTAATATATATACACAATAAAGTTGTGCACTATACAACTTATTTTCATTGAATTTAGAATAAATGACACTATTTTCCTCATTTGTGTAAATTATTATTTATAAAATACGAGGCGCTTTATATTCCGGACCATGGCTGAGTAAGTAGTAACTTTTTTCATAATATTCTGAAATAGTGAAAATTATAGTTCTTATGTCCAGTTAATATATTATTATTATTATTATTATTATTATTATTATTATTATTATTAGCACCGCGTCATACTACCCGCTCGGGTTGTACGCACTTAAGCTAATGTGTAAAATGGTAGGGTGATTGTAAGATGAAAGAGAGGACCTACAGTTTATCGTGGGATCCGAACCATGGTGGAGGCCTGGCACTCCACACATTCACAAGTCGTGATTAATACACGTCTTCTCAGAGGTGAAGGAAGGGTTTGGCAATCAGATAAATGTGTGCTGGGACCGAGGATTGAACCCCGGACCACAGAGGTCTGACACCTTACTCCTAGACCGCCAGATAATGCCGCCAGCAATGTTTTAATAGCTAAACTTTTGTGCTGAATAAAATGTTTTATTAAACTTGAATGATCCTGACTATGGAGCTTAGAAATGTAAAATATTATTTGCCCCAACATATTTTACTCCAAATTTTAAAAATTGAGTTTGTTTAATATATTCTAGATAAATTAATTTAAATCTTACGTAAAATTTAAATATAATCTGTATTTTATATTTAAATGTTTGACTTTTAAGAAATAACTATTCACATGCTAGAAATTATGTTTTAGATATAGTTAAACTATTTTTTTTGTAGATTTTTTATTTTCTCATGTATAGAGAGAGTATTGTAATCGTGAACATTTTCAACCGTGAGATTATGATAAATCTTTACGTTTTATGTTCCCCTGAATTCACAAATGAGGATTTTACAATTCTATCTGTCTCTGAGTATAGATCCTAAACGGTTTGAATGATTTTGTTCAACATTTAATGAATATACTTTAGGAATTTGCATTTATTTTTACACTGATCCTTATATTAACTATAGTTTATTTAAGAGTGACTTTTGAAAATTACAAATATTTCGAGATGGCTCTAACAATTTTGTTTAAAATGCGTATCTAGCTAGTGTTTAATCTGACAATAACAAATATACTTAATTTTTTGAGTAAAAATTCATTTTAGAGTAATATAATCAAGATTCATTTCTTGAAAGTCAAAATTTTTCGAAAATGTCTCTAGCGTTTTGATAGATATGTATATCTGGGGAGTTTTCGACATGGCCAATAGAAATGTACACTTGTTTTTTAGGGAAGGATTCATTAAACGGTAGTTTAGCATAGACTGATTTTTGTTATAAAACTTGAAATTTTTTAGAAATAGCCTTAATGATTTGGCTCAAAATAGGTATCTAGCAAGTTATTTACTAACAAAAAAATTACATATTATATATTCGTTTTTCTTAAACAACGAATTCAATAGTAATGTTGATAACTGATATTTGAAAAATTGTAATTTAAAAAAAGAAGTTGAATCACTGCATTTTACTGCCTGTTCAGCTTATAAACATATATGGTAATACTCTAATGGGGTAGAGAGGATGAATGAAGCATTTTAGATGTAATATACCTGCATTCGCGTGGAAGGAGAGTGGAAAACCATTGAGGGAAAACTAATATCAGTAGACCAGACCGGGATTCAAACACCGATCTTCCCATCTCCAACAGGCCAGTCTAACATTAAAGTGACGCTTTAGACCAGTGGTTCCCAAACTGTGCTCCGCGGATCCCAAGGGATCCGTGAACAGTGCACAGGGAATCCATGGATTAATTTCTATAATTAGTACTTTGAATTCTTTTTAAAAGCAATAACGTTTTTATAGAAATAATCGTGAAACTTATTTAATTGACTATACATTTAGTTCATATGACTTAGAATATCTAGATAAGAGACTCCCTGTTGAATATATTCTTACTGTCTGATTGAGCCACCTCAGTTTACATATTAAGCTATATTTTTTGCTGAATCGTAGTTGAAGTGAAATTGTTATTTCCCTTCCTCATTTTCCCATATTTGCTTTCGCATAGCTGTATATTTCTAAAAACTAGCAACCCTCTCCTGGACACCTGCTCTCAGGACTGGCAGTTATTCCACTAATTTTAGTGTGATTTCAAACGTCTATAAATACAGATCGCAGTTTAGTGACATACTCTTTCTCACTCATACTCAACATTGTACTCGCCGCATTTGTTAGGTACCGTGTGCTTGTGTTGTTTATTTATTAATTAGGGTTAATCAATTTGTTTATATGTCTTCATGACAGTGAGGATATACATTCTTAATAACTGTTAATGTGAGCTCCTCTCCTCGTATGTTTAGTCGTAGATACAACAAAGTGAGTGAAATAACATGCAGTAACATTGATACAATTCAGTTATCTAATAATACTGTTAAACGTCGCATTCAAGATCTCTCAACAGATATAGAAAAAGAATTGGTGTCGCGACCTAAATGTAGTTTTGCTTTTTCGTTGCAACTTGACGAATCAACAGACGTGTCAGGACTAGCAGTATTACTTGTATTTGTGCGTTACGTGTTTCAGAACAAAATCGAGGAGGATGTGTTTATCTGTAAATCTCTTGAAAGTCGTACGAGAGAATAAATCTTTAAAGTAATTAATAGTTACATGAGAGAACACGATATAAGCTGGGAAAGTTGGCACCGTCTTGTTCGAATAGTCACTGTGTGCTCCATCGCCAAGCGCTTGTCGCCAAAACTATGGAAAGAAACCTAAAAACTGTTTTGGATGAAGCTGTAAAGATAGTAAGCCGCATTAAATCAAGGCCACTTAATGCCAGAATGTTTAAATTACTTTGCGAAGAAGTGGGAAGCGAACATACAACGCCGCTACTTCACACAGAAATAAGATGGCTGTCTAGGGTAAAGGTTCTTGTTAGAATTTTTTTTAACTTCGCTCTGAAATTTATTCTTTTTTTATTGATCACCCATTTGAGCTTTCTCCCTGTTTGGTGAATATTTCTGGGCTCCAGAAATTGGCTTACTTAGTGGACTTTTTTTACAAGAATTAATGAACTAAATATGGCATGTCAAAGAAAGAAAGTGTCGGTATTTACAACAAGGGACAGAATAGTGTATTTTGATTGTAAACTAGAATTTCGGAAGAGATGTGTTAAAAAACCCAGTATGAATTCAACTTTGAATAACTTCTTAATAGAATCAGAATCTAGCCTAGAAGAAACTATTCATAATTACATCGTCCAATATTTAAACGGTTTGCAACAAGCGTTTAAGAAATACTTTCCAACTTCTACAGATTACGATGACTTGGTTCGAAATCCATATTGTGCTTCAGAGAGACTGGATGCAATGTCTGTGCAAAATTACGAGTCTTTGATAGATATTACATCTGATACTAGTTTGAAACAATTCATTGAAGTTCCTCTGGTTGAATTGCAGTCTTGTTCAAGAATATCCACAAGTGTCTAAATGTGCAGTACTTAAACTTCTTCCGTTTCCAACAACTTATTTGTGTGAAGCTGGATTTTCAAGGTATGCAGCAACAAAATATAAATATCGTTGCAGACTGGACATTGAACCCGACATGTGAATTCATCTGTCTACAATCTCTCCCAACTTTAAAGGACTTTATGAGACGAAGAAACAACACCATGCTTCACACTAGTACCCTATGAAGTAAGATTTAATGTTTATTTAGTAAACTATTACATGTATAATTTTGTGTCATTCAGGAAAAATAATATATTTTAATAAACTTTTTAAATTTTGGGTAGCAATCATCCAGACCCACTGTATTTTATGCAAGCAAGGGTGTTAGGATCCGTGGATATCTTACAAAGCCAAAAGGGATCCGAGAGCAACAAAGTTTGGGAACCACTGCCTTAGACCATTCTTCAACTGAAGTGGGTTTTATTTTAATATCTTATTTAAAATGGGTATCTGTTGATTGTTTTTCTTGATAAAAAAGAAGATATATTTATTTTTAATGTAAACAATTTGAGGGCATTTAAAAAATGAGTTCTATTTGAAAATTTGAAGTACTTAACAAATTGTTTTGATCAATGTTGTTTGATTTTTTTTTATGAAAACATTTATTATTGATCTTAAAATATGATTGTTTTCCAAGGAAAACCTAAGTGCAGTTTACTAAATACTTTTTTTTTTGTAAATTAATTAATTTGACCTCCAAACATGTTTTAACTTTAAGTTTTTTTTTCAAAACTATTAAGGTGCAAAACTAGGTGCTAACTAGGTGGAAAACAATGGCATATTTACAATTTTAATTAGAAGTTTCGGGGGCTGGGGTGAGAGTCCATTTCATTTCATATTAAATTTTTTTCTCGATAGTCAATTGAGGTGCAAAACGCCATAATTGAATGCAAAACAAGACATTTATTTTTGCATTAAATAAACCATATAATTACGCTACGCTTAGCTTAACCCCCCCCTCATTTAATTTTTTTCTTGCGTAACAATTAAAGTGCAAAACGACACAATCAAGTATAAGACACATTTATATCAGAGTAAAAAGGTATCAAAAATAAAAAACTAGTGTGTAAAACGGTTTCTAAACAAGACATGAAACCAAAATATTTATTTCTACTTTAAAGTAAACAAATTACTAAGGTGTAAAACATTGCGCGAAAAAGAGTTGAAACTAAAAAGTTTATAATCTTTGAAAGTCCATGAATACTGAATATAATAAGACAACTTTGTGCTATAATTAATTAAACCAAAGACATCAGGATGGAAACCTATCATATAGTTATATTTTGGATCTTGTTTCAAAATTTAAAGAAACTGGATTTATCGCGAACAAAAAATGGACTGTGCATATAGTATTGAGTGAATTATCTCAAGTGTATATTTTGGGCACTTATATTGATCCCATAAGTTCAGTGCGGGAATCATCTAAAGCTACTGGTGTATCAATTGGTTCGGTTCAAAAGACATTAAAATTAAATGTTTCAGTCATTTAAAATGCAGGTACATCAAACATTAAGTGAAGATGATCCTGAGAGGTGACTACAGTTTTACGAAGAAATGATCGCATTATTGAATGTGAGTCCATTGTTACTTGAATGTATTTTATTTTCTTATGAGTGAACTTTTTTAAAGTGGTTTTGTAAATAAACCCAACGGTCGTTATTGGAGTGATCAAAATGTTCATAGTTTTAATGATGGACACACACAATGGCCAAAAAATAGACAAGGTATATTAGGTGAAACGATTATTGGTCCCATATTAATTTATTGATGGAAATTTTACAGGGGAAAATAATTGGAAATGCTTCAAGAAGCTATTCATTCTCCCATAGTGCACGCCCTAGAAAATAAGCTAGACAATCATGGAAACATTGAGCTTGATGAAGATATTTTACATTTTCAGCAAGATTTATCCCCCCTCACCATAGACTACTCATTCGTCAGTGGTTAAAAAACAGATTTAATGGATAATGGATTGGCAGAAGAGGACCAATTGAGTGGCCAGCGAGGTCACCTGATTTAACGCCCCTAGATTTTTTTCATAGGGCCATTAGGTACACAAACCTAATATACCTGCCCACAAGTTTTTTTTGCCATTGTGTATTATGTTAGGCTTGGTTTATATTCATGTATAATTCATAAATAATAGCGAATAGTGTATAGTGTATAGTGCGCAAGAAGTTGAAATACATTATTTTAAATGATGGCGTCTATAATCGATTTATAGTGAATAGTGAAATAGTTCACAGTGCATAAAGTTTATTTAACTTTAACTTTTCTTATACGTTATGCACGAGTTGTGAAACGATATTCTCGCGAGAAAAGTCTAGCAAATAGGATTTATGGAAAACATAATTCGATATTTTTCAAATATTATTTTATAAGTTAGAAGTTGGTCGCCATATTGGGCTTTAATTATCGTTAAATAGTTTTAAATTGTGATTTTAACTTGAAAATGAGTGAAAATGAAAGTGACAATGAATATACGGTTGAATTTATAGAAGATGGTTTTGTGTCTGTTACTTGGGGGAGGAACCCCGCACCTCCTATTAATGTAGTTTTTGTACTTGCCTTGGTCACTTGGGAATTTTTATGGTTTAAAACACCAGGAGTTGGAAAATTCGTTGTCTAAACCCACATAACCCCCCTCCAAAAATACATTTCGTGCAACTTCCCTGTACTCTAGCCTCATTTCATTCAACCACTAAACCAGATTGTCCTCAAATGAAGATAAATAATTCAAACATACTATTAAATATAGAAGGATGGGTTCTATAAAATTCATTTACCCGTGATGATAAAAAGCCAGAAATGCAATTCTAGATGGTCTGCCATTAATTGCTAAATATATAAATTCAGATTAATACTATTTAGTAAACAGTACCAATATTTATCTCTCAGATTATAATACAGCTAGTAAAATTGGCGTGTTAAAGGGAACAAGGATATTATATTTGTAAGTATGTAAATTATTTTGAAGACCAATGATTGGCATATCCATAGAGGTAGTATCCTTAAAATACCACGCGCGCTAGGAGATCACTTCTCAAACAAATGACAATCGTTATGAATGTCTTATTCACTACGTTGCATTATAAACCTTAGTAATTTTCTTATGAATTGTGCACTATACACTATGCGCTATTCACTATTACTTATGAGTTATGCATGAATATAAACTAAGCCTTACACAATCTTCCTCAAGCTATAATTTATTACGTAGTTTTAATAACAATTTTTTTAAAAGTATTGTAATTGCTTTCTTTTAATACTCGCTTACCGTAAATACCTCTAGTTATTAAAATATTATATGACTATAAACGAGAAGAAATGTATTTTAGTTGTAGTTTGGTGTTTTAGTTAACAGATGCTTTCTTTTATTTGTATTCTTTATTTCTTTTAAATTTATACTTTTTTTTAGTTCCACTTACCTTTATTACACAAATTGTTTCTTTTAGTTACTAGATTTTTCAAAATATCTAATCAACACGAATACGTTTTTTATTTACTAATTCTAGCCGCTGGAAAAACATTCCCTTGGGTTGCTATTTTTTATTCCATACATTTTTTCATCACGTAATATTGCTTCTTTAATATTCTTTTTTCATTTCGCGGTAAGATTTTTTTTCATACTTCAGTTTTCTTTTCATAATTTAGTTTCACACAGAAGAGCCGTAAACTGTCAAGAATTGACGGCATCAGACAGAAGGCAAGGGTCATAAATAGAAGTGAGGGAGTAATATTTGCTTCCATCTTCTGCACAAATGTTTTCGGCGACCATAACTGGACCTCTATATCCATGAAAAAGGACTTTATAGAAGCCAGTGACATTGCTTTGACCTTAAGAGTGATCATGAATTATTCAACAGTCCAGCGAAGTAAAGTTAAAATACGCACGTTGGAGTGCAATATTTGGAAAGCATGTTAGCAGCTGAAGCACTTCACACCAAACAAACAATCTCATATCCACTGATATTCCAGAAAGTGTTCTCATGAGGAATATTTTCGCTTATATGAAGTTTATAAGTGAACGCTGCTTGCTTAGTACATATTCAGAAAATTGAATCGTATAAATTAAGATGTACCATTGAAATAAATTTTATTATTTGATTATTTCAGCAAAGAAAATGCATTACAAAAGATTTTTTACAACTTTAGTGTCAAGGTATACAAACCATTTTGTATTAAATGCACACTAACATTTTGCATAGCGTTATGGTTTGGATTGTATTAAATGGTAAGGTTAGATGGTTAGAGGTTAAATTATGTCTTTTTTTTTTTGGATGGAATATAAGGTATTAACTTTCTTAAGTTGATTTGATCCAGTTACAAGGTTTAATCACATTGTTTGTCTTTGATACCATAGTGGCTCCTTGATAACTTAAATGCATTCATATCCTGGTTCATAAATTATTACTTTTAATGACTCTTACTGCCCGTCTGAGCGATACACATTTAATTACAAATTGTGGAGCAGGTACGTTTTAAAGTAAACGTACCTTCATTTTTATGGAAGGAGAGGGGATGAACAGTAGGTTAAAAATCACCCCCAGTGCATTTTGTTGGAACTTTGATTTTGACCTCATCATGAAAAAACCAAACTAGCGTGACGTTATGACCACGTGATTGATTTAATTACTATAGATTGATTTAATTATGGCTATACTAATGTGATTAAGCTATCTCAAAAGAAAATTAACCATTTCAGTGGGTATTTTTGGAAGATATGCTAACATCATCAATCTACATAACAAGAGACTGCTACAGCAAAATAAGTCAATAAGTAATTGTAGGAGTTGAGTAAATAAACGGAACTTAACCAGTAATTACACAGTTTGTATCATTTTAACCTTCTATACCTCGATTTTACTTTTGCCTGCTCATAAAACCATTATAATCACAACATATCACTTGAATTGTAGATAATACACATTTCTTGGATGATGAGCACTAAGACTTACTCAGACACTTCTAGCTATTCGTTTTACTTGTACAGTTGCAAGTTGTGTTACAAGACATTGATTTATATAACAAAAATGAATGTTTATGGAAGATAAATAGCAGAGATTATTCAGACAATTATCAAGAAATGCTACATTTAACATTTTAATCAATAAATTAAAATAAGTTGATACACGGGAAAGAAAAGTGGTTATATAAAAAGTTATTTCATTAAGAACAAATAAATATAATGCTTCACTTAGGATATGAACTGATACTTAAGACATTAAAAAATAAAATTTATGGTACTTTTTTCTGACTTATCAAGAAACGCCAGGGTATGACGGCAGCGATAATATTGAAGACAAAATTTTCAACCCAATCAGTGAGGTACCTAGAAAATTGAGATAAACTGCTATAATTTTAATAATCATATTTACATGGCTTTAAAATGTGCGCGTTGTAAGTTTATTATTTTATTGTAAAATGTAAATCAAATAATTTATGTATTTTAATCTTTATAGATCAAACATAATTTTTATACTAATCACATGTTATATTATTTTTGTATACAGTATAATTTACAATTATAATGAATCATGTTATCTTGCCAATTAACTTTTCCTTCGTTATTGAAATATTAAAGAAAAAGGTTTCGTGATTCATTTTCTTTTCACCCCCAACATGTCGGTTATATCCATGCTATGTCCATGCTGTAGTCCATAAGTGGCATCTGGATCTATTCTAAATCCAATATTAATATCATATTCTTACCTATCCTCATTGTCTAAACAGTCTGTTGGAATTATATGAGTTGCTGCACTTCCCTCGTAAAGAGCACAGGTCATAACAACAAGATCCACGTGATCAAATAGTAAACTAATGTCTGTATGTAAAATATGAAATCAAGCAGCCATTTTACCAACAACACTTTCAATGATCTTGCGTGCTCTGTATAAGCGGTAGTTGAATTTTTTTCTTGGTTAATTTACCTTGTAAAATAGTTTTAACAAATCTGGGCCTAAATAGAAATCCTAGTTTACAACGAAAACATATTGACATTATATAGTACAATTTTCAAATGTTTTAGGTTCAGGTAAATTTAACTCATTATTTACCAGTTTTTATTGAATTTTGTGTTGTCAATCACACCACCGTGGGGAACACGCCTGTTTGTTCCCATATGACAGTAAAGCAATGCGTAATCTACATTCGCAATTGCCATTAATACCAAACTATTATAACCACTACAGTTCCAAAATGAAATGATCTGCTTCCTGGTGGGGATGTTATTCTGATATTCTTTCCATACACGCACCCCAAACAATTTGGAAACTACCATTTGATTTCAAACTGTTTAGCAATTTTACTCGATTCTTGTTCATTTGCAGGGAACTGCAATTAAATAAAAATGTTATTTTATATATATTTATTTCAGTGGGAACAGGATGTAGGCCTATATATTATCAATAAAGGAAATATTGTTGATATAAAGGAACTTTATGAAATACCTAAGCCCAAAAATTTATATTCTCGTACCTCAAACTCAACTTCTGTGATAGTTTTGTAACCTTCATCAATAAGTGCTAAATCTACATCTTCCAAGAAGAGAAGAAGTGATCGTTTTGATGATATACTAGATATTATAGTAAGTTCCTTGCAATCGTATACTCCGGTACAAACTGAAACAGTTGGAAAATATGCTCCATGGGGAAATCGTACAGCTCAATATCTACAAGAGCTTTCACCAGAAATGGCAATATATTGAGAAAAAATTTATCACGGACAGTTGGGTAATCTCACAGTAAACTCAAAAATATTAAATTAAGTGGAGCTTTCCTTTAATATTATATTGGAAGAAAATGATTCTCTAACTTTTGATTGAGAAGATTGTAGTGGCTTTGATGTTGTAGGACTTATTAATTAATAATAAATCCTACAACATCAAAGCCACTATCATCTTCTCAATATAAAGTTGGAGAATAATTATCGAGATTTTGTCAAGCAAAGATTTTAATAACTATAGTAATAGTGACCAAGAATGCCGGTCTAATAAAAGGCAGGATTATTGAAATTGATATTATAATAGTGTGTTTGGTTACCTATTAATTAATTGTATTTTTCAAACGCCCCTAGTAAAGTACTTACTTTAAGGTATTCTATTTTAAATCCTTCATAAATATATGCACAAGTAACTGGTTTAATTTCCCCAAAGCTTGGGCAGATATAGCAAAAGTGTATTTTAAATCTTCATAAATCCTTCCTATTGCTAAAAAAAAAAGTGAAGAAATATTAAGGCATTCAGGAAGTGTAATTTTTTTCATTTGAGTGTCTACTATTTTAATTTGTTTGGTTACGATTTTAAGGAGATTATAATAGGCTTCTTCGTCCATGAGTAATTAACTGAACCAATCTTATAGTTGTAGTTTTATGTCGTTTAGCAAATTAATGTGACTAAACTCTGTCCTCTTCATTAACTATGGTTATGACAACTTTCTTCTGATTAATTTAATTTTATTATTATTAATTTTATTTTATTATTATTATTATTATTATTATTATTATTATTATTATTATTATTATTATTATTACTAAAATAACCATTGCAGCTAATTTCTCTATGTCAATCATGTTTATTTTTCAAAACTGCCAATAAAACATTAGTGTCAAACGAAATGTCAGTGTAATCCATTACATTACAGCTTACAACTGTAAAAATAAAACCAGGAATAAGTTGGAGTATCTGAGCCCGGCCAGTCTCTTCAAGCATAGACATGTACACTTGGAGATCCTCCTTAGTTTAAAGTGAAGGCTACCTTTTAAATATATCCTCGATGATGGATGAGCTGGGAATTGTATGCAAGACATCTCTCTATATGTAACATTATATTTACTCCATAACTTCTCTCCATTGTGATTTATGTGACGTCACCTTCTGACATCTCGATAGGAGGTGCTCTGACATAACTATAGCTCACTAGGCAAATCACGTTCTTCATATTCATGACTACCGATGAAACCACATCTTTTTTTATTGAATAATATCTGTAAAATAAAGTTTGAATTGTTTAAAATCCTTTATTTTAGGTATAGAATTCAATTAAATGTTGATGGAACCTACGTTAGCCATTACATCACATCACATTACATCACATCACATCACATCACATCACATCTAATTTATATGTAATATCAGTCAGTCATTTCTCCAATATTTCGTAGTATCGATTGTTGTCAATGACTTTTGTGGATAAGATATATCCTCCTATTTTATTAAATAACTCAGCATCTGCTGTTGAGTGACAAACTCTTCAAACTCTTTCAGCTTAAAGCTCCTCGCACACCGGCATAGTATCGTAGCAGTATCGTAGCAGTACGGTGCCAGTATGGTAGCAGTATGGTAGCAGTATGGTATCGTATTGCCGCGACCATCGCGCACACCGGCATCGTAGATACGACGTATACCCCATGAGCTTGTTTCCCCCACCACACCATACCGTTCTCCTTCGCTCCCTGATGTTTTCCCCCAACACACCCTACAGCTCTCCTCCCTCTGAGTGCAGCGCAGAGAGAATAAGCGAGTGTATTGTTGTGGTTCTGTTTCTTATAATGAGTGATACCTTGTCTTCTTCCTCTGATGAGGACATTGTGGTAGCAGCTATGTTGCTGGAGCCAGAGAAAAAGAAGTGGATATATGATATCAATAAGAAAATAAAAGTGTTTGGAGAGTTTTTTACACTCTTTGAGGATTTGATCCACGACGATAAAAAGTTCGATGTAAACGCTCGCTAATTTCGGACCATGCGTTGTCCTTGTACTTGATATCATAATAAAATGGATCTCCAATGTCGTAAATCACTTTGTACTCTTGTACGACAATAATAAGCTCTTCTTCAAAATTGCACATTTCACAGCTTTACTCGAATACAAAACAACAACAATACCGCCTCACCAAGAGTGTAGACTTGAGGGAAGAGAGGAGGGAGTGTTTGAGAGGGTGTAGTGGGGGTAGGCAACGACCGCCATGACAGTAGCGTACGTGTCTGTCCGCTTTCAAAGCGGAATGGAAAACCACGCACCGTACTGCTACGCTACTATGCTGCTACCATGGTGCTACGACGGTTGTCGGTGTGCGCAGCTCCATTGCAAAGCATGGCAAGCGAAAAACATACGATACTGCTACGATACCGTACTGCTACGCTACTATGCCGGTGTGCGAGGTCCTTTGAAAGCGGACAGACACGTACGCTACTGTCATGGCGGTCGTTGCCTACCCCCACTACACCCTCTCAAACACTCCCTCCTCTCTTCCCCTCAAGTCTACACTCTTGGTGAGGCGGTATTGTTGTTGTTTTTGTATTCGAGTAAAGCTGTGAAATGTGCAATTTTGAAGAAGAGCTTATTATTGTCGTACAAGAGTACAAAGTGATTTACGACATTGGAGATCCATTTTATTATGATATCAAGTACAAGGACAACGCATGGTCCGAAATTAGCGAGCGTTTACATCGAACTTTTTATCGTCGTGGATCAAATCCTCAAAGAGTGTAAAAAACTCTCCAAACACTTTTATTTTCTTATTGATATCATATATCCACTTCTTTTTCTCTGGCTCCAGCAACATAGCTGCTACCACAATGTCCTCATCAGAGGAAGAAGACAAGGTATCACTCATTATAAGAAACAGAACCACAACAATACACTCGCTTATTCTCTCTGCGCTGCACTCAGAGGGAGGAGAGCTGTAGGGTGTGTTGGGGGAAAACATCAGGGAGCGAAGGAGAACGGTATGGTGTGGTGGGGGAAACAAGCTCATGGGTATACGTCGTATCTACGATGCCGGTGTGCGCGACCGTCGCGGCAATACGATACCATACTGCTACCATACTGGCACCGTACTGCTACGATACTGCTACGATACTGCTACGATACTATGCCGGTGTGCGAGGAGCTTTAGACTCAAGTACCACCAAGCGCCAGGGAATAAAATAAGCCACAAATCGGAAATAATTCTAGGAAATCTGCAAAATGTTTTAATCGCTTTATTATAGATCTGTAATGAACCTATTAAGTTTTCCCCTTCCTACCAGGTCTGCGTTCGGCGCAATCTTGGCGGTGAAATGAGGGAATTCACTATTATCTCGTTAAACGTTAATTTTACGGTAAAAATATATATTATATATATTTTATTCAGAATATAATTCTCCATAAAAAAAGGTCTTCACACATTTTTCGTAAAATGAAGTATTTTCAAGCTACAGCTACGAGAAGCCTAAATTTTCACACAACTGCACGCAATAAAGGGGTTCCCAATCTATCTGTCAATTTTAACATTAAATAATCCGTAAATACAACAAAGTTTTTATAATATATTTATTTATTTAAGTTAAAACCTTTACAGTAATTTTAGTGAGTTCTTCACTTTCGTATCCCTTTCGCTAGGCTTCGGACGCTACACGTGTTAGTTACGAGAACAACAATAATAAATTTTAAATGCTTATTTTATGTGTAAGTAAAATTCAACGAGAATTTACATTAAATCTACAGACACTGTGACTTATTTGTTGGCCTTTAATGCAGGTGTCCACGAATGACTCGTTTGGCTTTGTTACGAGTTATTTTTATCTTTTTGCCAACCCAAAGTTAGAGGAGGAAAAAATTGCGCGAAATATTGTTAGCCTGTGTGACAACCGGAATGTTCTGGCAGCTTTAAATATCCTAAAGAAGTAAAGGATAACATTTTGTTCCGATACGTATTTAGTGGCAGTGACACAACGTCCTTGTTTTTCAGACAGGACAAAATAAAGTTTGTCAAACTTTTAAATAATAACGAGTAATTGCAGGAAGTTGTGCACATTTTAAAATATCAGGACGCTCAACCGGACAATGTAGACGTATCATGACAACAATTCACTGTAATCCTTTACGGATCCAAGAACCAGGAAGATACTTTGGACAAATTAAGGTATACATTGTTCGCGAAATGGTTGTTGAAGAACAGTTTCAACCTCACATATTTACCTCCCACTCGGGCAGTTGCAAGCCGGCATTCCTTAAGAACATACCAACAAGTTCAAACATGGTATAGGAACAACAAGAATCCCTTAGTATAGGGTTGGAAAAACTCAAAGCATGGCTTACTTCCTGTAAACCACCACTAACGATCCAGCTCCACAAGCACTCCTTAAACCCATATCTTGTAAATTTATTATAGGATGCAGAGCAGCTTGCAGTTTTCGTAAATTTGTTCTTCAACGCTCCATTATTTGTTTTCATTGCCAGGGACAATCATGCACAAATATCGCAAATGAAGAGGACATGGTAAATGACGATGAGGAAATTGATGTATAATTCGATCACTTGATTTCTGAAGAAACTGAGGAGGTGGTTAACAAAGACATTCATCATCCTTCAATATCCAAGAGAATAAAATTGTATTAAAAGCATTGTAGTGGATTACAGCATGGTGGTGTGAAAATGATTATGAATGCATGAACATGTCAAATATATGTTTAGCAAATATAAAAACATGAATAGTTTCTATACATTCACTGATTATTTCCATTCTATTCCCAATAGTGAGCTATAATTGGAATAAGGTAAACAATAAAATAGCTCTATGACCGTAAATGTTTTAACTTACGCTGTAAAAATAAATAAGAATATTAAAATTTTTTTAATAAATATTATTTCTTTAGAGTTATATAGCATAAATATTTTGTAACAAATGCACTGGTTACATTTTAGTGGCTAAAGTAACCGATCATTTTACGTGAAAATTAAAAAAAAGATTGGGAACCCCTTTATTGCGTGCAGTTGAGTGAAAATCGTAGACTTCTTGAGGCTACAACTAGAAAATACTTAATTCAAGAAAAATGTGTTCAAGACCTTTTTTATAAAGAGTTTTATCCTGAATAATATATATTATAGATATTTTTTCGGTAAAATTAACGTTTGGCGAGATAATAAAGAAAAACCTGATTTCACCACCATCTTTCAAAGATGGCGCCGAACGCAGACCTCGTAAGTAGGGGAAAACTTGGTAGAGAGCGTTCACGATAGGTTTTTACCTGAATGTTTAGGTATCACCCGTTATATTTTACATTTAAGATAAAGTAAACTTAAGTTTTCTCATACTATTTCATTACTTTTAATAATAGATTTTTATCCAACTTGAAACAATATTATAAACATAATTAAAAGTATTTATTCTTAGTTTTGAAACGTTATCTATGATGTGTTAATATAGTGTATACATCGATATCTTTTATTACAGGCATCGTATTTACTTGGAGAAGAGAAAATACTTGTCTTTTTTTATATCAAATAAATTGTTTTATATTTATTTTATCGTATTTCGAAATATTTAACTGAATAAAATACTGTCATCAACTGCATGGGTGCATAATTGTAAAACACTTGTTTACCGTCATGTTCAATCACATGATTTAAATTCGTCGGTCGCCATTTTGAAGCTATATTATTAAAGTGCTGTAAATAATATTTTATTTAAGTGGAGTAAAATGATAAATAAGCTTTGTGTCCAACCTCAAATAAATAAATAATATTGGCCTAAATTACTGTGGTTAACTATCACATTCATATATTAGCATCTGTTTTCATTACAGTTATCCAAAGTGACAGATGTCAGCTGTTGGCGTAGGGATGTATTAGGAACTACTTATAGTAACATTTTGAGCTGTCATCCAAGTAAACTTGCCGTGAATGAAATATATGTTATTGAAAGACCTTTAATAAAGTGAATAAGACAATTTGCAGATTTCCACAGATTTTTTTGAGAATTCAAATACCTGACGCTTGGCCCAATACTCTTTCAACCCTTGCCCGCCATACTCTAGGTAGGAGCATTAATACGTTTAGAAATGATATCTTTAATGCTTTTAAAAACAAGTGTCTTTTTGTAACAATGCATACTATCCTTAGTATAATCGTGAACCTTGCCACATGTAGACTTCCTCTCAAAACCAGATTGTCAATGTTGAGAAGACGTCTAGATCCCGCGTATACATGTCTTCGATAAGTCAAAGTGAGATTAGTATTAGATCTAGTACCACTGTAGATACTACGACCAAATTTAGATAGGGATGGTATGACGGTGTATCTTCAATTAAGTTGTACAAGCTAACCGGATAAGATAAAGTTACCGAGCCCACTCCTGTATCACCCTTGATTAAGGCCATGTTATTTACATAAAATCTAAAAATCAAGTTTGTTCTTACAGAATAGTGGACCCATATCCTTACTCTTCTGAAACGTCCTGTCGATATTCGTATGGTCAGCACTAACATGTTTGAGGCTCGTGTCATCTATTACGAAAATAATTATAAAATTAGAACTAGCTCTGAACACAGCCGCAGGTATTTGGAAGTACATCTGAAAGAGATAGAAACATACTATAGCTCTATGCTTACCTATGGTTGCCTGGGCATTTATGTTATATTGACAATCACAATTGACTTCACCAAAACATTAAAACAGTCATATTTCGCCTTGGTCAGTGGATTTGTATAATCGCGTTCAGAATATGGAATGCACCCCATTCCATTTATGAGTGGTGATGCTGGAGATAGGTTCTTCCAGCAGAATGATCGTAGCACTCATCTTCCTTTAATTTAAAGGTCCACATACGATGCAACGTGCTGTATCTGATAACGACGTAACATGCCTCTAATAGAGTTGCTTGACTACATAAAGGTCACTATCGCACGCGGGTAAATAATCCGTCTGTTTCCCGAGACACATGATAACTAGAACTAGTATATATTAAGCATGACTATTTAAATAAGATTATTAAGAAGCTACCATTTAAGGTTAATATCTGAGGTTATCTTTACTTTGATACATTTAAAAAGTTGGAGAAACGTTTGAAACGGGGTTGTCCAGATGTTAGCGCTTTAGATACTTAAAGAGCACGACGTTACATGCAAATTCTCAAGCTAAATATCTTGTGGGAAGGCATACAGCCTATCGGAAACCTGTTGAGTAAGCCTGCAAACTGGTCTCTGTATCTGATTCAGAGATGTGTAGGAAATCTGCTGCTCAGGCTGGAACTAGCGTGAGGAAAACTAAAATCAAGATTGGGGATAGACTAGTGAAATGAAACTGAGGGCAATGACTTAAGAATGAATGACGTACTACTCAACGTTGTACGGAGAAGAATAAGAGCAGGAAGGGAGTTTTTTTCCCTATACGTCCTCTAATACAGGATTAACCCAACTTTTTGCAATGTGAGCCACATAATATATTTTACACATTTTTGTGGGCCAAAGTAACGTTCACCTGTTATTCAAGTAGCATTGTTTTTGCCCTGAATACCTTTACATGTGCGAATAGATCACACATCAAATTTGTTTCAGCATGAAAATTTAGACTCAAGTTATATGGCCTGACAAGTCTGAAAAAAAAAGGCCACTTTACAAAGCCAGTTAGTGTTTGATAAAAGTGATCGAGGTTGATTATTCTCTGTGAGAAATGAATCTATTTATAAGTAATAAATTATATTTATAATAATTAGGCAATATAATTACTTATTTTTTAAATTAGGTAACACCTTCCGGGACATTCCTTTTACAACCCTCTGTCAGGAGACTTGGAACTATATAAAAATCGTCACAGTTAAGCCGTTCTGTTGTAGGTATAAGGAATGGCACCTACGACTAAAAATGAGGGCTTGCAATTCCGACAGCACTCTGGCTCTGTGTCATGGGGATTAGCATGCGTGCGGACAGAAAATGCACATGTCAAATATATTTCATGGTTAATAAATTACGAAGAGGAACAATTAATTGGTTTTTTGATAAAATCTTGGAAGGGGCCGGATATAATCTTGTGATGGGCCAGATATGGCCCGCGGACCGTAGTTTGGAGACCCCTGCTCTAATAGCTGCCCTAGGTGCAGATGCAGGAAGTGCTTCTGGAATTTCGGAAGTTTTCAATAATGTACATTCAAATGTTAGACAATTAAGTGTGGCTCAAAAATATAACCATACAATTTAGGCGATCATTCTGAGTAAAGTTATGTATCATCACCCATACTTAAAAACTCATTTAAGTCCTGCCTAGATGTGTATCAATAAAGATCTGTACAAGTATGTTACATCATTAAATATTACATACTGTAGAGTTGTTTTTGCTAGAGATGCTTTACCAACTACCTTTCCATAGAACAAAGAGTGTGCCATAATTAATATCGGTAGGGATGTCGGTAAGGCTAAGTAATGGGTGGCATATAAAATCATGTGGGTCTGACCAAATTCTTTGATAATTTTGATGATATAGGACCCCCTCTCTAAATCATTCAATACCATAGAATATCCCTTATCTACAATCATAATCCATACCAAGAATTTGGTATTGCATTCTGTGGACATCTAAGCATAAATATCCATTCTGGGATGCAATTGGGGTTAAAATGTATGTGACGTTAACATGTGCATATAAGAGCTAGAATATGACATCATATCACATTACACTTGAAGAAGTGATAAATAAATAGTAATGGTTTATTAGATTGATTAATCTAATTATATTTAATTATATACCAAACATTGATTAACTTAATCTCTAATTCTATTTTGGAGAGAAAAACTATTCCATCTCTCCAGGTACTTATAATCTGGATACATTAGATCAAAACCCACGAAGAGAAATTGATGCAGGAATGAAACTTCAATAATTGGTGTTCCTAATATCTTAAATAATCTTATCACCTTTTCGGAGGATATTCATCCCAAAACTTTCGCCTCTTTGTTTGGTTTCAACACAGTCCTTTCTACCTGGTGGAAATATGCACATCTCAACCCAAACTGTGAATATTCTTCATGCGAACGTCATTCTAGTAGAATGCAGTCTTGCCCAAGGAGCCTACGTCAATGGAGAACTGAGGCTACTCCCTACAAAAATAATGGTTGATGCTATCGACACACCAAACGTTTTTGAGACCCTTCCGCCTTCTACTCGGCTGTAACCAGTATCATTCCTTTGCTCCATAAATTCCTGAACCAATAAGAAACGGGAACTATCTATTCAGCGAGAAGGCTTATACACTCTCACTAATCGTTCTCTCCTACATATTAAAGGAAAAATTCGGCTAAATAAGGTGATGTAAGAAATATTTGAATAATTGTCATTAATGGTACATTTCAACTCCTTTCAAGAATTGCTTATAGAATAATTAATAAAGAGGAGATTCATAAATCTAAAGATTATGGGTATTTTAACTCCGTTCATAAACTTCTTATAGATACGGAAAGGAGAACACAGCATCCTTAAAATGCCTTTTGGAGACTAGAATAAGTACACGTGCTTTCTAAAACAAGTATCGTTGACATATAAATCACTTTATGACCCGTACTAGGATTCGTTAAAGACTTATACTGAATACTGAACAATTCTAAACTGGAACTGGTTCTTGTTTTATCAATCTTAAACAACATTGGTTTACCAAATAGCAGCTTTAGAGACATTCCATAATGAAACAAGGAAAATATATTGGTTTTTACTTCATATTAAGACTGATGATAACAAAGGTCTTAATATATTCAATTTCATCTGGAGTGGATGAATCTTCGTTCTACCCATTCGTACATGGAATAAATACGAATATCAAAACGTGCCATTCGATAAACAATATGACAAGATGGTGAAAACGTCAACCCTGATTGATATTGTGTAATTTTTGATATTCAGATTGGGTTTACCAATAAGATAGCTAGAGATAAAAGTTTTTTGAACATAGTATTTTACTTGCTATTAAACTCTACTAGAATTCAGTCATATACTCGTATGAATATGAACAACATACCTCATACAAAGAAACGAGCACCCCTTTACAATTATTTGAACCATACAATTTCAATTCATCATCGTATTCGATGGAATTCTACAAGATGTTACAATAAAGGAAGGTATGATATATCTGTCTTATCACATTTTAGATTGAGGTAAATATCCATCCTGATACTAAAGCATTATGGCCAATTATAAATTATCGCGTCGTTCACGCTAACCCCTCCAAAACTGACATCCCAAAGATGTTTTAATGTTAACTTTCCACTTTCATGCAGTTTGTTTATAGATATCCAAGGGTTAATGAGGGAAGATTGGGTCATATTGTTCAAGGTGGTAACTACCCTACATTAAGCTCTCTAGAACTGCGTTCATTTGCTCAGTGGCCTAACTTTGACAGCGAGGGCCCTGGTGCAACGTTTGTTAATGAACCCTTGAAGGAAGGAAATTTTATTAAAGCGAACTTGCAGGAAAACTAGTTATAAGCTTAAGAGACAGTGTATAAATTGAAAAAATAGCAAGTCCCTCAACCTTTATTTTATAACATTGTTTCGAAAATGGTTCTTTAGTAATTCGAGTATAACAGTTACAATTTTGCCACATTTTCTGGCGGGGTTAAAAATATTTAAAGTGAAGTATACATGTATGGGAAAGCAGAAATAATTGAAACATTTAGCATTATATCTAACAATTCATCTAATTATCTTATTGAAGAAATATTTGCTATATGCATTCTATAACTAGCCCTGAATGATTAGAGCCGAGCACAATGGAAATCGCTAGATTATATTAATATTAATTGTTCAGACTTTTGACATCTTTGTTTAGTTCATCATCAGTTGCTGTTAGCAGAGCTGTAGAGTGAAGTCCGGAAAATTCATCAGCGATCTATTTTTAACTTTGTCGAAGATAGCATTGAATACTTTATTTTTAAAATCATGTTCTGAATTCACTATCATATGGTTCTCGCATATCTCACCAGATAATTAATTACTTGATTTTACTCGCAGGTGTATTTTGAAATATTGGCTTTTTACAATAATTATGTCATGCTATTTGCCCTTTCCTTAAAGAGACTAAACCTATTCCTTAATATCTACATACTTTCCAAAATACTGCATAACAACTGAATGACTTTCGGCATATACTCCTTTTGTGATTTCAATAATATGGACACAGTATCCATTGACTGCAAAATATTTGAGATCATTACGAGAAGGAGTACATTTTCAAAAATTCCAATTTTTCATAAAGTGATTTTTCACGTTAAACTTCCCCTTTGCTTTTAGTAAGTAGAATTATTTGAGATAAAATCTTCATCAAATTCGTAGAATTAGATTTCAGCACATGCAATGACGAGTACCTAGATTACCAAAAAGTTGTTAATTTTTAAAAAATTATTTCAGCAGACTAGGAAAAACAGTACCACTATTTGAATAAAATACTATGAGATCCTTAATAGTTTAAATAATTATTTTTTCATACTTCAAGTGATGCTGATATAGTTGTGGCTAAGTACTAAATTGTGATTGTGTATGGCAAAATATACTGTACCTACATATTAATTTTATTATTTTTTATTTGGATTTAAATTTGGCCTGCACCACACCATCATATTTTACTCATAGCAACTTCTACATAGTAACGTCAACTCCGCGTTTTATTTATACCCAGGACACGATTTTTAATTTATCTCCCATAAGTTTTATAGTCCTTGCACCGAATGCTGACAAAGGATGCCTAATACACTAAATAAATTTGGTGGAGGATAGTCATAGCCAAGGAAGCTTTCAACAAGAAGAGGCTACTGCCAACCAGCAAGTTAAGTTGGGAACTAAGGAAGAAACTGATGAAATTCTACATTTGGAGCATCGCACTGTATGGAGCAGAAATTAGGAGTCTTAGAAAGATGAAAAAGAAATACTTTGAGAGCTTTGAAATGTGGTGCTGGAGAAGACTTGAGAAGATTAGGTGGACAGACAGGGTGACGAATGACGAAGTCCTAAGAAAAGTGTGTGAGAAGAAATCATTTTGGATGTTATTCTTCGGCACGAAACAAATTGGATCAGACACATTCTTAAGAGGACATGTCTTTTGCACGACGTCATAGAGGAAAAGGTTGAGGGAAAGAGGAGCTTAGGAGGATTCAAATAATAGATAACGTGAAGGAAAGAAGAAAATTCTGGGAGATTAAGGAGCAAGCAGAGGACAGGGTGCATTGGTTGTCTAAGTTCAGCAATAAAAGGACTGGACCTGTCATAAGAAAAAACACATAATAATAACAATAATACCAATAATAATAATAATAATAATAATAATAATAATAATAATAATAATAATAATAATAATAATAATAATAATAATAATAATGCCGAATGGGCGCTTGCCACTGTCAATCAAAGAAAATGTCATTAACATTATTTTTTATTTTTCGGAATAGCGTTCTCACCTTTTCCAATGAAAACAAATCAAGCCACTCAATCTAATTGGTCTCTTTTAGTTCTATCTTTGGTGGTGTCTGAGATAATTTATAAGAATGGGTTTTTGATAGTATCATTGGAAATTCCCATTCTTATTAAATAAATTAATAAATACTTTTTTACTTATTATGTATTTATTATATTTGCTATACTGTCTCATAAAATTAATCATAAATAATTTTATTGAACATATTACATTAATAAATAAAAAAGTACTTTATTTTCTTTAATGGATCCCCAGAGCGTCAGGTCATCGCGCGGTTGCACCACCTGCACCATTGGATGGTACGCAACTGAATACGTTTCTTTTTTGTTTGAATAATAGTAAAAAACTCCTTTCCTTAGTATATATTTTTAAAACTGGGAAAAACTTTAATTATTTTGTTAATACATTTTTAGGGCCATTAACGTTCCGAGATTGTCACTATTTTCAATCATTGGATGTTAGGTGGTTGTTGCACGGAGCCCTCATTTCCGGTCTTGTCTCGGTAATTTTCCTGTCAAATTGACGTGGGTTCACGCTAATTGGTTGACTGCTAGTTCAAGCTTCTGGGACTTGAAAGCTCGATTTAAGTTTGGAAATGAGAAGGTAGGGGAATTTATGAACGGGCGTTTCCCCAATTGATTTCAACTTGAGTCTGAAAATTTTATGAATATACGCGGTCTGTTTAAAAATGATCTGGGGGAAATATATTTTATATTGGACCGAGTTTCGGTAAGAAAAATATTTTCACTTTGATAAAATGACTATTATCTTCTTTAAAAAAAATCTATTTTAAATATTGTAAAGTATAAACTATACAGAACCCACTTGATATTTAGTTATCTTGTAGCCGTATTTATTATTAAAAAAATAAGATAAAAATCAATAGCTCAAGATTTTAAATTTTCTCTATGTATTAAAATGTTTAAAAACATTTATGTAAACGTGTTATATTAATTTTTGTAACATAAGGCTATTAGTTTTGTAACCAATAAATAAATGTGATATTTATTTAAAAAACTTTTGGTATTTTCAAATTGTCATATAAATCAGTGTAGTAAAACTTCAATATATTACTTATGTACTTATTAATATATTATATTGAGAGGCGTTGTAAAATAGCATAATATACAGTAGTGATATTTTTTACGAACAAGAATTTAAATGCATGTTAAGATATATATTAAAAGTTTTGTTCCAAAATTAAAATACAAAATTACACTTATAGCTTATACGATTCAAACCCATGGCTAAATGTGTTATAAATTATTTTAGATTAAATATATAATATGGCAATGACGTTAAATTTAATGCTACATTTCGTTCACATTTATATCAAATTGGATCCATTTTTGCACTAGGATGTGCTAGCTCAATATAAATGTTGTAAATTTGAACTAGATAAAATAAGATTAGTAATTAATGGTAAGATATGTTAGGTTAGATTAGGGCAGGTTATCTATACACAACACAAACACACTTCTTCATTAATGAGATAATATGAAGGGTCTAAATACTCAATCATAGATTTTTACTTTCTCTCTATCTTACAGGTAGAGAAAGTATGGTGATCGTCAAAAAAATCGAAATCGAGATTTTGATGAATTTTGACGTTTAATGACTTCCTGAATCCGAAAAAGTGGATTTTTAATTTCCGTCTGTCTGTCTGTCTGTCTGTACCTCCAACTAGAGCCTAAACTATTTTACCGATTGAGCTGAAACTTGATATCTAGGGTTTTCACAGGGTTGCCCCGAGGGGTTTTTGGAATTGGATATCTACCCCTAAAATTAAGGGTAGTTTACTGAAGGGAAAAAAGAGAAAGAGTCGATTTTCTCAAAATCGGCTCTAACGATTTTGATTAAATTTCATTTATGATAATTAATAAATATTCCAAACAAAATGGCTACTCTCAATATTTCGGCAAAATGGCTTTAAGGGCTCCGGTCTGATGCGTAAATTAGCATTTTTTATAATAGCTCCGAAACTATTTGATATATGAAATTACTTAGCATTACAAATATGTATATATATTTATAATACGAATAATTTATTCAAAACATATTTTTATAAAATCAATAATTTTCAATCTATACGCAATTATATATATATTTTTAGCTTTTTGGACATTAAAGCTTAAGTATTGCGATCGTAAAAAAAACTAACCTGAAATGTTGATGGATTTCGACGTCTCATGACCCCCCGAACCCTAAAAAATAGTCTTTGCAATGCCGTCTGTCTGTGTGTCTATTAAAACTTAAAATTAAGGGTAGTTTAATGAAGGGCAAAAAGAGAAAAAGTCGATTTTCTCAAAATCGGCTCAAACGTTTTGATTAAATTTCATTTATAAACATTAATAAATATTCCAAACAAAATGGCTACCCTCAATATTGCGGCAAAATGGCTTTAAGGGCTCCGGTCTGATGCGTAAATTAACATTTTTTAAAATAGCTCCGAAACTATTTGAGATATGAAATTACTTAGCATTACAAATATGTATATATATTTATAATAGAGATATTTTATCCGAAACATATTTTTATAAAATCAATAACTTTCAATCTACACGCAATTATATGAATTTTTTAACTTTTTGGACATTAAAGTTTAAGTATTGCGACCGTAAAAAAAAACTAACCTGAAATGTTGATGGATGTCGACGTCTCATGACCCCCAAAACCCTAAAAAATAGTCTTTGCAATGCCGTCTGTCTGTGTGTCTATAAAAACTTAAAATTAAGGGTAGTTTACTGAAGGGCGAAAAGAGAAAAATTTAGTTTTCTCAAAATCTGCTCAAACGATTTTGATTAAAATTCGTATCTAGGCGTTGATTAAGATTATAAATAAACTGGCTATTTTCATTTTCCTATGAAAATGATTTTTAGGGTACATTACAGAAGCGTTAATTTCCGTATCTCCACAACTATTGGAGAAACTAAACAACTTATCATTCAAAATTGTAGGACTATTAGAAATAAAAAACTTTTATTTGACATATATTTTATAAAAGCAACAGTTTCTGAGATATTTGCAAATATATTAATACAATTTTGTGAGCTTTAGTTGTAAACATATACTACTTAAGTCTTAACGCAATAATTCTCCAATGCCATAGAGTAATTAAATATAAGTATCTAAAAAAGTATGTTATTTTTCCTTAAATCTCTTAGGAGAAATGTTTGCATAGCAATGATATATCTCCATTTTAGACTCAATAGTCAATATTTACATTTTTTATTGATAAAAATGTATAAATGAATAATTAAATATCAATGCGATGACTTGAAGATCTGCAACACCTTATAAAATGTTAAAACTTTAGCCAGAATCGAAATTTTAATACGAAGTGTTGACCCTTGTGGAAGACATTAAACTGTTTGAAATGTTCTTAGGTGGACAAAGATGCGCCTCTTTTCTCATTGATTCTATATCATTGTATATTATGTTATGCGTGTTCTTATGTGGAGTGGTGATGATACAATGTACATTATTCCGTTCAGAAATCTTACGAGTTTATAGAAAGAGAGAGAAAGTCTGTGCGGTGCGCCGTACCATTTATTTCCAATCCTTTAATCGTAATATAGTAGATGATAATTGCTTATAAATGATATATCCTGTATACATTAATGAGATAAGAAGTTATTCATATAATGGACACATAGACCAATCAATAACCTGGTCTGGGTAGGCTGTGATGGAGATGTTTGGGTTTGATTCCTGACTGGGTGTTCTGAAAGTAATTTATCTTCAATATTTTATACTCTACCTCCTCACAAATACAAGTACATATTTAAATCACATACTCCCCCCCATTCCCTCACGGAGTAGGCAAGAAACTGTGCACATAGCTGAAAAAACAACAACTCCAAACTTAATCCATCCTCACTAACTTTCTCCACACTTCCCTATCCTTGCATACTTCCTTCGCTTCAACAACATCCATACACCGAGTCATGCTCTTTTATTCTTTATGTTTATCTTTTTCACACATTTATCTACAACATTTAGCTAAGTTTAATATGTCCTACCCCTTCTATTTGATCCACATACTCTACATTCACGTATTTGCTTGGTAACTCGATTCACACTCATCCTCTCAACATGTCCAAACCAACATAAAACGCTTCTTTTAAATTGACATATTTTATTCCCTTTCAAAACGCACTCCTTCAGCACCCATTCATTACCGACTCTGTATATACGAGTTCTTACACATGCATTTATTAGTTATCTCATTCCAACCACATTCACCTTGATCTTGTATTTCTTCTGTACTGTACATCTCTAAATTATAACCTCCTTATCAATACTCTCAGCACCTAATCTGTAGAGATTGAGCTGTCAGGTAAACATACAAGACAGAGAGAGAGAGAGAATTGATTCCAAACATGTGATGAGCTCTATCTATCTATTTATAAGTGAGACAGTGAGGATGCTCCTCGTTCTGGAAGGTGTTTTAATGCAAAGGAGGAAAGAGTATCCTACTATTCCTACAAGGGCTCTGGACTATTCATTGATTGGCAGGTCTATCCAATGCATGAACCTGCTCTAGATAGGAATAGAGTGAATAGCAAACCTACTGATTTTGGGGGGCATCCTACACCCCCATCAGCCAAGCCAAAGTGATATGGAAGCCCTCATCCGACAATGTTTGAAAATTGAACTATTTTTGTTTGTGGACCCCCCTTCTCCAAAAACCAATCTAAGTGGTCCTTAACTAGTATTTTTAGAATTTAAATGCCTTTAGCTACTTTGGGTTCTCCCGAGAAAATTTTTGAAATTTGTACGATTTTTTAAGTTATTTAGAGTTTATTTTAAATCGAGTTGTTCCAGAATATAATAAAGGAATGAAGTAATTTTAGAGGGGGCAAATTTATTACAAGGCAGGGCTGATTATTCCCAGGAGGGCAATGCCGCTACGCCCTTAGCCCTAGGGAGACAGCCCCACTGCTGAGAAGGATTACACGTGTCCCGGACTCTCACTTCACTATAAGTTCGACTTCACTCCTTAATTACCAAAATCTAGGCCCGGGAGGTCCAACGATTTTCACCCCTAGGTCCAAATTTGATCATCAGTTTACACTGCAGGCCGAATGTAGATTTAGTTATCAGCTATTAGCGTAGGGAAAATACAATTTTTTTTTGGGGGGGGGGGGGGGAGAAGAGATAAAAATGCAAGTTTATTACACTATGTAAAAACGTACAACTAAACCCTAAGAGATAAGGGGCACGTAACAAAAAAGTATTTTGGGAATTTCTACCCTCCTTTCCCTAGTTTACGTCAGACATTTTCTAGAAGCTATTCAGAATGGTCTTCGTTTGAAGGATTTTTGAAAACTATTTTCTTCTAAAAGCTATTTATAATAGTGCTCTCCTCAAAATTAATAGAAATTTGGATAGTCCTAGAGGCAATTTGAAAAAGACATCCTTCAGAAATTTTTGAAAATTGTATGCTTCTGGAACCTATCTGAAGTGATATTCCTCAGACCTATTTTTGAAAATGGAATGCTTTTATAAGCTAGTTGGAGTAGTCTTCTGTTGTATTTAAAAAATATGACTATATATTATAGAAGCTATTCATCTTTTAATTGTATGCCTCTCAAAATAAAATATTTAGAGATTGAGTTTCACCTGGAAATTTTTTGGAAATTAAATGCTTCTGGAAAAAATTTAGAGCGGTCCTTTCCCGGCAAATATTTTAGAATATAATGTTTCTATAAGTGTTTTTGAAGTTTGATAAAGGGCCATATTTGAGCTTTATATTAAACATTTCGGACATTGTCAGGACAGGAGTATTGGACCCATAAATCCCCCCATTCCTCCAACTATTCATAATTCCATAAACTATATACAACACTTGAAACAAAATATTTTCAGTATGCTTGTTTATACATAAATTGTATTTTTGGTTATTAGAATATTTAAAAATGTTCTGCCAAAAAGAGTTTATTAATCTCATAGAAATGTATTATTAAAAAAAAATTTCAAAGTTTCAAAGTTTTGAAAGTTTTAAAGTTTCAAAGTCTCAAAGTTTCGAAAGTTTCAAAGTTTCAAAGTTTCAAACTTAATATGCATATCCATACATTTTCACAAAAACATAATATTATAATTAAATTTTAATCACCATTTAGTTAGTCAAATACATGCATAATAAAATTCAATTATGACCTTTTTAACAAGAATAATTTTATTTGAATCATTGTTTATTTCACATCTGCCACTGAGGGCTCTTCTTTAATTTTCCTGAGAGGGCCAAATTTTCAGAAAGAGTGGGTGGCATTTGACCCGCGGGCCATCAGTTGGATCACAAACTGTTACAGGGGAATTTAGTATTTCCTCACGGTCTCACTTCTTGATCTCCTTGATCAATAAGAGACTTTGAACCTGGTTCAAGAGAATATTCAGCCTGACCTCCTCCATTTGATATTATTTGTATAGATTAGTAAAAACATCGCTTTCATCAGTCTTTCATACTGGTTTATAAAGTAATATAATATGCTACTAACGCCTAAGTTTTGGATGATTTTGGTAGGAATAACTGTAGAGTTTAGTAACTAAGGTTACTAAAACAATTCTAGGATATTCCTACATCAATTCATGTTATCCGCAACTGTCACTTTTGTGAGATATTATCAATACCTATAAAATGACCCAAATGATATAGTAAAGTTCTATCAATGTTGGCCACAATAAATATGTTTGAACTTCCTGTACTGTTCTTCCAACCAAAATCAGAGTATTGACTTAATTTTCAGACAGTTCTGTATCATGCAGCTCAACAGAGGAGATGGAACATTTACCCTAAAATGATTTTATCGAATAATCTTAGTTGGGTTTCATAATTTGCATCTTCCTGGATTTTTACTTTTTCATATAATCATGAACATTTTCAACTTAAAGCTAATAATAATAATAATAATAATAATAATAATAATAATAATAATAATAATAATAATAATAATAATAATAATAATAATAATAATAATAATAATAATAATAATAATAATAATAATAATAATAATAACGTATTTATTTGGGAGTAGTTAAGGCCACCACCTTTTCTTACACTTAACTCCTTATTATGATGAATCTGGAAGTTTTTATGTGCTCCACACTTAAAGAATGTTGGTTTTACGATTATGTATATTTATGTTATCTATTTTTACCTAGACCCTCAGCAAAATACTCTATAATATCAATTTATAGCATTCCTAATACTCATTTTTATATATATTACTTCTTTTCCTTGATTTTAGTAGGACTAATGTGTGATTATGCCTCATAGCTAGAGCCCCGTAAAAATGGCGAGACGCAATAAAGCGTAAAGTGCCATAAAAGATGGAATAAAGTAATTTTTCCTTTGATAGTTTTTAGATATGATTTACAATGTTTTTGAAAATTGAAATGAAACGAAATCGTCTTGTTACATGAAATCCTACTATAAAACGAAATAACACTTCTTTTACAAAAAAAATCTTTAAATAAACACAAAATTAAAAATAAATTGAGCAGAAATTTTGGCCATGCTGTAATTTGATTAGTATTTTGTTGTAGTGTAAGCTAGATTTAGGCTACAAAATTGTGAAATATGCAGACAAACTTGACCAATAATTTTAAAGCCAATATAAAAAGGTTTCAATAATAGATTTTAATTTGGTATACATTGTCTCAATATGTAAATAATACTTAGGCACCTCAGATAAATATAAATTTTGAATAAACCCGAAATAGCACCAAAAATTGAGATTTAAAAAACAAAATTTAACCAAAATTAAAACAATTTTTACGGGGCTCTATTCCTATCTAATCAACAGTATATTTAATATCTCTAATAAACCTTTGACACTCATGAGCATTCTTAGATACCTCTTGAGTTGGTCTACGATATCCATTTGCCCTAACCATTTAGGACAAGTGATATTTAACTCTCAACGTAATGATTGACTTTGAAAACCTTTCTCCTATAAAAGCCATGTAAGCATTTAGTTAGATTTGAAATATATATTTTTTTAAAAATGATCCCAGCACATGCCTATATCTGTATTGAAGTTAATATTACAACTATTATTATTACTGTACAACCATAACTTGATTTGAAAAAAAACCTCATGAATATTTATTTAATTTTTATCATCGAGTTGTACGATTATGTACTAATTACCATAGTAGGTTAGGGAGTAGGAAGTTTTAATTTAGATTAAGTGTACCCGAATTCGCACTAAGATAGATTGGATAACAATTAACCCGACCATGATTGAAACACGATGTCCTCGTTATCGACAGCCTAGGATTTAGCAAGAGTAGTGCCTTAGACTATGCGGCCACCGAAGTGGGTCAAAACCATAGATATAACATATTCAAATACATAGGGCCGGTACAATATTTTGAAATAATATATATATAGATAATTATATATATTTTTATGTATATACAATATATATTATAAATAATATATATTAAATGAATGACATTAAGAAATTAATGGAAAATTTACCTTTATAACAATACTAACCAAACACATAACACTTTCATGAATAATTTTTAATATGAAATCTAAATTTGAAAAATATCTTGACAAAACTCGTCACAGGGATATTACTCTCACAAGACACCGTACACATAATATATTTAAGTGTTGAGTCCATTCCAATATTTTAAAAATTGATTTAAACTGATTTCAACAATACTCAGTTTCCCATTAAATAAATCACATCTTAGAAATATATTCATTTTGGTGGGTTTATTAGTATACCAATACATATCAGTGAATTTGTTTCAACTATCAGGAAACGTTAGCCTATTTCTAAAAAACATAATTCCAATTGAAATTTTGATTTTGTATATCTCTTTATTCCTAAAAATATTATTAACTACCGGTATGTTAATATAATTGTTGTATATTTAGGTTTAACTTGTTTAACCAAAATAAAGTTATACTGGAAACTAAATTTATATTAATAATAAAATAACTATTTACGAAAACAAATTAAGACAAATTTGATTAAAACTATTAAGACTTTAGTAACATAACCATGCTGCTATATAGGTCTACTTTATTGATTAATAATTTTAACAACCTTTCCACACGCTTTCTCATATCTAGCTCATACACAAATAAAGAATGGTCGATACTAGATATCGACTACCCTGTGTCACGCTACATAAGTACACTTCCACATTGAATGGTCTCATATTGAGGGAAAATAGTGTTCCTATTTCTAAAACAACTCTTTTCACAGATAAAATACAAGACTTACCCAAATTGAACGATACACATACATATTTCAATAAATTATATGGTTTGTCATTAATAGTAGACCTAAATATATTATTAAAATCTCTAGCAAATTTAACAATCACTTAACACACATAAAATAAAATACAATAAACTAACTAGTGATTTTGGCAGGAGTTTAAAAGTGTCTCTTTTGTTCATAATTAAAAATGTATGACCCTTGGTAGTTTCAGATTGACTAGCCCATAACGGTGATCTGTCCAAATTGAAGGGTTTGACTGGGTGACTCCATTTGATAACGCTTGTGTGAATAAAAAACACAATAAAACAATGAAAATGATTTCTAGCATTTTCCCATGTAGTTTCTGAAATTATATCAAGAAAAGAATTTGTAAAATACGACTCAGGCCTTTAGGAGATTCAAACAAGTTTTGATGATATTTGAACGTTTGGAGCAAAGCAACATCAATATATTCAAATAATATGTGAGACCGTAGATGCGATACTTTAGTGCAGAGGTTCTCAACCCATCTAGGCTCGCGACACCCTTGCGAAGGGGAATTTAATCTATTTGCACCTTGTAAGAACTTTTAAACCTATTATGGTACTGCTCGTTTACACTTGGATGATATCGTATAAGTTTAAGACGCCTATCTGCACATGCAATTTTGCAGCTTTTTAACTAGGTTATCTTTAACAAATTTTTGAAGAAAATATTATTAATCTTATAATTAAATTCTCATGGCAGATCGGGTACTACGGAGTGGAAGGGGCCTTATGTAATTCTTATAACACAGTGGGTCACGGGAAACGCCGTGCGGGATTGCTAATATATATATATGTAAGGCAGGTTATTTATATACATCTTATGTAGTGGTTGAATGGATGAAAGTGTGTTGATTTATATTATGTATTATGGTATATATGTAAAATGTTATATCTGTATGTATAATGGTATGTACGGTGATATAGAGTTATGATGGTATACATGTGTGTATGTTTGTTTGATTAGTATAGATTATATATATATATATATATATATGATTGTGTATGTTTGTATATAAAATGATGGTATATAATAGTACGGTGATTGCGTATGTATATATGGATGTGTGTGTTTTGTATGTATTATGATATTTATTATAGTTTGTATGATGCTATTTACCTGTGTATGTGTCTATTAAATCTATTTGTGTAGACATGTATACATGTGTGTGTTGGTTTGTATATATAGTGGTATGTATTTATTCATATGGATGTATGGTTTGATGTGTAATGGTATGTATGTATATATGTATAGTGGTGTTACGATGAGGAGTCGTGTTTGCATCATGTTGGAACCGAGTGAGGTGAGTCTATCTTGAATGGTCCCAGTAATATCATCATTATATTTACGGTGGTACCCCAGTGTAACAGACATGAGTGAGGAATATATGTTAGACCTCTTACAGCATTGGGAAGAGAATGTTAAACCTTAACATCTTGGGCGAGGTTGGGTGGAGACGTGCGGGGAAGGAGGAGGGAATCGGGGTTGAATCATACACAGTTATGGTTACTGGTTGTGATGGATTTAATTTACTGATAAGGAGGTTAAGAGATAGTACTGTATCATCATTGGTAGGGATATACATTATGGGTTCTGGAGGTAGAAAAAAGGGTTGAAAATAGAGAAGAGGCACCAAGGGTGGGGTAGAAAATGGGACCTGATTTGCATAATTCAATAAGAAAATGAGGTTTTCAAACCGGTTCAAACAAGTTAAAACAGTTCAGTAGTTTTATAACACCCTACCTCAAAAACAAGTGTGGCAAGGAGACAAAAGGAAAAATTTGACGCATAGCTTTCATGTTGTGTTCCCACAATATTACCAACACTTTACCGAGTGTGATAGTGTCCAAAATAATCACTTTCACACAAAATATTCTCATAGGTTCGTGGTACACAACTTTCACAGCGTGGTACACAACATTCACAGCGTGATACACAACTTTCACAACATGGTACACAACTTTAAAAGAGCAACGTTCCATACACGCCCACATTTACGAGAGCAGCAGACAGACAGACAGACAGACATACATAAATACATGATGACAGGATTATAAAATTACCATTTTTGGGTTCGGTTTCAAGTAAAACGTAAAAATTCATCATACATTTATTTTTAGCTCGATTTTTTCGCGATCACAATACTTACTATTGATATTAGAAAGTAAAAACAATTTTTATTAAATTATAAAATTGATATTTATTAAGTAAGTAAAAATACCTTCTCGAATAGCCGAATGCCGTTTGATTATATGTAATTTTAAAATCTAAGTCCAAATAATGTGAATTAATATGATTAACTGTATTTAAAATTGAATATCTAAAGTAAATAAATGGTACGGAACCTCGCACGGACTTTCTCGCTCTATTGTTTAAAAATGGAGATATTTACTGATAACTTGTAATATATGTGAAACTAAATACTATACACTAGAAAACCCAAGCATAAATTGCACTATATTTATGTTAAAAATTTTTTGAGTCCTGGTTTTAAATTTTATATTTTTATTTTTAAAGAATGAATGTCCTCATTTGTATGTTTGCTTTATAAGTGGGGGGATAGTAAAATGGGGGTGAAGGGTGGCTCCAAAATTCAAAAACAAAATAGTAGGAGACTGAAATTTGCCAGTTAGCTGTAAAGACAACCCCAAACATTAATGAAGTTCTGAGCATTATAGATTTAAAAATGAAGCAGCCTAAAATGGAAAGAGACTCGCCTCAAAATTTCCAAAATAAAAAGAACCTTCTCGGTAGGTAGATTAAAAATTGAAATATTTGATTAAATATAAAGTGTCAAACCCAGATAACCAGAAGAGGATGAATATTTAAAATTCAAAATGGGTGTATGGGAAATGTTCAAGGTTGGAAATTTATAGAACTATGATTATAAACCATTTATCGGTGAAGTAAAAAACTTAAATTTGGCAAGATGAAAAGAGACCACACCAAAAGCCAAATATTTTTTATTTTTTTAATTACAAAATGGGTGTGTGGGTGTGGAGGTAGGTAAATAGGAAATGAGAAGAAATTTCAAGAATTATAGAAAAATACACCCTTTAGTATGTTTTAAAATATAAATTTTGAAAATAACTAGATAAGTATGAAGGTTTTTTATTTAAAAATTAAGACATGTGTTGAAGGAGAGATAAGAATGTCAAAATTTAGTATAAAATGTTTCTATGTTTGGTAGATGACAGTCCCAAATAACCAAAAAAGTCAAAAATACTGAAAATTTGAAATTTCAAAATTGGCTGTGGTGAATGGGTTCTCAATATTGTCCAAGCCTATAGATAATAAACTTCTTCGTATGGATTAAAATTAAAATTTGGCATTTAAATACACCTTCCTGGAAAACCAAATGATGTCTGAATAAATGCATTTTCAAAATTTAAAAACGGGAATTGTATGAACTCGAAATTGATACGAATAATATAAAACTTTATTTTGGGTGTGGATGAAAATTTTATCTAGGCAGGCACGTAAAACAACCACAGCAGATAACAAAATAACTCTTAAAATTTCAAAATGGAAATGTGGAAATTGAAATGGGGTGAGGGGCGTGACAGTAGCTTGAAATTTCACCTAAATTATTAGAAAATATATCTTTCAGTGTGGAAGAAAAGTGAAAAGGATTGGCAATAATAAATTAGTAGTATGGGAAATTGATGAAAATTGGGCAGCCCTCAAAACTAGGAAACTAATAGAAACAAAAGATTTTGATAATGGAGACGGTATTAATTTGGTAGACGCTGACTAATAGTAATAATAATAATAATAATAATAATAATAATAATAATGATGATGATGATGATGATAATAATAATAATGTAAATACAATTTTGAAGGGGATCCATAACGCTGCTATTACTTAGCTAAATGTCGAAGGATAAGCTATCACCTATACAGGAGCGAGATAGTAATGAAATAACCTATTTCTGGTGGCATAGCTTGGTGAACCATGATGCTCTTTGGAAAACCAGGATGTTCATTTATTACATATGTTTCTCTATTAGTCTATTATTTCAGTATTTTATAGTTATTTTAAATTTTTAATAAGGCTATCTTATTATTTCAAAAAAAGCACAAAATCCCTCGTGAAGACAAGCCTAAATACTAGTTTATACAGGGTGTAAATAAATACATATTACGAACTTTTAAGGTACCTAGGGGGTCAAAATTAGACCAACTTATAATGAGCTCATGTCTGGGAAAGTACTATTTTCGCGCTATAGACTGGAGCTGTTTGGACAAAATTAAATGATAACGCGTTTCATTTGCCACGTCATGATCACTTGAGGTGACTTCCGATCTAACGACCACTGTAAACATCAAATGTTTTGATAAAACACCCTATGTCTCTTAACGTTCAACCAGGTATTTGGGAACATATGGATTGGTCGAGGGGAACCAGTAGAATAGCCTCCACGATCCCCAGACTTACTACACTACATTTTTTTCCTGTGGGGTCACATGAAAAGCCTGGTCTACGATACCCCTGTCAAACTGAGGAAGATCTGCTAGCACACATTCTAACCGCAGGGCAATACATACAAATGAGGTTTGACATTTTTGAAAGAATGTACCAGAACATGGACGTCATTTTGAGACGTTATTGTAGCCATCTACCTTGGTATTTCAAAACATTATTTTATATCATGTAAGCCAATAAAGTATTATGAGAAATATTCATATTACTGAACATACTAACAGTTCTAGTCTGCAACATGCACATGGTACGTTTCAAGACACGAGTTCTTATTAAATATTGGTCTAATTAGGACCCCCTACATGCCCTAGAAGTTTGTAACATGTATTCATTTACACCCCGTATATATAGCAGAAAGTAGGTGTGTGTGTGTGTGTGTGTGTGAGTTTATGTTTCCATAAAACTATAAGGCACTTCCGAAACAGCTGGAAAGCTGTTCACTAGTCACCTGACCCCTTAATGATTGGTCACTAGTCACCTGACTCCTTAGTGATTGGTCACTAGTCACCCGACACCTTAGCGATTGGTCACTAGTTGACTGACTCCTTAGTGATTGGTCACTAGTCACCTGACTCCCTAGTGATTGGTCACTAGCCGCCTGACTCCATAGTGATTGGTCACTAATTGCCTGATTCCTTAGTGATTAGCCACTAGTGGCCTGACTCTTTAGTTATTGGTCCCCAGTTGCCTGACTCTTTAGTTATTGGTCACCAGTTGCCTGACTCTTTAGTTATTGGTCCCCAGTTGCCTGACTCTTTAGTTATTGGTCACCAGTTGCCTGACTCTTTAGTTATTGGTCACTAGTGGCCTGACTCTTTAGTTATTGGTCCCCAGTTGCCTGACTCTTTAGTTATTGGTCACCAGTTGCCTGACTCTTTAGTTATTGTCACTAGTTTCCTGACTCTTTAGCTATTGCTCACTAGTTGCCTGACTCCTTAGTGATTGGTCACTAATTGCCTGATTCCTTAGTGATTAGCCACTAGTGGCCTGACTCTTTAGTTATTGGTCCCCAGTTGCCTGACTCTTTAGTTATTGGTCACCAGTTGCCTACCTCTTTAGTTATTGGCCATTAGTTGCCTGATTCCTTAGTGATTGGTCACTAGTTACCTGACTTCTTAGTGATTGGTCACTAGTCGCCTGACTCCTTAGTGATTGGTCACTAGTCGCCTGACTCCTTAGTGATTGGTCACTAGTCGCCTGACTCCTTAGTGATTGGTCACTAGTCGCCTGACTCCTTAGTGATTGGTCACTAGTCGCCTGATCCCTTAATGATTGGTCACTAGTCGCCTGACTCCTTAGTGAGTGGTCACTAATCGCCTGACCCCTTAATAATTGGTCACTAGTCGCCTGACTCCCTAGTGATTGCTCACTAATCGCCTGACCCCTTAATAATTGGTCACTAGTCGCCTGACTCCTTAGTGATTGGTCACTAGTCGCATGACTCCTTAGTGATTGGTCACTAGTCACCTGACTCCATAGTGAGTGGTCACTATTCACATAATTATTGTTGTTTGGTAACACAAATATATACCACTTCCATCTAAAGAACAAATGCATTCACTTGTAATCGCAAGACCTCTACCTTTGTGAAACGGCCCAAGAGATAATCTTCACAGTATGAAAATGGCCATCTATAGCTGTGACCCTACCACGCAATAATCAGATTAATCACCTGTCTGACATGGGCTCGAACGTAGTACCATGGGTTGAGATACATATTTATCTCTTGGCTCCTGCCTTCACTATCCTGAAAAGTTGTGTGCATTTCAACTGTGTATTAATTTGAAATATTTTATAATATATAATTTTTGTTTATTGAAATCCGTCACAAACCCATAATAATAATAATAATAATAATAATAATAATAATAATAATAATAATAATAATAATAATAATAATAAATGACACATTTTTAATACTTAAAGCACGTGTTTTGATGTGTAGTTTCTTGGATATTACACTTGAACTTTGGTTTAGTACGTTTTCGACTTTTGAAAAATAAGGTCATAAAAATCAAGCTATTGTAACTTGAAGAGTTCTTCGGCGTTCAACCTGAACGGATAGTAAAACGCGGTACTAAAAAAAAGAGGACTTTGAGATTAAATCTTCACTCTGGGACATAAAAACATGGTTGTCTCACTAGTTTCGTAATAATTTCATCTTTAAGAAGGAGTAACTCAATGTATTCATGTGCTTCTTCATTCTTCGTGTGAAATGACAAAAATATTTATAAACAGGACTTTCGGAAACTCATAGCCCAAATAGCACATATAGCTTGGTTGAACCAAAAATAATACAAAATCACTGTACACTTACATAAGAAGAACTATCCTAATACCATTAAATTGTGTTCAAAGTTTTGGCGTACAGCCCCTGGAGGGCAAAGCTGTCAAGCATGTGTGTACAACAAGTTGCATAGGAGTTAGGCATGTGGCACTACACATGCAATAATGGCAAGCACTTGCTGTGATGTAGGACCGTTAATGAAGTGCCTCAGAACGTATTCCCATTTCTAGATGGATTGATGTGTTGTTTACTATTAATTGTGGTATGTTCTGCTACCGTGCTCTGAGATGTCGAGGTGTGTAGTGCCACGCGCCTAACTCCTATGCAACCTGTTGTACATGCATGCTTGAATAGCTTTGCTATCCTAGCGCCGTACACCGAAACTTTGAACACAATTTAATGGTATTAGGATAGTTTTCCGTATGTGAGTATATATGGATTCTGTATTATTTTTGTGTCAAACAAGCTATATGTGCATTGTGTAGTTTCGACTATGAGTTTCCCAACACCCTGTATAAGTAGGGAACATTGGAAGTTGGTACACAACAATACCTTTGTGCTTACCTTTGTTCCTCAAACATAATTACTCGTATAACATTGTTATTGCATTTTTTATTTATTTTAGAACAATTATTTATGAGACAATCGCATTGAATAATGTGTTAATAGTTTTATTGAGTGATTTTAAGGGTTTTAAATCTCAATTTATTAACATGCGAACTGTATACATGAATTATTTTCAAAGTATTGTATTATTGGCGCCTTATATTTAACATGAGCACAATTTAAACTTAAATTCTAAATCCAACTTACTGAGGTGGTTGGTAGGAGTGGCTCTCCGGTCGTAATCATTCTTCAGTAGACCATCGAGGATTTGCAAGTGATCTAACTTGGCTCCAAGTCTAAAACACACAAAATATAAACAAGTTACACGTGTGGTAATAATGAATTTTAAATTACCTACTCTCTATGTTGTATTCGTTTATTATGTCTGCTGACTGATGATTCAATCACCATTATATTAAATTGTATTTTGTTGTGGGTCTATTACTATACAAACAATACACATATTATATAATATTAATTTAAAATAGCATAATTTTTTAGAAAGTGTAGGCCTACCAACCCCATTTAATATCCAATACATTTTTAGTGGCCAAATTAATTCTAAAAATTCAAGTATATAGCTATGCACCATTTCTTACCTACCCCGTAAGGGAACGGCGTGATTAGGTATGTATGTACAAATATATTATAGAATTATAGAATTAGAGTGTAGTGTTTTAAAACGTGACTATGTTTTACCTTTTATACACTATGATTATTAAATAGGCACCTTGCATGAATTATTTATATTCAAAAACGTAATACCATCAACAAATACAAAAACAATTTTTTTTACTTAAATATCTGTCAAATGTACCTTGTTTGCTCACTTTAGTTTAGTAGCACCATCCCTAAAGCATAAATTAAACTAGAAAAAATAAAATCATATTAATGTTAAATGAAATCTCTCTACAATTAAAAGTTAAAATAAAATATTATATAATTTAAATATATATTTTAGTTTTGGGCGCTGCAATAATAAACCATTCTTTATATTTTATAATGTATTAAGTTGGATCATGTTCAGTACAGACTGCAACTCCCCGGGTCTAGTTAGTGGTCTCGTGCATTTTCACATTGGGTATAACTTGATTTCTCAGAGCCAACTAAATATTTTCCGTATTTCCTGGCAAAGTTTGTATTTAATAATAAAACAATAAAATGTGATTAAAGATAAGTGTTTGGAACAATGCTAATCTATGTCAAAAGTAGGATCATAAGTAACGCATTAATAATCTTTGTCATTCCTTACTTTCTCAGGACTACAAGAAGAGGTGAAGGAAGTGTTGTGATGTCAAAATATTGTTTTCGAGATTTTGATGGATTCCGATGTTTCATGATTCCCTGGACCCAAAAAATTAGTTTTGGCAATAAGTCAGTATTTGTTTGTTTATCCGTTTTTTTTAACATACTAAAGCCGAGAGCGTTTCACAGATCGGGCTCAACTTGATAAATGATTTACATGAGGTTCTAAGATTTTTATTTTGGAATTATTAATACTAACCTAGAGTTAGGGGTAGAATAGTCAAAGGTAAAATGTAAAATATCTTTCAATATGCTCTAACGATTCTAATTAAAAATAGTATCTAGGAAAAGTTTAACATTACTAAACAAATGTATCTCTTATTTCAGGGAAAATAATTTTGAGGCTATTTTTAACAAGCATATATCCCCAATTTAGATGTTTCAAGGAACATCTTCCCAACTCTTTAAGGCAAAAAAGCCCAACTTATTATTGCAAATATATATGACTCTTACAGATAAAATCTTTAAGTGCAATATTTTTTTTGAAATAATAGTTTTAAATATAAGCATACATATGTTATATATATTATATTACAAAGTTTTGGTAAATAGAGAGCTGAAAACACAAAGAACCAATAAAATATGGAAGTTAAAATACAGTTTCAAATAACCATAAACGTATTAATATTTTAAACTTCAGAATAGTTGCTGGTAAAGATAGGTATCTCAGTATATTTAAAACCATCCAAAACTAATAAAAACAAATACACCCTAAATAATAAAATATACATTTAAATTATTGTCAAATCATTAATGGGGGGTCGTAAAATAGGAACAAGCTCTAGAAATTTACAAAACTAATGTAAAGAATAAACTATTTGCTTAGGTATAAACTTGTTGTTTTGTATAGGAGACGAAAAACCCCAAAACAGAACGACCTCCAAAAACAAAAATGATCGAATTGAGGAGAAATTATTGTAGTGATTACATAAATAAAATTCTATGGATAAACCATCTCCGAACTAGGAGTGACCAAACAATTAGTAAACAGGATCTCATCACATGGTGTGGTGAACCTTCGTGCTCCATTATTTTCAATATTTCTCAGAGATGGTAAATAATATTTCACATACAGTAAGTTCTATCCTTATATTGAAGCTCTTTTTTCCAATATGTTTATATAAGATATCATATATACCATTTCATTTCACTTATATTATGAATGATCTTGAGTTTGCATTATAACTGGATTACGTTCGTTGGTGCATTCTTTTTTTTTTTTGTTATTTACACGGACGCCCTTTTTTTGCTTCAAATATGTAACTTATTGAGTACTACAATAGTTAAGTGATCTAATATTTATTTTTTTACTGTACAAAGAGTGTTTTTTCCTAAGGGTAAGTGGAAGGTAGCTCCAAGTTTCCGAGCTGTCAGCAAATGTTTTCATTTTTGGAAAGATCGAGAAAGTCCACGTGGTGCAACGTACCATTTAGTTTATCACGTTTTAAATTGAATTTTAATCAAAATATATTTGAAAATGTTGTATATCTACTGGAAAGAATATAAATTATTGTGAAATCTTTCATTGTATTTGAGAACTATACCTCTGAGAAAAAGGTTAAAGAGAAAAAGTTTAAATAATATTTTAAAAGCACACACTAAGAGTGAAATATTATTGGATATCTCCAAAGTAGACGTGAAATGTAGGTAGAATTTTTTTTAATAATACCTTACTACATACCTTCATGCTTCCTAAGTGCATCCACTATATTCTATTACTCTAAGCTTCTTGGCTATGGAGCTATCTATATTTATGATCGTCAAGAGAGGCGCAGCACAAACATAGTAACCAGAATTGTCACACAATCTGTCTGGTATCGCCGTTACAGATAGCGCTGAAGCGGTACCTTTAGTCAGCGTAGAGCCGTTACACAAGAGCAAGTCGCTGTTGGCGTTACGGACTCAATGGATGTTACAACGAACTAACGCCATGAGTATGACAAAACAAGCGCTGTGGGCGTTACATAGTAGCCGATGCAGAAAGGTGTTACACATGTGACCTCAAGTTATAATACATAGTTATAGGGTTGGTCACCAGGAGGATGGTAGTAGAACACATGACCTGGTGAACTGCCGAAACTAGGGGTAGGTCAGTAGAGGGGTATTCGTCCGTCAAGACAACTTGAAAAGAGTAGTGCCATGGAAATCTAGCTTAGTAAAGAAGTTAGTTCCGTTGAATTAGAAATATCCATTAGGTAATATGACGTTTTATATAGGACCTCGACAGAGATTAGCATTTAATGTAATAGTTCATCCATAGAATTATTCTCATTCAAAGTTTGAAGTAGAATCATCGATGTTCCTCGTGGGGTTGGTTGAGAGATGTTGTTGACTGTAACTCGTTGAACCTGGACCCGACTTTAATAAGTGTGGGTCAAACAAGAACTACAATGTCATCTCTTTATAATATATAAAGAGCGGAAGCCTTGACTGACTCACACATCACTAATTCTCACACTTCCCACGAAGCTAGAAGGCTGAAATCTGGTACAAATGTTACTTATAAGATAATTAGGAAAATTAAAGATGTTTCATTCCTATATTTTGTGATTAAGGGGGTTAGATCGGGGTAGCTACCCTAATCAACAATATTGCTTTATAAACTCTTATTAAGCGTTTAGAGCGTAATAATTCGATAAATTTGTTCTAATAATGCCTTCGAAAACATATTGCAATCATTTTTAACCCTGTAGATGCTCCTAAGGGGTGGAAAAAATGAATACAGACAATTAATTAAAATATGTAATAATTACGTTTTAATATGTAAATCCAAGAGACGGTAGAAGTATGTAGTTTATATTTTGTTGAATGTTGTGTTGTTTGTAGGGTCTGTGTGAGTGAGAGGGCCCGGCCCGGGGTGGTGTGTGGTGGAGGGGAGTTGTGGAAGGGGAGAGGGGAGACCTGTCCAGCCGCGCTCAGCTGATAACACACCAGGCAGTAGACAAGGGGTCCTGCTGAAAATAAAACTCCCCATGAGAAACGGTTACATGGTCTCCTACTCGTGGTGTTTCTCGGGTAGCGCTAAGAGCCATGCCATTAAGCTTCAAACAAAAATACCTCATTTTCATCCCAAAATAAATAATAACACAATATCCTCTGTGAAGAACAGGCATTCAGATAGTGTTATATAAAGTGTCTTATTATTGGGGGAAAAGGAGACTCTCTTTATTAAAAAGACGATTCGACTAGAACAACGTTATGAAACGAGACGACTCAGGACATGAGAAAGTATATAGCTTCTAAATAAATGTGCGTAAAGATATCAGAAGGGAGGGACAGGACATGCATCGTCGGCCATAGAAAGATCGCGAAAGATGAAAAGGGGGCGTGGCGCTGCATTACTAAAGTGGTAAAGATCCGTAAGAGAGCTACCCCCTCAACCCCCATCCACCATCCAACCTAATCAACATCCATTACTGATCAACCAACAGTAATCCCAACCACCAACCAGTCACCCGACCAGCTGTCCCACCTCAAATACTCCCTGCAATATATAATAAATAAGCACATACCCAACATCCACCCCCTCAGGTTCCTCCGAGCCATATTTCTCATTCAAATTTCAGATTTATAAATTTCTTGGATTAGAAGATATAGTGCCAACACACATACATATATATATATATACAATGTTTATACTTTATTATAGGTATCTCAATGTTGGTAGGCCTCGTTTAGCACTAACCATTTTTTTTGTGGTAAAAGTCTCACTTGAGAAAGAGGTATGAGGTACGTCCACCTAATTATCAGTGTGCTTTCTATCATGTTGTCTTAAATTTAAGATAGAATATTCCCTCGTGTCGATACCCCTCGTAATATCCGAACTTCCTCAGTTGTTGCCGTTGAATGGTTTTGGAAAAAATTTGAAGGTTTGTTAGGTTAGGTTAGGTTAGGTCAACAGCCCGGCCGCAATTCGTACGTGGCTCTAAAAATGTGGCGCTGCAATTCAACTGTTTCTTTAGAGGTAAACAACTCGTGCGACCCCAACTCACCTGCAGCCACTAAAAGATTAACAAAATAATTAAGTTCTAATAAGGCAGATTTGTCATAAATGTATGAAAGAAAATAAAGAGCACTTTCAAATAAATGTTATTCGTGCCTTGCACAAATTTATAACAAGTTGCTTAAATGTTTGGTACGAACCAGTCATGCATTATTCAGTGTTCTCATGTGGAATATGATATCGCGATGAAAGATTAATCAAAGAGAGAAACTATTATTTAATGACGCCAGGGACCGTGATGTATTGTATGAGCTCACACAGGTTCTGGTTTGTGGTTTTACTTGTTTACGATATGAGATGGAAGAAAATGTTTAAGCAAAAATAACATGACACATATGTTACTTTCTTTTAATTGCTCAGTGAAGCGTTTAAAATTAAGCTTAGTAAGTTTGATGCGTAAGAAAAAGGTATAATTGTGAATGTATAGGTTTAAAAGTATAAAACATGTTATATTAAGTTAAATGATAGATCAATTAATTATTGAGATATCACTATGACTTTTATTAAAAAAATCCTGGATGGAAATTCAAATACTTAAAATATGATTTGACATATAATTTTATTATACAACTTTCATGATGTTCAAGTGTGACATTATATAAATAAAACAATCATTGACGTCAAATAATTTAATATGCGAAATAATAATCTGTGATCACTAAATCTATAAACACATGATGTATGTTTGATTATTGAGGTCCCTTAATGCTGGTCCCTAATTACCTTACTTTGAATATTTAATAATAAATAGATCCAATACCCCCTATAGGTGACTTGTTGGCATGCACATAGAGATAGCTAAATCCTGAGAACTAATTTACTTGCCATTTCTATTATCTAAATCTGTGTATGCCACAAGATTGACTTATTAGATATTAATGTTTAGCAATGGATATGTTTAAAAACCTTTAAGAAATGATATCACCTCAACAGGTTGGAAAATTGGAAAATACATGAAATGGGGAAAGTTTAAGGGGTGGATAAAGGTGGCCATTTTTGAGTTAAATTATTTTAATATTTATTTAATATCATTCAATTAAGGGCATTTTCAACGATTTTTCCTACATTGCTTTTTAATAATTGAAAAGAGATTAAATAAGAAGATTTATTAAATAAAACAGTATAAAGAACTCTCATAAAGCCTAGTTTCATTATAAATTGTTATTTTTTTCATTAGTACTTTACATAATATTATATGATGACTTCAACTATTTTTTATTTTTCTGTTAGAGCTTTCCTCAAAGTAAATTTTTTTTAAAATGTAAAGTGAGGTCAACTTTACAATTGACAAGCATAACCTCCACATCAAAGTTATTTATTATAAATACAATAATGTATTATTGAAGTGGTGCAACAAATTTGACATAGCTTTGAAAACAATGGGTGATTATTGGTATGATGATGAAAACGTTAGGTTAAGTTCTACTTTTGAATACTCTCAATACATTGAAGAGCAATCCATTACTTGAAACAAAACCATTTCCTAGAATTACATTTTATACAAACGATTTGATTCAATAGAATTAAACATTAAGCTACTTTAAATTAAAATGTAAGTACGTCAGAAAGTAGAGTGAAATGAGCATTTCCTTCCTTTTTTTAAGAACTCCATAGAAACTATAATATATCTGAGCCACATTATATGTATATAAATTGAGCCAATCAAAGGGCTTGTAACAAATCAAGTGGACTACATGATCTCTAAGGCATCACTTTCGCAATATACTAGACTCCCTTTGAGAGGGAGATCGGGGTTTAAATCTCAGTTGAGTGTACTGAGGGTGGTTTTACAATCTTCCCCCACGCAAATGTGGGTACCTTCATCATCCCTAATTCAGTATCGTGGTTAGTACACACGCGTATAACCTGAAAAAAGTAGTAAAACACAGGAATACAAAAATTAATGACAACATTATCTAATAAAGGCATCTTTCCGTGGCTTGACGAGGACGGCCAATAAGTATCGTAAAATACAATTCCAGGTGTAACCAAAGGTTCGACTTTCCAAATGTTGAGATAATGTGGGGAATGTACAAACAAATATGATTTAATAAAGATTTATATCTTTCTGGGGGCTGAAGTAGGGATGGATTGTTTAAGATGGGGTGCTAGTGAGCGTGAGTTTAGGGAAGTATTTTCGAAGTTTTTATAGCATAAACATTTATTTGGCCAAAATGAATCAAATATTTCTTCTATAGAATCATAGAGTTTAGTTTTCCGCACATGCTAATCTCAACAGTTCTTTAATATCTGTCAAGGGTGTCCTGGAATTTAGTGACAACTTTTTCTCTGCATTTAAAAAGTTTGTCACAAAATGCCGCTATGCTCATGAGAGATATTCAAAAACTCTTGAGATTAGCATGTGCAGAAAGCTAAACTCTATGTTTCTATAGAAGAAATATTTGATCTATTTTTGCCAAAAAATGTTTATGCTATAAAAACTGCAAAATTAATGCACTTAACTGGCGCTCACTAGCACCCCACCTTAAAGGCATTTCTTTACTACTGAAGTATACAAGCTCATTCCTTGACAAAACTGTTTATTTATATTTTATTATCAACAGCAGAGAGTTGGTAAAAAATTAATCAGACCCAAAATGAAATGATTATTTGCTATGTTGACTGGAATATCATCAAATTGCGTATTCAAGACCCTATTTAAATATCTTATTAAAACTTAAAATGGTAACTAATACTAATGAAAATATTTATAACTGCTCTAATTTGACTTAAGAAATATTTTTACAAAGTTTTAAGTTTATAATTAAAAAAATAATTTTAGTTGACAATTTTTACTTTCTCAAATCAAGAAAAAGTATTGTGATCGTGAAAAATCTATCTCGTGATTATGACGAATATTTATGTTTTATGTGAACACGAACCAATAAAAGTAAATTTTACAATTAGGTCTGTTTGTCTGTCTGTCTGTCTGTCTGTCCGTCCCTGGACACGGATTCCAATACGCTTTTATGGATTTTGTTCAAACTTGATAATTAGGTTTTATAGGGCTATATCACAACACTTTTTGTTTGTTTGTTTTACCTTAGCCCTCCATTTAAGCCCTTCATTTAAGGGTAGTTTACAGATGGGTAATTTTTTGAATTAATTTTTTTTCAAAAATGACTAATGATTCTGTTTAAAACGAATATATAGGATTTGTTTGACGTGACCAATAGCACTAGGCATGTAATTTGTTTTTGGGCAAAAACTAGTTGAAGGGTAGTTTACTGATGCGTGATGACTGATTTCTCAAAAACTTGAAATAGTTTACAATTGGCTCTAACGATTTGTATCCAAATGGATATTTTGGGATGATTTGACATAAAAACCCTGAATATTTGGATTTTGGCAAAACTAGATAAAGGGTCGTTTACTCTAAAGCGAGTTTTTAAAATTAAAATTATTTTACGAATGGCTCTAACGATTTTTGTTAAAATGTATATCTGTGGAGTGTTTGACATGAACATAACAAATAAAGCTGTATACTTGTTTTTGGGAATGAAATTTGGCTATGGATAGTTTATTATGATTTTTTTTTATTAATTTGAATATTTAAAAAAAGTCTAAGGGATTTGATTCAAAATCGGTATCAGGAGACTATTCTACATATCAATAATAATGTATTTTTTTTCTATCTAAAATAAATTAATTTAGGGGTAGTTTAATTACAACAAATTAACAAAAATTTGTATCTTTTGGAAATTTTACCTTGAAGATTGAATTTAAAATGTCAATATGTGAATAGTTTTTCTTAATAAATAAGAATAATTTTTATTTAAAAAAAAACCCATCACTTTAGGGTACTTAACAATTAATCTATTTAAAAAAAAATAATTTTGTTAAATACATGTATTTGATCACTTGGTTTCAAAATTAGTTTATCTAGAGTGATTATTGTGATTAGCAAGATGAGTTGGTTTTACATGTATATAATTATATAAAGTTATTTTACTAAAAACACTTTTTAAATTTCTTTCGAAGCTATAACTGACAATATGAAGTTTGTGTGCGATTGTGTCCTACCATTTATTTTTTATATATATCGTATAGAATTGACCAACACTGAAACGTGCTCTATGTTAATTGCACAATGAATTCTATAGATCGAAATTGAACCTAACAAAGATATGTATTTATAAAACAATTAGTGGGCTTACGGACTAATTCGTCAGTCTCATATTGATAGCTGGCCGACTACGGAAAGACTGGTGTTCAAATCTCTATTGGGAAATCTGATATGTTTATTCCGATTTCCTGTTCTTCCTTTAAGTAAATGATTCCTTTTTTTTTATTTATTAGTGCCATCATATTAGTGGCCACCCGTGGATATCTCGGATGGGCAGTAATACCACGAGTATGACTATAATTTATTCTAGATCATGTTAAAGATAGCACTGATTTATAAGTTTGCTAGAAGCAAATTGAAATATAATGAGGACGCTGGTGGTTTGGGCACTCTGTATGCTATTGATTGGTGGGTTTGGTTGGTACCATCGATCTGACTACAAGGAACTGTTAACAGTAGCATATTAATTGGAACTGAGAACAATATATCGCCAGAAGACTTAAGGTAATAAGCTAAGCAACTAAGCTGAACGTTAGCTATTCCATACAGTATTATAATTTGAGAGGTAAACCAGGGTAGATGCCCCCCTCTTGGGGGGAGGAGCTTGTTAGTAGCCTGGGCTAGAAATCAGTGGCCTGTCCACCTACCTCCCTTTAGGATCATTGAAGATAATAATTGTTGATATTATTCTATTATTTTTTGAAGTCATATTTATAAAGTTTGTAAAAAAATATATTTAATAAGATGAGATTAATGTTTTTTTCTTATTATTATGTGTAACTGTATGTTTATCAACACCTTTATCTAACTCCTAAGGATGAGATTTAGAGAAAAACAGCAAAAAAAAAAAATACATACCCAATAATGTGTATATTTACTATTACTTTTCATAAAATAAAAAATAGTAATTCAAATACATTAAAATATTAAATAGTATCGGTTCTTAGCCAAGCGAGCAAACCAAGGAGTATCATTCTATCAAAAGATTACTTCCACACATTCATATACACACATTTAGGTAGCTTTACAACACCCTCTGCCCACCAAAGAAATGTTTATTCTACTGTAATACGAATAAAACTTATAGCTATGAACATCCTTCTTGGGGCTATGTTTCTAGAGAAGCACCTTAAGGTGCCCGAAGAACATTAGTTAGTCTGAATGTGCCCTTGTAAAATGTGCCCTGGATATTAAGATAATCAACCACCTTATTATTTGATCCAATGGTTGAAGAAGAGTTGTTCTACAACTGTGGGTATGTAATCATTTCAAGAAATCTCATGAAAATATTATGGAAATAGGGTCTAGTCAATCTCTATTGATAGTTGACCAATAATTTAATCTAACATGTGGGATATGGATTAAATTGGTCACATTTATTTTTTTGCGCAAAAATAGTGTAAAAACCTGTAGGATGGAATTTAACTCTCTAACTAATGGTAATAAAGAATTATTAATTAATTTATGTTGAATAAATTTATAAAATACTCTGGATGCAGGTCCAGAGGTCCCAAGTTCGTTCTCCGGTGATTACAGAATCTCTTTAAAATAATGAGTCAGGAACGAGGTCAACTCAGCCTCGTGAGGACAAGTGAGGAGCTACTTGAACTATACATTAATTGCTCCGGTCTGGAAAACTGAGATTAATGACCGGATGATTCGTTGTGCTAGCCACATGTCACCTATCCTCAGAAGGTGGCACTATCTTCGCCAATGTACGACGGCCGCTCGATCGGTATGATTCGATTGTAGGCTGACTACATGGGGCTTTTTTAAAATTTGGGATACCCTTTTGCAATGGCTAGGTCATTCATCTGGTGCTTTCAACACACACATGATGAGCTATTATAAAATATATTAAATTTACAAAGGTTTTATATGAAATGAAAATACTGTGTGAAGATTAAAATACCATTTCACATGTGAAAGTTCTTTATGTTCAGTGAAAGCAACCATCTCTGGTCTTTCGTTGTAGCTGTGATCATGATGTCACCTATTCTCTTTGTAAGGTGATAAATGAATTTCTCTTTGAATAAACACAGGCTTGTATTATTTAGACACTACTGCCATGTTTGTTTGTGCGACTCATTTATTCGATGGTGTAAAAAGAGATAATTTTATAGCTTCCATTACCATTATTTGTACTAATTCTTACGTTGGATTAAGGTAATTCGATATATATTTATTACACAATTTTAACAAGTGTATGATTATAATCAATAGATAGTTATTGATTGGTTTCAAATCATTACACTTCACGAATTATATGGGATCAAACCTACTAAGTTATTTTATAATTTTTGCATAACATTGTTAAGGTAAATTAACTTAATTAATATATGGGGCTGAAATTTAGTCTAAATAGACATTCATCTGAGGTGTACACAATGAAATATTCATATTATTAATATGATATTAATATTATATATTATTAATATTAATAATAATATAAATATATTTTATCTAACACAATTTTAATGTGATTGACTCATTATATAGTGGAAATAATCGGGGATCATCAGTGTGGTTTTCGAATAAATATATCAATCAAAATTCAGATTTCTACTATTTGTTAAATATTAGACAAAATGTGGGAATACAGCACGACGGCACAAAAACTATACAAGGATTTTTAAAAGGACTATGATTCAGTTAAAAAACAAATTATATTAAATTTTAATTAAGTTTGGGATACCCAAAATCTTGTCAAGCTAGTTGAGGTATGTTTGTCTGATATGCCTGGCAGGGTGCGGTTTGGATCTCACTTATATTATCACATACCATTGATATACATACTGGGTTTAAACAAGGAGATGGACTTCTACATTACTTTTAATCTGGAGTATGTAATTAGGGTAATGCAAGAGAATAGGGAAAGGTTGACATTGAACGGTACAATGGAGCCATTAGGATAATATGTAGATAATTAAGCTTTGCCGGGTAGTAGTAAGAAAGGTGTGGCAAGAAATGAAGACATTTTATTATGGGCTAGTTAGGAAATAGGTTTAGAAGTGAATTATGAAAATACTAATTATATGGTCACAAATATTGGGGACATTAATTTAGAGATTACTGCAAACAACATGTCATTTGACAGGGTTAATATGTTTAAATATTTAGGATAAATTTTAACTACCAATAACGTTATTAGATTTAACATTAACAAAAGTATATAAAAGGGAAATGCATGCTATTACCTGGTCAATAGGTGGTTCACATCACACCTGCTCTCTAGGAATGTAAAACTCAGAATATACAAACTATTATAAGAATAAGTGTGCAAATATTAAATATAATGAATACATACAAATTTAACTTATAATGAGTGCTATTTGAGTACTTTGCGGAATAATGATATACGACTGGAAGCCAGGATAAAGGGATATACACTACTGGAAGCCAAGATACATGGCTATAGACTACTGGAAACCAGGATACATGGCTATAGACTACTGGAAACCAGGATACATGGCTATAGAATACTGGAAACCAGGATACATGGCTATAGACGACTGAAAACCAGGATACAGGGCTATACACTACTGGAAGCCAGGATACAGGGCTATAGACTACTGGAAACCAGGATACATGGCTATAGACTACTGGAAACCAGGATACATGGCTATAGACTACTGGAAGCCAAGATACAGGGCTATAGACTACTGGAAACCAGGATACATGGCTATAGACTACTGGAAACCAGGATACATGGCTATAGACTACTGGAAACCAGGATACATGGCTATAGACTACTGGAAGCCAAGATACAGGGCTATAGACTACTGGAAACCAGGATACATGGCTATAGACTACTGGAAACCAGGATACATGGCTATAGACTACTGGAAACCAGGATACATGGCTATAGACGACTGGAAACCAGGATACATGGCTATAGACTACTGGAAGACAGGATTTATGGCTATATACAACTGGAAACCAGGATACAGGGCTATACACTACTCGAAGCCAGGATACAGGGCTATAGAATACGGGAAGCCAGCCTACAGAGTTATAGACTACTGGAAGACAGGATACATGGCTATAGAGTACTGGAAACCAGGATAGATGGCTATAGACTACTGGAAGCCAGGATACATGGCTATAGAATACTGGAAGCAAGCCTACAGAGTTATAGACTTCTGGAAGACAGGATAGATGGATATAGGCTACTGGAAACCAGGATAGATGGATATAGACTACTGGAAGCCAGGATACATGGCTATATACAACTGGAAGCCAGGATACATGACTATATACAACTGGAAACCAGGATACATGGCTATATACAACTGGAAACCAGGATACATGGCTGTAGACTACTGGAAGCCAAGATACAGGGCTATACACTACTGGAAGCCAGGATACAGGGCTATACACTACTGGAAGCCAGGATACTGGGCTATACACTACTGGAAGCCAGGATACAGGGCTATAGACTACTGGAAACCAGGATACATAGCTATAGACTACTGGAAACCAGAATACATGGCTATATACAACTAGAAACCAGGATACAGGGCTATACACTACTGGAAGCCAGGATACAGGGCTATAGACTACTGGAAACCAGGATACATGGCTATAGACTACTGGAAACCAGGATACATGGATATAGACTACTGGAAACAAGGATACATGGCTATAGACTACTGGAAGACAGGATACATGGCTATAGACGACTGAAAACCAGGATACAGGGCTATACACTACTGGAAGCCAGGATACAGGGCTATAGACTACTGGAAACCAGGATACATGGCTATAGACTACTGAAAACCAGGATACATGGCTATAGACTACTGGAAGACAGGATTTATGGCTATATACAACTGGAAACCAGGATACAGCGCTATACACTACTGGAAGCCAAGATACAGGGCTATAGAATACGGGAAGCCAGCCTACAGAGTTATAGACTACTGGAAGACAGGATACATGGCTATAGAGTAATGGAAACCAGGATAGATGGCTATAGACTACTGGAAGCCAGGATACATGGCTATAGAATACTGGAAGCAAGCCTACAGAGTTATAGACTTCTGGAAGACAGGATACATGGCTATAGAGTACTGGAAACCAGGATAGATGGATATAGACTACTGGAAGCCAGGATACATGGCTATATACAACTGGAAGCCAGGATACATGGCTATATACAACTGGAAACCAGGATACATGGCTATATACAACTGGAAACCAGGATACATGGCTGTAGACTACTGGAAGCCAAGATACAGGGCTATACACTACTGGAAGCCAGGATACAGGGATATACACTACTGGAAGCCAGGATACAGGGCTATAGACTACTGGAAACCAGGATACATGGCTATAGACTACTGGAAACCAGAATACATGGCTATATACAACTAGAAACCAGGATACAGGGCTATACACTACTGGAAGCCAGGATACAGGGCTATAGACTACTGGAAACCAGGATACATGGCTATAGACTACTGGAAACCAGGATACATGGCTATAGACTACTGGAAACAAGGATACATGGCTATAGACTACTGGAAGACAGGATACAGGGCTATAGACTAATGGAAGACAGGATACAAGGCTATAGACTACTGGAAACCAGGATACAGGGCTATACACTACTGGAAGCCAGCACACATGGCTATATACAACTGGAAACCAGGATACAGGCATACACACTACTTGAAGCCAGGATACAGGGCTATAGACTACTGGAAGCCAGGATACAGGGCTATACACTACTGGAAGACAGGATTCATGGCTATAGACTAATGGAAGACAGGATACAGAGCTATAGACTAATGGAAGACAGGATACAAAGCTATAGACTAATGGAAGCCAGGATTCATGGCTATAGATTACTGGAAGCCAGGATACAAGACTATAAACTCCTGGAAGACAGGATACAAGGCTATAGACTACTGGAAGACAAGATTTATGGCTATAGACTACTAGAAGCCAGGATACAGGGCTATAGACTAATGGAAGCCAGGATACAGGGCTATAGACTAATGGAAGCCAGGATACATGGCTATAGACTAATGGAAGACAGGATACAAAGCTATAGACTAATGGAAGCCAGGATTCATGGCTATAGATTACTGGAAGCCAGGATACAAGACTATAAACTCCTGGAAGACAGGATACAAGGCTATAGACTACTGGAAGACAGGATTTATGGCTATAGACTACTAGAAGCCAGGATACAGGGCTATAGACTAATGGAAGCCAGGATACAGGGCTATAGACTAATGGAAGCCAGGATACATGGCTATAGACTAATGGAAGCCAGGATACAGAGCTATAGACTAATGGAAGCCAGGATACATGGCTATAGAGTACTGAAAGACAGGATTTATGGCTATAGACTACTGGAAGACAGGATACAGGGCTATAGACTGCTGGAAACCAGGATACAGGACAATATACTGGAAACCAGGATACAAGGCTATAGACTACTGGAAGCCAGGATACAGGCATATACACTACTGGAAACCAGGATACAAGGCTATAGACTACTGGAAGACAGGATACATGGCTATAGACTACTTGAAGCCAGGATACAAAGCTATACATTACTGAAAGCTATGGATACTTATATAATGTACAAAAATACTAGTGTGACGATTAAAGTTCGTGTATTGTGGCAGGCTATTTCTTCTTTCACAAACACTTCTAACATATTAACAACAAATTAATACCAACAGCATAACAATTGACAGTTCACACTAACAAAATTCATGAATTGTAGCCAACAAACATTTATTTGCCCTACAACAAATTAATGTAAGATGTGTATTTCAATGTGGTATCTTTTGTGGCGTTACCATGACGATGAATTATAACAGTTCATTTACAATGAAATAAACACAATATTGTTCGATCTGATAGGGAATTGAAATAAACGTCCTTAAAATACTGAAAGTTTGTCAATAAAGTTATTTAAGTAGGGTCAAATAAATATTTGAGTGATTTCTTCAACATTCGCCAAGATCTCTACCAAGATGACGCTTAAGTAACTATAATCATGGGAGGACCCGGGAATGTAGGGGATAGTGCACCTGGTTACGAGCCTATAAGTCCCGGTTCGATTCTCAGCTGGTAGCTTGGGTATTTTTCCCGAAAGGGGAACTACCTCAACGGTCACAATAATTTGGTTAATTAGGCTTAAGTTAGGTTTAAGAGTCTCCACTGGTTCGACACCCTCATACTCACTATAACGATCACCTCATCTCATCGGAACATGAAAAGAACCTAAACGGAAAAGATGTACATTCAGGTTTCCCCTGGGCAACAGTACATTAGTACTGACTAATCTTTCTACAAACTGGGCTGCGGATTATGTAGCTCAGACTTGCAATATTATTATTATTATCATGGTGGTCAAATTATTTGACCACCCAAAGTTATAAATTTTGTAATAAAATTATTAAAAGGCTTATTCACTTCCGATTCATGTAGAAAGGAATGTGATGACGTATCACTTAAAATGTAGGTAGTTACTAAGTCTTTTCAAATTTGAGTTTGAAGAAATTTTACGAGGATAGTGCAAATTAATGGATGAAAAAGTTGACGTTTATCAGGATATGTTGAATTAGGTTCAATACCTGAATGGCAGGACAAACAAAATGTGTAAAGGATCCCTCAGATAATTGCTTTTCTTGCCGTGGATCAGATGGACGATTACGTATTTGATAACATTTTTATGTACACCGTCGAATCCAAACATATCGCTCTAAGCGTTTTAATAAAAGGAGTCCTCAATTTAAATTATGGATTTTCTTCCCCAAATATTCTTACAATCAGAATATGAAGATAATTACGTCTTTAATTAAAACAAAACTATTAATTTTGATCTATAAATTCCGAAAGGTTCCTTAAATAATCGTAAAATAACAAATCAAAATACAGACTATCCATTAATTAAGAACTAGAGATCCTCAATTAACAAATATCAATGTCAATAAAATTGATCTAAGACAAGGTTCATTACATTATCTGAGGAATCTTTCAAAATTTTCCTCTATACATTGTTAATAGTTGAGCATCGAGTCTAAAGTCATTGCGATCGTACACGAGAATTCCCGAATCTACGGTCGTACTAAATGATTGGATATTTAAGTTTATATTATTATTAAATAATAAAACACAAAACATCTACGTTCGGAATCTATTATAATAAATACATATGAGGAATCTAACAAAACCCTTTTAATAGATAAAACAAACATTAAATAATTCCCCGAGTCAGACGAGCCCACATCAGCGACATCTGTGGTGCTTAGTGATGTTTAAGAACTATGACAGCTCTCCACAAGTAGTTCTCATAGTTTTTCCGAGTAGAATATCCAAAATTAAGGTAAGTAATCATTTATAATGGTATCCACAAATGTTGTATGTTTTTGTAGGAGAGAATGTGATAATTTCTGGTTAAGTGTATTTTTATTCTGCCTGTATTTTTCCATTGTAAAAGGTGTAGGTAGTTATTATTCCTAGATATTCGTTTGTAACTAGTTAAATTACCGTATTTCCACTGTTTTGGATCAGTATGGGATAACCATTAGCAGCAACTATTGTCTAGGTGATGAATGATGGTTAATTGTAATAATTTCCTTTAAAATGTTTTAAGAAACTTTATTTGTAGGTTCATAACTTAATTTTTTAAATACATTTATATGGGTTGAAATGTTTTTAGATTGTTAGAATACTCGGCGATAGCTAATGCTTGTCACAACACATTGAATTGAATAAAGTTATCGTAAATATTTAGGATTATTGGAAATTTATTTTTAAGTTGCCTAATTACATATACTGTTTATTAATGTGGTTCCAAATAAGTGTAGCTTTGGTATTATAAGAAAGATTAAAATACATATTTATCAGCCTATGGTAATACAACTACTTGCTCCATATTAAATGGTAAAATTTCTGATATAAATGATAATACTAATTAAATAAGGTGATTTAATATGTTTAAATAAATAGTATGGAACTCCGCAACGACTTTCTCGCTCTATTGTTTAAAAATGGAGATATATATTCAAAACTCGAAATATATTTGAAACGAAATAATATACACTAGCAAACCTGAGCACAAATTGCGCCATACATAATTATGTAAAACATTTTTTGTTCCCCGGTTTTAAATTTATAATTTTAATTTTAAGCAATTAAAGTCCTCATTTGGATCAATACAAAAGATTGATATTGGGCCCACAAGGGCCAATCAACACTTCGTATTAAATTTTTGACTTCCGTTTAAAGGTTTTGAAATTTTATTATGGTTGCACTTATTCAAATGATTGCATTGCTATTAAATACATCATTTATAAAATTTGACCAGTAAAAAAAGTATATATTGACTATTGAATCTAAAATGATAGAGATAGATCATTGCTGTACAAACGTTTCTCCTAAGAGGTTTAAGTAAAATTAATATAAACTTTTTGAGAGACTTATATTTAATTACTCTATGTCATCGGAGAATTATTGCGTTAAAATTTAGTATATCTGTACAACCAAAGCTCACAAAATAGTATTAATATATTTGCGAATATCTCAGAAACAATTGGTTCTATAAAAATATATTTCAAATAAAAATGTACTATTTTTAATAGTACTACAATATGGCAATGATAAGTTATTTAGTATCTCAAGTAGTTGCAGATATATGGAAATTTCTGATTCTGTAAAGTACCCAAAAATAATTTTCATGGGAATATAAAAATAAACATTTTGTTTATAATCTTAATCAACGCCTAGATACGAATTTTAATCAAGATCATTAAAGCTGATTTTGAGAAAATCGATTTTTGATATTTTCACCCCTTATATAACTACTCTTAATTTTAGTGTTAAACAGATGGACAGATAGCTGGCATTGCATAAACCAATTTTAGGGTTCGGGGGATCATGAAAAGTCCAAATACATCAAAAAGTAGGGTTGGATTCATTTTTTACGGTCGCAATAACACTTTACTTTATAGTTAAAAAATATATAGACTGGCGTATAGCTTGAAAACTATTGGTTTTATTGATATATATTTCAAATAAAAGATTTGTATTATAAATATACCTACATATTTGGAATGATAAGTAATTTCACATCTCAAATAGCTACGGAGATATGAATAAATATTATAATTTACGCATCAGTATGTAATCCTTAAAGTAATTCTTAGAAAAATTGAGAGTAGCAATTTTTTTAATAATGTTAATCAATGCCTATAAATGAAATCTAATCAAACTCGTTAGAGCCGATTTTAATAAAATCGATTTTTTCTCTTTTCGCTCTTAAGGAAAATACCCTTAATTTTTGGGTTAGATATCTAATTCAAAAAATCCTTCGGGGCAACCCTGTGAAAACCCTAGATACTAAGTTTTATGTTAGTTACTTCATACCACTTCCTTGCTCATGACTCAATGAATTGATCTTGTTGGAGGAAATTGTAACAAGGTTCTTCAGTCGGTGCTAAGTAATGCTGAGAGTTATTTTGGAGGAAGAAACTATTTCTGATATTGTATTAGTGTGCATCGTATTAGGTAATGAATCTTGTGAGACTTAATAATATATATATTAATTACCATAAAATGTTTCCTTCAAATAGGTCAGAAAGCCGTGTTGATTGATTTTTAATGTTTTTACTTAAGTTAAATACGTAATATAGCATTAAAATAACATATTAACACAAATTTAAAACGCAATCAATCGTTTATTTGCTACACAATGAACAGGATTTGTCTAAGTGAAGCTAAATTTTTTCCTGATAGTAAGTAAAAATAAATATATATTGCTACTAAACATATACTTAAAAAAAAGGCATAAAAATACTCTTGCCAAGTTGTTTGTATTGTTGATTTTTAGTCGATGTTTGCCATATCTCGATGACATTTAGCTGAATACACGTATACAATGTGCAGCACGTAGAATGGCGTGTCACCGAAGGAACACATTGCTCAGCACGCAATCAGAAAACTATACCCCGGTTAAGAACTACACAATGTGTGCCCCTTGGAATTTATTATTCGATATTTTACTAATTTATAAAACAATCAGTTTCATTATTTTATTATAATTAATTAATAATAATTAATAATATAATAATAATAATAAATAATAATAATAATAATATAACTGCTACCAGAAAACCCTTGCGAAACTTTCGCACACTTAACTTCGCCGCCAACCTACAAATAAATATATTTAGTCTTTTGTTGGGTTTTTGAAATTAAATACTCAGCGAGGTGTATACACAAAATAGCAAAGAGAGTTTTATTTTGGGTAAGTGATACAAATATATTGTTAAATTTTTCTTTTAACTTAAATTTTAAACAAACAATGTGTTTTAACGCAAACTGAGTATGCTATGTCAGAAGTCGGTAAAAAAATCATATCCACTGATATCTTATTCATCGCTGTAGGATTTGTATTAGTTGAGAAAAAGTGATGTTGAAAACAGAAATAATATATAGGATAATTCTTTTGTCTCTCCAAATAAACTAAGTATTTGATACATGTATACCTAGGTAAAAACTTCGTTCCCTTACAGGGTAGGCAAAATACTGTGCATATAGCTCTAAAACAACAATTCCTTACTTAATCTATCTTCACTAACTTTCCATACACTTTCCTATCAGTGAATACTTTCTTAATGTTAATGGAAAATTGTGTCTAGAGCAAAAGTGGCCAAAATTTTCTAAGATAGAGCCAGCCAATTCTTATAAATCATTTTACGGAACACTTTAACCAATTCGGTTACACCTTCCTATACCCTTGTCTATTATAATTCCTAGTTACACATTTGATTTCGGGCTAAAAAACTACAACTATAATAACAACTATATTAACAACTATAATAAACTAAAATATAAGGTTATTTTATAGGATTTTCTAAAATAATAGAACCCATTTACAGTAATTGTAAGCCTGTCGTTTTATTAAGATTTTATAATCATTCACATCATCATGCATAAAATAAAGTTGGTGGTAGTAACAAATACCATTCACTAGCTAGAAATTTAAAAGTAAAATAAAGTGAATATTAGGTATCCATACAATACTAATATGACTTTTGACCCTGCTTTTCACTTAACACATCAAATAAAAATGCTAAATCAATAAACCAATATGGATTTTTAATTAAACCAGATTACATAGTCTTAAAACTTTTCAACTTCGTTAATGTAAGTACCTTGTCTTTAATTTAAAGACACGTGAAACAATTTCTCCCGTAGAACGCCATCTGAGTTTTAAACTTAAATATCATCACACTCACTTATTTACACTCTAAACCATCCTCTTTGGTTGAGTGTCTGGTATCAATTCATAGTGAGGCAATCTGAAAACATGATCAATAATATGATGGAAACTCATGTCGCTAGCATACAAAGCTTTTATGTGAATGATACATTGTTATTAAAATAACTTCCGTTCTGAGTACTGTTCAAGCAAAGAAATCAACCATTTCTCTTTCCTTGGATAGTCGGAGCACCATTCGTACACTCACTTCCAAGTTCAATCCCATATACATCACATTCTCCTATACAGTTTATCACTGCCTCAAACATATCTTTGACACCTCGGGAACACTTGCACATAGTCTGTTTACACAACACCTTAGTAGACATACTAAGAAACTTGGACATCAACCTTGAACTCAAATATATCATTTTTTTGTTATGAGAAGTTTCTTGGACTTTCAAACTACACCAGCATCAGGGCTATTTTATAATGCTTTTGTAAAAAGTATTTTATAATATGGGTGTGTATTACGGTATCCTTATTACTATTTTATTAACACCTAATAGATTATAACACTGATTAACAGCCATTTTGCATCTAGTGTTTGATCCATCATTTAATTGAATTATCACTACTATGCTGGTTTCACTCTGTATTTGAATGCAATATATGATGTAAGAAGTTCTAAAAATAGTCACTAGATGGCAGGGCAATTTAATTGAGGGGGAATAGTACTGCCATTGGCCGTTGGAGTTGACTCAACTAGTCACGTTAGCACTGCTGTTTATTAGGTGTTGAAACTTGGATGGTTTTAAGTCACTTTGTATATTTCTCTTTATTAATACCTTAGTTTGTGTTATTGTGTGTTTTTGATTCTCTTGTGTGAACTAGTGGGACGTTTTGATATCTTTAGGTTATATTTAGTACAATGTTCTTAACGTAATGGCAACTTCTAAACTTCGTGGTTGTGTAAACCACCCTGATAACTTTTGCTATGTATGTGGTAAGTTAACTCCAAAAACCCAAAGAAAGCCAATCACTGATTTAGTTAAGAAGGCTTATAGACTGTACTTTGATTGTGCTCTTGGAAATCAGGATAAACCCTTTGCACCTCATATTTCTTGCATAACCTGCACCACTACCATTATAGAGTGGATGAAAGGAAACAGCTGAGCCATGCAGTTTGCTGTTATAATGGTTTGGTGCGAACCAAAAGATCATATGGACTGATATTTTTGCCTGACAAATATTGCAGGACATTCCAGTAAAACTAAACATACAATTAAATATCTGAATGTTTCTTCAGTTCATATGCCTGTGCCTCATGTGGAAGGCTTACCAGTTCATGCTTTTTATTTGCAAAACACTGCATCAGAACCATCAGAGGAAAGTGAATCAGAAGATGTATGACCTTTGGAAGAATACATGCCTGAAACTAATGACAGATCACCTCACCTCATAGCACAGAAAGAACTGAACGATTTGGTCCATGATTTGAAACTTTATAAACAGCAAGCTAAACTGTTGGACTCTAGACTGCAACCATGGAACCTTCTAGAGAAAGTTACAAAGATTTCAAGTACTAGAACAAGAAATAGCTGTTTGTCTGGAAATTTTGAAATGAATAATTCAATGTGTGTATGCACAGATGTGAATGTTTTGATGATGGAGTTGGGTGTTCAACATAATACACATGAGTGGAGAATATTTATTGATTCATCTAAAGCAAGCTTAAAAGCAGTGCTATTGCATAATGGCAACAAACTTCCATCAGTGTCTTTGGTGCATGCGGTGGACTTGAGGGAAACTTATGAAAGTATGGCTTTGCTGATTGAGGGAATCAAATATAAAGATTATGAGTGGCAGATATGCTGTGATTTAAAAGTTGTCGCACTGATTACAGTTTTACAGGGTGGATTCACAAAATACTGTGGTTTTTTGTACTTGTTGGACAGCCGAGACACCAAGAACCACTACAAAGTATTATTATACATTTCTGGAAAAGAAAATGTGAAATTTAATCCATTGGTTGAGCCGAGTAAAGTCATTTTGCCTCTGTTTCATTTAAAGTTAGGCTTGATGAAGAACTTTGTGAAAGCTCTTGATAAAGAAGGTCAGGCCTTTAATCATGTGAAAAAAATGTTTCCCAAATTGAGTGAAGCAAAGCTAAAATAAGGTATATTTACTGGGCCACAAATTAGGGCATTGTTGAAAGAACCAACCTTTGATGCTAAGCTTACAAATATCGAGTTAACTGTTTGGTACTCTTTCAAAGCCATTGTTTATGGCTTTTTGGGCAACAGAAGAGACGATAACTATATTACTATAGCGAGTGGTCTATTGGAAAACTACAAGAACATGGGGTGTAGAATGTCACTAAAAATTCACTTTTTATACTAGTATCTTGACTTTTTCCCAGAAAATTGTGGTGCTGTTAGTGACGAACAGAGTGAACGCTTTCACCAAGATATCCTGACCATGGAGCATCGTTACCAAGGACACTGGAACCTTTCGATGATGGGCGATTACTGTTGGTTTCTTTTTAGGGAGACTGATGAAACACCTTACAAAAGAAAAGCATCGTCATCCCATTTTGTCAAAGTAAAATGACATAAAAATTTTTGTAAATATTAATATCATGGCTTAATGTGGATTATTTTAGTGCTTTTTGTTGGCTTAAATTAGTTTTTTCTGCCATCAAGAAAATATAGATGGGTTCTGAGGGCTATGTTTTGTTTGTATTTAAAATGGTAAATAGTTAATAATGTAGTATTATTGTCTTTATATTAGTGCTGTGTATCTTGGAAATGTGAAGTAATAGAGAGAATATGATTTTTCCACTGAATTCAGCACCAAAAAATTAGTTATATCCTCCCACTTACAAACCAGATACAGAGAAAGAGTTTCAATTAGTTGACCAGTGTAATCAGTTCCAAAATATTTTAATTTCCTGGTTTTTAAAATTGAAATGAAACAAATAATTTGAATAATGAAATAAATTAAATCATTTCAAAATAACTTCTTTACACCAAAAAAATATATATAGAAATACGGCTTGTTATTATGAAATCTCACGATAGTGTAATTGATAATCTAGATCGTTTGGGGAAGCCAAATTACCTTATCCCAACACACAACACATTCAATGGACATGTTTTTGTAACTGTAAGCAACTCCGAGAATTATTAAGATACAACAGCTAAGAAAACTTGCACGAACTTGAATGTAATATACCTTCATTTTTTCAATTATATATAAATAATTATCATAAAAAAGCTATAGCATAATTTAAAATACCTGAGGATATTTTGTTGTAACTCTAATTATCATATTTTATTATCAATATTTTAATTACTGTTTTTAATGTATTGATAGCTATTCTGATTCGTAGCAATAATTGATGTTTCCTTGATTATTCTTGTTGTGTATTGCTTAAAATAGCATTTTATTTTCTCCAAACTATATTTGTATCACCTGCGGTAGATTATGTCTTTTAACAATTTATATTGAATAAACTTTTCACTTTCCTATCTGTGTAAAGTTTTCTTCCTAAAGTAATATTCTATTCGTGACCTATATAGTGGTTATAGTTATAAAGATGTTGGTTTCCTATAAATAAATAAATAAATACATTGTTTTTGGTGTCAGCGGTCATCAGTACCACTACTGAAGATATCAAAAAATGGAATACTAAATTTGGACATAACCATAATTAACAAATAGAAAAAAAGCATTCAACACATATTATCATAAATTCCAAAATAATTATTTTAAATAAAATCATGCTACTTTAAACGTTCATCCACAGCGACATATTGTTGAGCTATCACATTGAAGCTTTTTAGGCATGTATATTATATCATAATGGGTCCAAAAATGATGTTTTTTTAAATGGAAGTAGCCCTACTTATGCCTCCATTCCATGAAACTCAGATGTTATTGATTCATAGCTTTAACAACAAACAGTACGACACGCTTTAGTTCCTGCATAAAGAACGAATGGTCGATACCACCTGCCATCCAGTGTCACGCAACATTAATATATTTATACATTGCAGGATACTTACTGAGGAGATATTATACTGTCCTTGTCCTAAAAACGTAGTTAACACTAATTGTAGAATTACGTTAACTTAAATTTTATTTTATTAATTAAGTTAAAGATTTAATGTTAAATTAAAAATAAAAATTATCTCGCTTGTTGACAAAAGCTCAGGAATAACTATTGATAATACATTAGTAAACTATTTAGTTATATATATATATAATAATAATAATATATTTATGATTTGGTTTAAATATTCAAAGGAGTAACATCCCGAAAATAAACACAAACTAATCTATATAATAAAAGACAAAATCCATACACTAACTAACTAACTAACTAACTGACTAACTAATTAACTAACTGACTAACTAACTAATTAGCTAACTAGTTTACTAACTAGCTCGCACAATCACACTCATAACCGTATATCCCCAACCACTGGACCTGAAAACTTGATATTTGATGTGAAGGTTCCTTTTAGGCCCTAAGTAAAAGAGAAAACGAGGTTTTGAGAAACTATACCCCTAAGGAGAAAATTTTTCAAAAGTTACTGTAGTTACTTTTAATGGAAGCTTGGAAAAAAAATTCATGTGCACTAGAAAATTTAAATTTGGCAGGCCAGTAGAAGGTCAAATATTGATAGTATAATTTGTTTTAAAATTTGAAAATTCTAAGTAGGAATTGTTTAAAGGAAAAGGTGGGGCTTACAATGTAAAAAAATAATTTAATTTTTTTTCTATGTGGTATAAAACTTAAATTCGGCAAGAAGTTATAAGGAACACTCCAAATAACCATAAAATACTTAAGATATTAAATTGAGAAAATAGGAGAGTGAGGAGAGAGGGTTAGGTAAAAAATCTTTTAAATGAAGGGGAAAAAATTGCCAGGAATGTTGAGGGATTACTCCGATTACAAAATAAATTTTAAATATTTAATATCTATGAAGGGAGCTGGTGAAATGGGGGTTTTCAAAACTATCAAGCTCTCGAGTGTTGTGGAATCCAAAGGATGTTTGGACATTGATTTTCAAAATTTAATTCTGGTAATTGAATAAGCTCGAAAAATATATTACTGCTAAAGAACACTATTTTATTAGTGGTTCTTACCTCTTTCAACTATTACATTCTTTTTATTTGATTTACAATTTTGCAATTTTTACTATTTTATTTCCGTTTGCACTTATTACCTTTTTTATCCTATCAATCCCTTTTTGTCTTATTACTTACCATTTTGAAAATAAAATTAATGAAATTTATTTATTATCCTTTTGCCCTTTATTTAACCTAAATATTTATTCAGGTAAAGACAGCAACTTAATCTAAAATGTTGTAAAGGTGTTATAAGGATAAAAAGTAGATCTAATACATTTTAATAAAGATTATAAAGTGTAATTAAAGAGGTTTAAAAATTTAAAAGTATCAAAATGGTAAAATGGGTAAAAATGGTCTAAAGGTTAATAAGTGTCGAAAGAAAACGGGATAAGAAAGGGCAAAATGTGCCTAAATGGTAAAAAGGCTTCACACGGTAAAATGGGTAAAAAGTGAAAGAAGTAAAAAGTGGCAAAAGGGTAAACACTAATCAAATTTTATTTTAAAAGAGATGAAATAGAGTTAAATAAAATGGATAAAAGTTTAAAAGGGATTGAAAGGGTAAAACCAGCATAAAGGGCTATAAGAGATAAGAGCAATAATGGGGGGAAATGTAAAAAAAGGCAAAACTTTAAAAAAGTTTAGAATAGCAAAATTGCTAAACGTGGTGGACGGGGTAAAAAGATTAAAATATGCAAAAATGATGAAATATGCCAAACGGGCTAAAAGGGTGCTGCAATTTTAAATAACAATTATATAAAAATAAGATTTTTAAGAAATCTTGTAGGCAGTAATAGCTTTTAACAAGGTCCATAACCTGCTAGCTAGGTATTAAGAAATTCAGCCTTAGTGTGGGGGTCTGAGGCCCAAAACAATAGCGCCATAAAAGCTTATAGATGGGGTTATTTGCTTCCTTTGGTTTGGACTACACAGGGTACCATTGTTATTGGTAGAGAAGAACAGTTATTTGCTTCCTTCGGTTTGGACTACACAGGGTACCATTGTTATTGGTACAGGATAAAAGTTATTTGCTTCCTTCGGTTTGGACTACACAGGGTACCATTGTTATTGGTACAGGAGAACAGTTATTTGCTTCCTTCGGTTTGGACTACACAGGGTACCATTGTTATTGGTACAGGAAAAACCGTATTTGCTTCCTTCGGTTTGGACTACACAGGGTACCACTGTTATTGGTAGAGAAAACAGTTATTTGCTTCCTTCGGTTTGGACTACACAGGGTACTATTGTTATTGGTACAGGATAAAAGTATTTGCTTCCTTCGGTTTGGACTACACAGGGAACCATTGTTATTGGTACAGGAAACCGTATTTGCTTCCTTCGGTTTGGACTACACAGGACAACACTGTTATTGGTAGAGAAGAACAGTTATTTGCTTCCTTCGGTTTGTATTACACAGGGTACCATTGTTATTGGTACAGGGAAACCGTATTTGCTTCCTTAGGTTTGTACTACACAGGATACCACTGTTATTGGTATAGGAGAAGAGTTATTTGCTTCCTTCGGTTTTATACTACACAGGGTACCACTGTTATTGGTACAGTGAATAGTTATTTGCTTCTTCGGTTTAAACTACACAGGGTACCACTGTTATTGGTGGAGGATAATAGTTATTTGCTTCCTTTGGTTTGAACTACACAGGGTATCACTGTTATTGGTAGAGAAGAACAGTTATTTGCTTCTTTTGGTTTGGACTACACAGGGTACCATTGTTATTGGTACAGGGGAAAAGTTATTTGCTTCCTTCGGTTTGTACTACACAGGGTACCACTGTTATTGGTACAGGAGAACCGTATTTGCTTCCTTCGGTTTGTACTACACAGGGTACCACTGTTATTGGTATAGGAGAACAGTTATTTTCTTCCTTCGGTTTGTACTACACAGGGTACCACTGTTATTGGTACCGGAGAATAGTTATTTGCTTCCTTCGGTTTGTACTACACAGGGTACCACTGTTATTGGTACAGGAGAACAGTTATTTGCTTCCTTCGGTTTAAACTACACAGGGTTCCACTGTTATGGTATAGGAGAAAAGTTATTTGCTTCCTTCGGTTTGAAATACACAGGGTACAACTGTTATTGGTTACCGGAGAATAGTTATTTGCTTCCTTCGGTTTGTACTACACAGGGTACCACTGTTATTGGTACAGGAGAACCGTATTTGCTTCCTTCGGTTTGTACTACACAGGGTACCACTGTTATTGGTAAGGAGAAAAGTTATTTGCTTCCTTCGGTTTGAACTACACAGGGTACCACTGTTATTGGTGCAGGAGAACAGTTATTTGCTTCCTTTGGTTTGAACTACACAGGGTACCACTGTTATTGGTACAGGAGAAACCGTATTTGCTTCCTTCGGTTTGTACTACACAGGGTACCACTGTTATTGGTATAGGAGAAGAGTTATTTGCTTCCTTCGGTTTATACTACACAGGGTACCACTGTTATTGGTATAGGAGAAAAGTTATTTGCTTCCTTCGGTTTGAACTACACAGGGTACCACTGTTATTGGTGCAGGAGAACAGTTATTTGCTTCCTTTGGTTTGAACTACACAGGGTACCACTGTTATTGGTACAGGAGAACCGTATTTGCTTCCTTCGGTTTGTACTACACAGGGTACCACTGTTATTGGTATAGGAGAAGAGTTATTTGCTTCCTTCGGTTTTATACTACACAGGGTACCACTGTTATTGGTACAGGAGAACCGTATTTGCTTCCTTCGGTTTGTACTACACAGGGTACCACTGTTATTGGTATAGGAGAACAGTTATTTGCTTCCTTCGGTTTAAACTACACAGGGTTCCACTGTTATGGTATAGGAGAAAAGTTATTTGCTTCCTTCGGTTTGAAATACACAGGGTACAACTGTTATTGGTACCGGAGAATAGTTATTTGCTTCCTTCGGTTTGTACTACACAGGGTACCACTGTTATTGGTACAGGATAACAGTTATTTGCTTCCTTCGGTTTAAACAACACAGGGTACCACTGTTATTGGTACAGAATAGCTATTTGCTTCCTTCGGTTTGTACTACACAGGGTACCACTGTTATTGGTACAGGAGAACCGTATTTGCTTCCTTCGGTTTGTACTACGCAGGGTACCAATGTTATTGGTATAGGAGAACAGTTATTTGCTTCCTTCGGTTTGAACTACACAGGGTACCACTGTTATTGGTACAGGAGAACAGTTATTTGCTTCTTTTGGTTTGTACTACACAGGGTACCACTGTTATTGGTATAGGAGAACAGTTATTTGCTTCCTTAGGTTTGAACTACACAGGGTACCACTGTTATTGGTAGAGGAGAATAGTTATTTGCTTCCTTTGGTTTGAACTTCACAGGGTACCACTGTTATTGGTATAGGAGAACAGTTATTTACTTCTTTTGGTTTGTACTACACAGGGTACCACTGTTATTGGTACAGGAGAACAGTTATTTGCTTCCTTCGGTTTAAACTACACAGGGTACCACTGTTATTGGTAGAGGAGAATAGTTATTTGCTTCCTTTGGTTTTATACTACACAGGGTACCACTGTTATTGGTACAGGAGTATAATTATTTGCTTCCTTCGGTTTAAACTACACAGGGTACCACTGTTATTGGTACAGGAGTATAATTATTTGCTTCCTTCGGTTTAAACTACACAGGGGACCATTGTTATTGGTACAGGAGAATAGTTATTTAGCCAATATTGTATCATGAGGGCCAATGGGAGTGTTCTCCTGGATAATTTCAAGATTTCAAGTATCAAGGAAAGTTGGACTCGTGACTATTTTTTTAAGTACGCTTAAGTCAGGGACGCTCTCGTGTTAAATCTGAAGAGTTATGTTTTATAAAGTATTTAAATGAAACCTCGCCTTAGCCGTTTGGATATTTGCCACGGTTTTCATTATCATAGGGAAAGAACAGTTGTAGTTAATAATAGTACTTAAATTACACAAATTATATACTTATTCTTTATAACACATCTAAAGAATTTATATTGTGAATTTATACTAAGTGGGTTGACAGCCACTCTCACACTATCCAAGACGCACGACGTAGTACATGTGAAATTCCATAAGAAAATCAATATAATAAATTATTAATTTAAATATATTGTGAACTGTTTTATTAATTTAACCAACATAATGCATCCACTATACGATTTATACAAGAACTATACATTTAAAATAAACGTTAATTCCGTGCTGACCTCAATTCTTTGCTAAGCCACACAGTTATATACAGGCTGGCCACGAAAGTGAGTGTGTTAGCTGGTGTCTTAGGCACGTAGCAGGAGATAAAAGGTTAAAAACGATAAATGGTAAAAAAAAAAAAGGTACGGCGCACCGCACAGACTTTCTCTCTCTTTCTATAATATCGTAAGATTTCTGAACGGAATAAAGTACATTGTATCATCACCACTCCACATAAGAACACGCATAAAATAATATACAATGATATAGAATCTATGAGAAAAGAGGCGCATCTTTGTCGACATAAGAGCATTTCAAACAGTTTAATGTCTTACACAAGGGTCAACACTTCATATTAAAATTTAGATTTCTGGTTAAAATTTTAACATTTTATAAGGTATCATTCTGAAAAATTGAAAAATGACACCTGGACACGGGAATCGAACCCGGGACCTTTGGCTTAGTACGCCAATGCTCTAACCACTGAGCTATCCAGGATTCGTCCCGTGCCCATGGTCATTCTTCACTCACATTTTAAGGCAGAGTCTATGATGGACAAAGCAGAAATCGTCAGCTACAATTATGTGATTTTTAATATCACAAGCCATCGGATAACGCAGCAATCGGTGACTCGGTAGTGGCTATTGCCAAGTTGTACAAATATTATTATAATTGTCAGGAAATGCGTATATTTATTAAGAGTAAATAGCCGAAGCTATATTAATGGTAGTTGGTTCAGTTAGATATCATTCTGAAAATTGAAAAATGACACCTGGACACGGGAATCGAACCCGCATTTCCTGAGAATTATAATAATAATTGTACAACTTGGCAATAGCCACTACCGAGTCACCGATGGCTGCGTTATCCGATGGCTTGTGATATTAAAAATCACATAATTGTAGCTGACGATTTCTGCTTTGTCCATCATAGACTCTGCCTTAAAATATGAGTGAAGAATGACCATGGGCACGGGACGAATCCTGGATAGCTCAGTAATTAGAGTATTGGCGTACTAAGCCAAAGGTCCCGGGTTCGATTCCGTGTCCAGGTGTCATTTTTCAATTTTCAGAATGATATCTAACTGAACCAACTACCATTAATATAGCTTCGGCTATTTACTCTTAATTTTATAAGGTGTTGCAGATCTTCAAGTCATCGCATTGATATTTAATTATTCATTTATACATTTTGACCAATAAAAAATGTAAAGATTGACTATTGAGTCTAAAATGGAGATAGATCATTGCTGTGCAAACATTTCTCCAAAGAGCTTTAAGGAAAAATAACATACTTTTTTTAGATACATATATTTAATTACTCTATGGCATTGAAGAATTATTGTGTAAAGACTTAAGTAGTATATGTTTACAACTAAAGCTCACAAAATTGTATTAATATATTTGCAAATATCTCAGAAACAGTTGCTTTTATAAAAATATATGTCAAATAAAGGTTTTTTATTTCTAATAGTCCTACAATTTTGCAATGATAAGTTGTTTAGTTTCTCAAATAGTTGTGGAGATACGGAAATTAACGCTTCTGTAAAGTACCCTAAAAATCATTTTCATAGGAAAATGAAAATAGCCAGTCTATTAATAATCTTAATCAACGCCTTGATACGAATTTTAATCAAAATCGTTTTAGTAGATTTTGAGAAAACCAACTTTTTTTTCTTTTCGCCCTTCATTAAACTACCATTAATTTTAAGTTTTTATAGACACACAGACAGACGGCATTGCAAAGACTATTTTTTAGTGTTGTGGGGGTCATGAGACGTCGACATCCATCAACATTTCAGGTTAGTTTTTTTTTTACGGTCGCAATACTTAAACTTTAATGTCCAAAAAGTTAAAAAAAAATTCATATAATTGCGTATAGATTGAAAGTTATTGATTTTATAAAAATATGTTTCGGATAAAATATTTGAATTATAAATATATATACATATTTTTAATGCTAAGTAATTTCATATCTCAAATAGTTTCGGAGCTATTATAAAACATGTTAATTAACGCTTCAGACCGGAGCCCTTAAAGCCATTTTGCCTAAATATTGAGGGTAGCCATTTTGTTTGGAATATTTATTAATGTTTATAAATGAAATTTAATCAAAATCGTTAGAGCCGATTTTGAGAAAATCGACTTTTTCTCTTTTTGCCCATCAGTAAACTACCCTTAATTTTAATTTTTAATAGACACACAGACAGATGGCATTGCAAAGACTATTTTTTAGGGTTGTGGGGGTCATGAGACGTCGACATCCATCAACACTTCAGGTTAGTTTTTTTTTACGGTCGCAATACTTAAACTTTAATGTCCAAAAAGTTAAAAAAAAAATATCATATAATTGCGTATAGATTGAAAGTTATTGATTTTATAAAAATATGTTTCGGATAAAATATTTGAATTTTAAATATATATACATATTTGTAATGCTAAGTAATTTCATATCTCAAATAGTTTCGGAGCTATTATAAAAAATGTTAATTAACGCATCAGACCGGAGCCCTTAAAGCCATTTTGCCGAAATATTGAGGGTAGCCATTTTGTTTGGAATTTTTATTAATGTTTATATATGAAATTTAATCAAAATCGTTAGAGCCGATTTTGAGAAAATCGACTTTTTCTCTTTTTGCCCATCAGTAAACTACCCTTAATTTTAAGTTTTAATAGACACACAGACAGATGGCATTGCAAAGACTATTTTTTAGGGTTCGGGGGGTTATGAGACGTCGATATCCATCAAAATTTAAGGTTAGTTTTTTTTACGGTCGCAATACTTAAGCTTTAATGTCCAAAAAGTTAAAAATATATATATAATTGCGTATAGATTGAAAATTATTGATTTTATAAAAATATGTTTCGAATAAAATATTTGTATTATAAATATATATACATATTTGTAATGCTAAGTAATTTCATATCTCAAATAGTTTCGGAGCTATTATAAAAAATGTTAATTTACGCATCAGACTGGAGCCCTTAAAGCCATTTTGCCGAAATATTGAGGGTAGCCATTTTGTTTGGAATATTAATTAATGTTCATAAATGAAATTTAATCAAAATCGTTATAGCAATTTTGAGAAAATCGACTTTTTCTCTTTTTTCCCTTCAGTAAACTACCCTTAATTTTAGGGGTAGATATCCAATTCCAAAAACCCCTTCGGGGCAACCCTATGAAAACCCTAGATATCAAGTTTCAGCTCAATCGGTAAAATAGTTTAGGCTATAGTTGGAGGTACAGACAGACAGACAGACAGACAGACGGAAATTCAAAAATCACTTTTTCGGATTCAGGAAGTCATGAAACGTCAAAATTCATCAAAATCTCGAGTTCGATTTTTTTGACGATAACCATACTTTCTCTACCTGTAAGATAGAGAGAAAGTAAAAAGGGACTATGTATCTAGCCATCAAATAAAGGATGGTTTACTGAAGGGAAATAAATGGTACGAAGCACCGCACAGACTTTCTCTCTCTTTCTATAAACTCGTAAGATTTCTGAACGGAATAATGTACATTGTATCATCACAACTCCACATAAGAACACGCATAAAATAATATACAATGATATATAATCAATGAGAAAAGAGGCGCATCTTGTCCACCTAAGAACATTTCAAACAATTTAATGTCTTCCACAAGGGTCAACACTTCGTATTAAAACTTCGATTTCTGGTTAAAATTTTAACATTTTATACGGTGTTGCAGATCTTCAAGTCATTGCATTGATATTTAATTATTCATTTATATATTTTGACCAATAAAAAATGTAAATATTGACTATTGAGTCTAAAATGGAGATAGATCATTGCTATGCAAACATTTCTCCTAAGAGATTTAAGGAAAAATAACTTACTTTTCTAGATACTTATATTTAATGACTCTATGGCATTGGAGAATTATTGCGTTAAGACTTAAGTAGTATATGTTTACAACTAAAGCTCACAAAATTGTATTAATATATTTGCAAATATCTCAGAAAAATCTGCTTTTATAAAAATATATGTCAAATAAAAGTTTTTATTTCTAATAGTCCTACAATTTTGCAATGATAAGTTGTTTAGTTTCTTCAATAGTTGTGGAGATACGGAAATTAACGCTTCTGTAATGTACCCTAAAAATCATTTTCATAGGAAAATGAAAATAGCCAGTTTATTTATAATCTTAATCAACGCCTAGATACGAATTTTAATCAAAATCGTTTGAGCAGATTTTGAGAAAACCAATTTTTTCTCTTTTCGCCCTTCAGTAAACTACCCTTAATTTTAAGTTTTTATAGACACACAGACAGACGGCATTGCAAAGACTATTTTTTAGGGTTTTGGGGGTCATGAGACGTCGACATCCATCAACATTTCAGTTTAGTTTTTTTTACGGTCGCAATACTTAAACTTTAATGTCCAAAAAGTTAAAAAAAAATTCATATAATTGCGTATAGATTGAAAGTTATTGATTTTATTAAAATATGTTTCGGATAAAATATCTGTATTATAAATATATATACATATTTGTAATGCTAAGTAATTTCATAATGTCAAAAAAGTTAAAAATATATATATATAATTGCGTATAGATTGAAAATTACTGATTTTATAAAAATATGTTTCGAATAAAATATTTGTATTATAAATATATATACATATTTGTAATGCTAAGTAATTTCATATCTCAAATAGTTTCGGAGCTATTATAAAAAATGTTAATTTACGCATCAGACCGGAGCCCTTAAAGCGATTTTGCAGAAATATTGAGAGTAGCTATTTTGTTTGGAATATTTATTAATGTTCATAAATGAAATTTAATCAAAATCGTTAGAGCCGATTTTGAGAAAATCGACTTTTTCTCTTTTTTCCCTTCAGTAAACTACCCTTAATTTTAGGGGTAGATATCCAATTCCAAAAACCCCTCGGGGCAACCCTATGAAAACCCTAGATATCAAGTTTCAGCTCAATCGGTAAAATAGTTTAGGCTCTAGTTGGAGGTACAGACAGACAGACAGACAGACAGACAGACGGAAATTCAAAAACCACTTTTTCGGATTAAGGAAGTCATGAAACGTCAAAATTCATCAAAATCTCGAGTTCGATTTTTTTGACGATCACCATACTTTCTCTACCTGTAAGATAGAGAGAAAGTAAAAAGAGATCAAATCGATTTTTACTTTCTCTCTATCTTACAGGTAGAGAAAGTATTGTGATCGTCAAAAAAATCGAACTCGAGATTTTGATGAATTTTGACGTTTCATGACTTCCTGAATCCGAAAAAGTGGTTTTTGAATTTCCGTCTGTCTGTCTGTCTGTCTGTCTGTCTGTCTGTCTGTCTGTCTGTCTGTCTGTCTGTCTGTCTGTCTGTCTGTCTGTACCTCCAACTAGAGCCTAAACTATTTTACCGATTGAGCTGAAACTTGATATCTAGGGTTTTCATAGGGTTGCCCCGAGGGGTTTTTGGAATTGGATATCTACCCCTAAAATTAAGGGTAGTTTACTGAAGGGCAAAAAGAAAAAAGTCGATTTTCTCAAAATCGGCTCTAACGATTTTGATTAAATTTCATTTATGAACATAAATAAATATTCCAAACAAAATGGCTACTCTCAATATTTCGGCAAAATCGTTTTAAGGGCTCCGGTCTGATGCGTAAATTAACATTTTTTATAATAGCTCCGAAACTATTTGAGATATGAAATTACTTAGCATTACAAATATGTATATATATTTATAATACAAATATTTTATTCGAAACATATTTTTATAAAATCAATAACTTTCAATATATACGCAATTATATATATATTTTTAACTTTTTGGGCATTAAAGCTTAAGTATTGCGACCGTAAGAAAAACTAACCTGAAATGTTGATGGATGTCGACGTCTCATGACCCCCCGAACCCTTAAAAATAGTCTTTGCAATGCCGTCTGTCTGTGTGTCTATTAAAACTTAAAATTAAGGGTAGTTTACTGAAGGGCAAAAAGAGATAAAGTCGATTTTCTCAAAATCGGCTCTAACGATTTTGATTAAATTTCATTTATGGACACAAATAAATATTCCAAACAAAATGGCTACTCTCAATATTTCGGCAAAATCGTTTTAAGGGCTCCGGTCTGATGCGTAAATTAACATTTTTTATAATATCTCCGAAACTATTTGAGGTATGAAATTACTTAGCATTACAAATATGTATATATATTTATAATACAAATATTTTATTCGAAACATATTTTTATAAAATCAATAACTTTCAATATATACGCAATTATATATATATTTTTAACTTTTTGGGCATTAAAGCTTAAGTATTGCGATCGTAAGAAAAACTAACCTGAAATGTTGATGGATGTCGACGTCTCATGACCCCCCGAACCCTTAAAAATAGTCTTTGCAATGCCGTCTGTCTGTGTGTCTATTAAAACTTAAAATTAAGGGTAGTTTACTGAATGGCAAAAAGAGAAAAAGTCGATTTTCTCAAAATAGGCTCCAACGATTTTGATTAAATTTCATTTATAAACATTAATAAATATTCCAAACAAAATGGCTACCCTCAATATTTTGGCAAAATGGCTTTAAGGGCTCCGGTCTGATGCGTAAATTAACATTTTTTTAAATAGCTCCGAAACTGTTTGAGATATGAAATTAGTTAGCATTACAAATATGTAAATATATTTATAATACAGATATTTTATTCGAAACATATTTTTATAAAATCAATAACTTTCAATATATACGTATTATATGAATTTTTTTAACTTTTTGGACATTAAAGTTTAAGTATTGCGACCGTAAAAAAAAAACTAACCTGAAATGTTGATGGATGTCGACGTCTCATGACCCCCCGAACCCTAAAAAATAGTCTTTGCAATGCCGTCTCTCTGTGTGTCTATAAAAACTTAAAATTAAGGGTAGTTTACTGAAGGACGAAAAGAGAAAAATTTTGTTTTCTCAAAATCTGCTTTAACGATTTTGATTAAAATTCGTATCTAGGCGTTGATTAAGATTATAAATAAACTGGCTATTTTCATTTTCCTATGAAAATGATTTTTAGGGTACTTTACAGAAGCGTTAATTTCCGTATCTCCACAACTATTGGAGAAACTAAACAACTTATCATTGCAAAATTGTAGGACTATCAGAAATAAAAAACTTTTATTTGACATATATTTTTATAAAAGCAACAGTTTCTGAGATATTTGCAAATATATTAATACAATTTTGTGAGCTTTAGTTGTAAACATATACTACTTAAGTCTTAACGCAATAATTCTCCAATGCCATAGAGTAATTAAATATAAGTATCTAAAAAAGTATGTTATTTTTCCTTAAATCTCTTAGGAGAAATGTTTGCATAGCAATGATCCATCTCCATTTTAGCCTCAATAGTCAATATTTACATTTTTTATTGGTCAAAATGTATAAATGAATAATTAAATATCAATGCGATGACTTGAAGATCTGCAACACCTTATAAAATGTTAAAATTTTAACCAGAAATCGAAATTTTAATACGAAGTGTTGACCCTTGTGGAAGACATTAAACTGTTTGAAATGCTCTTAGGTGGACAAAGATGCGCCTCTTTTCTCATTGATTCTATATCATTGTATATTATTTTATGCGTGTTCTTATGTGGAGTGGTGATAATACAATGTACATTATTCCGTTCAGAAATCTTACGAGTTTATAGAAAGAGAGAGAAAGTCTGTGCGGTGTGCCGTACCATTTATTTCTAAATCTGCTATTACTATTTTGATTAAAAATTTTATCTGGGTATTGTTTAATATAATAAAAAAATTTTTAACTCTGGTTCTACCATGGAAATTACTTTTAGGGTATTTTACATTAGCGTAAATTTCTAATTTTGATCATATTCTTGCAACTATTTCCTATACGAAATAACTTATCACTGTGAAGCTGTAGTACTATTATATATATACAACTTATATGAAATATAGTTTATAAAATCGATAGTTTCTGAGCTATAAACAAACATACGTTAAATATGCTGCTGGTAGGGTCCGAACCCGGATAACGTCAATATTATACAGATACGTAGATAACGTTGAGTGAGAGGTAATTGAATAATTTTTTCGAAGTTTATCCAGATAATATTGGCATTATCCACCCACACTTAAATAGTGGCAATCTATAAGGTTGAGGCTAGGTTAGTTATGTTAGTTAGGTTAGGCTAGGTTAACTTAAATTAGGTAAGGTGAGTTTAGTCTATATTAGATTATTTTAAGTTAGTTTAGGTTAAGCTAGGCTAGGTTAGGTTATTGGAAAATAAAGTTGAAAATGAAGCATTACGAATGTTAGTGCACTACTACAATCCAATTTCGAAATATGTTTTCAAATTCATGTTGTAGCTTGCTTAGTTTTACAAATATGTCTTGATGTTTTTCAAGTCTTGCTTTATAGTGTCGATATCATCCGGATAAGGTCGTAAATGAGATCAATTACTTTCTATTGCTGACTTTATCCATTGACCTTGGATAATACTGACATCTCCTGGCTAATCTCGAAATCATCCAGATTTAGAACACTACCCGTAACATATACATATATCTTTTATGAAGTATATTGTGGTTGAAATTGATTTGTATGCTCTTTGTTGGACATTATTAATGTTCCATTTCTTATAATATTTCTGTAACAGTGTATATTATCTCATGTATTCTCTTTGATGGAGCATTTCTGCAACAATGTTTATTATTTAACTCCACAGATTCTACTAGTTTTTAGTAACTGTTTCTATTTTAAGATAAAGAGAGTTAAATGTTGTGCGGTGCACCAAACCATTTATTTTAGCTTATGATTAGACCATCTGGTGATGCAGTTCATTTCTTGGACGTTAAAATATATCACAGTTGTGTTGTGTTTCTACCATGAAGAACATAACTTATATCTCGGCATATTTATTAACATATTATCAGCAATATAAACCACATGTCACACTCTCATGGTAAATGAGTGGTTTATTAAAAATAACTTCTCCTGTGTGTGTGTGGGGGGGGAGGGGGGCTACAGGCATGTTGGACTGCGCATGCGCCCACTCAATCTGTGTTCGATCTTCTTTCTTACTTAATTAGAATTCGAGGTTGATCTCAGGTTCAATTTGATTTGTAGTCAAGCGTGAACCAAACTACTTAGCCCCGTATCTGAGCACAGCCGACAAATAAGTCAGAAATGGAAACCATGTTCTGTTTTGCCTCTGTCGTTATAAAAACTGATTGATAACAGAATATTTTGTAATACATTTTTTCCATTTTTATATTACTTAATTTTGAAAGGTCACGTTTCGCAGCAGTAAGAGAAAGCGGGTTTAAGAACATCTTCTCAGGGGTGGACATCAGAGGGGATGATTAGAGGGGTATATCCGTACAGATGAGAGAATGAGAGATACGCAATAGTGCTCTCTGGAGAGGGTGGAGCGAGCATCTTCCAAACTGAGAGCGTGTGATGTTATTGGGGAGGGGGCAGTATGACAGACGTGCTTCTCGTCGATTAATATTTTTCCATCAGGCCCCCCTCTTTTCAATTAAAATATACCTAATTAAAACATAGGTTTCTCAGCGAGGGAGTAAGACGACATGTGAGATCTTTGTGATTTTCCCGGGGTGGGATGCCATAATCGGGAAATGACAGGTTGGCTTTTCTTATGTAACCTTGTTACAATAATTTTTTAAACAATAGGGGTTACACCACTCACCCTTCTAGCCCCTGTTGACTCGTCTCTCCAAGACCACAGCCTGCGACAACTACGCTCGACACACTCTTAAATCCGACTGAGCCGAGGAACCCAGTTCGATTCTCGACGCACCCAGGAAAAAAGAAGAGCGAAAAGCGTGGTTGTTCCCCACGCTCTACTGGCTGTGTTTGGTAGCCTCACTTCTGGACCTTTCTACGGACGTCCAGACGGACATAGAACATGCCAGTTTGTTCTTAGTAGACTATTCCCCACCTCCTTCTCCCCCTTTTTTTCACTCTTTGAGAACACGTGATCTAAATTCAAGGACTATATAGGAGTAGGATTATGTAGTGTAATTACTCATTTTATTTCTAGCTTCATAAGGTGAGCCACGCTGTTATAGCTAGATAATGTCTACGGTTTCTACATTCCCTTTCGAGATTAATTTTCTTATCATTTAAATATATATTTAGGAATCTTTAAATGTTGAACCTATTATTTTTGACAATAGGTGTCGTATTAAAATTAAGATCTTTATATGGTTAGAGTAAAACCATTATTCAATGTTGTGACTATGCATTCTATAAGTGATTCTTGGTCCCCGAGTTTACAAGTAATATTCTGCCTATCCGCTTCACGGATTATTATTAAACCATTTTGGTACTGATGGTCTCCGTCACTTGCTAATGGCGTCGTTTACTAAATTCATATTTTGTTGTAATGTTGAGTTTTATCATCTTGTTATTCTTGAGTATCTATTATTTGGTTGTCTTTATTTAAAGTTTATCTACTGTTAAGTTGAGAAAGGGCCGTGGGACAGCAAGATATTCATTAGTTTTGTCGGCAACCTTCCAATGGAAAGAAGGACCGTTTACAGTTAAATATTTGTCTTTGAAAACTTAGTTCCTAGATTGTTTAACTTATGGCCACTAGGTGCTAGCTTTGCTAAACGTCATATAATTGCAAGTTAAATTGTGTGCTACCACGTGATGGCGAAGTTTAGATTAGTATTTAATACTCTCATAGCTCTTTATGTATATTTGTCCTATTCAGATTTAGGAGGTCAATAAAATATTTATGAAATCAAACCACATCTTGTTTCAGAAAATTAGGAGCTGCTGGTCGGCGCATTGTTTTTATCTAATGTTAACCTTTGGAACATACTTATATTATATCAATATTCTGCCTAGAGCATAACATTTTTAGTATTTATCTCTTTTGCCATAATACATGAACATGACTCATTACGAGGTCAATTTATCAATCTTGTATATAGAGTTTTTGGGTCAACATTTATGGGCGGGATTTGACCATTATTTTGTAAATATTATTAATGAGTTAGCTGATGAGCAGTAATCAAGCTAGTGTAGAACTCTGTACCTATCTTGAACATAAAATCGGCTCCTGCATTGGCTATTTTGAATATTACTTTTTACTGTTTGTACAGTTGTCAGATTAGTACTTCACTGTAAATGTACAATTATGAAGGCCGCCGAGCATCACGGTTGATATTGGTATTAATCTTCACTATTATGCTGTCTCGCTCAACTCATCGATTGTAATTGTTATGTTTGTGAATAAACAATTTTCTTGCTACCTCTTTGCCGTTTATTTCTAAGTGGGAATGGGGGGGTATTACTTCCTCCAAATTTTCTTCTATAAGAGTATAAGGTTAATGTAAACAAAACGAGTGGGATACCTTTAGGGATGAGGGTGTAAGAGGGAGAAAATGGCAAGAGGAGACATGGCAATGTTCTATGCAAGATGACAGACTGATTTTTATTCCGAACAGAGGTTAATTTGAGATTAATTCAAGGTTGATTCCAAGATAAATCTTTCCTTGTTCCTCAACAAATTTTTTCATATGTCTCCTTTTTATTTCTATCCCTCACCAGATCCAACGATAGAGTGAAATGAAAGTAATAACATTTCTTCTTCCTCTACCTTAACTCAATATCTTTTTTCCCTATCAAGAGCATAACCTACATAACAAACTTAATTTACTTCTTTAAAGTCAAGGTCATGTGACCATCGAATACATAATCGAATTAACCTTGAGCTCTAAGCCTTTATTCAATTTGCTCAAAGAATAACAGAAATCTTCTTTTCTCTATCCAGGCAATATCTGTAAATATATCTTTTTTGTATCTTGTTATCTTTGGCACATGAGTACGTAAGATAGCATGCTTAAAACACTTAGAACATTTGCAATTCCTACGCCAAGGATAGTTTGATGTGTTTATATCCCTAACTCTACTAGGCTCATCAACCAGATAAATTCTTGTATATGTAGGGAACATGGTGATGTAAGAATGACAGCTCAGCAAGAGTTACTGGTTTGAATCCCGCAGGTTAATTTTTCCCTAAAATGTGATGTATTATTCTATCGATTAAAAATATTCTAACATATATGAAAACACAGTTTCATAAATAAACCTTCGCTATCCCAAGCCTAAAAAGGTACTTCTTTAATAGACGAATGTAGAGAGGTACATGGAATTCAACACTAAAACATATCCGTGAATAAACATGCAATTGTAAATTTGTTGACAAGTTGCAAAATCAAAACTGCCGAATCCCTACCGTTGACCACCCCTAAAACCTGCACTTATTCCATTTCCTCTAAATTCAACCTTTTATTGTCCCTAAGATTAGCACTATATTGTTTTATAACCCGCCTCGGTGGCGTAGTTGGCTAACGCGCTAGTCGTGTTGAGCTAGTCCGCAGAGGACGGGGAGATAGAGGTTCAAATCTCGGTCGGGTGAACTGGGGGTGGTTTTTCCTAAATGGTTTTCCAGGCTCCCTCCACGCAAATGCGGGTTCACTTTCTCTAAATTCAACCCTCCCAATTCCTAATTCATTAGCGTAATTAGTACTTAAGCGTATAACCCGAATGGGTAGTAAGACGTGGTGCTAAATGTTATGTTATGTTATTGTTTTATAGATACATTTTTAAAAATAGAATCAAGGCAAAAAGAATCAATTGTTTCATATGCACGGTATTCAATATGGAATCATGCTATCACGTGCGATAAACATACAGGTCACGTGTTGTTGAAGACTGTGTGACACGCACACCCTTGTCAATATAGCGAGTGAAATATGACTCTCATCATAGATGAACCTAAATAAAGTAACTGTACTTTGCCTGGCCTTAATTATAGTGGTACGATCTCATTATAGTTCTTAGAGATCAATGGTAAATATTTATATTAGCTTTATGTGTATTCAAATAGGTTTCTATTTATTTGCTTATTTATACGCCATCTACACAGAAAGGCAGCATTCACTGATTGCACTATGGCTCTATCTTATAAATTGCATCCATAAAACCAGGATTTCTACCTTTTAACATAAGTGGCTTGTACAGTACATTTCTACAAATTCATACATAAAATCCATTATTTATAAATATTTATTTATACGTAGTTACTTAAATATAAACATTAATAATTTCCCTTACACTTAAAATAACGAAAAACCATATGCTTTATGCCTGCGCGTTTTATCTTATTGACCTCAGTAAGGTTCTCTTTACAGGAAAAAAACAGGAATTAAGTCTTGATATCATTTTACTCTAATGTTTACGATGTAATCTTCAGTTCATCTTATATGAAAGTATATCATTTCTCCAAATACTTTCAATCAAAACTATATATTACACCATCTATTTTATGATTTATTAAAATTAGTTCAATATTCTTTAAGTTGAAAAATGTCATCTGGATACGTTAATCAAACCCATGACCTTTGCTATTTTTCAATTTAAAGACTACGATATTTAGATGCGACTATAACCCTAATTAACAAATATTTTAGCTTGGATATTTAATCCACTATAAACGCAGAGCCGGATTTATAAATGGGCACACTCAGCTCAATATTAGGGGGGGAAGGGGCCAAATTTTGGGGGTCGCAAGTGAGCGTTGATTTTATTTACTATTCCCTTTTGTAATTCTGTATTTTAAAGTTGTCGTCACAGTGTGACCACTAGACAGAGTAACTATAGTTTCAAGTACTGTCGATCTAACTATCCACTCTCCTCATTAATGGCTTACTCTACGTACTATGTATTTAGCCTAACAGTATTGTAAGGGAATAGTAATATTACAAAAACAATAAATACATAATACAGAGCTATAAAGATATATTGATATTGTTATTGCCGTAGTATTACTATTCAAGATAATTCATCACCACCATGAACAGCTTCCAGCCACTAGCTGGGTCTGTTTAGGACATAAGCCTCTCCACCGCCTCCTTTCCTCCCACCACCTAGGTCCAATCCTCTTCTCTCTCCTCCATATTCCTACTTACTCCCTTCAGTCATCATACACTTGGTCTTCCTCTCGGCCTCCCACGACCCACTAACATATCCGACATTCTCCTGGATATTCTTTCCCTCTCCATTCTCCTCACATGACCATACCACCTTAATCGTGTCTTCTTTATCCTGTCCTGGACTGACTCTTCCTTTACTGTTATTCTCACTCTCTAATGCCTCATCCTGTCAAATTTTCTCACACCAATCCTGCTTCTCAGAAATCTCATTCCAATCACCTGCATTCTGTTCCTATCCTGTTCCTTCATCACCCTTGTTTCTGTGGTCTACGTCACTATTGGTGGGTAACAGGTATTGTAGACCACTTCCTTGCACTTGTCCTGTTTCAAATCATGTTTCTCACTCTTATATCTCGACGTGACTTCCTCTCTTGCTTATTTCCCTTCTGTTCTCTCAAGTTAACTGAATATTAGAAGTTGAATAAGGTAATGTAATAAATATCCAAAAGCACCCTAAATATGCCAAAATCTATTTGTAGGCTTAACTTGCAATAGAGGAATAGGAGGTACCAAAAGTTACTATGACTGGGGTGCCTAGCACCCTAAATCTGGGACTTTATGAACAAAAGAAAAGTATTTTACATTTATTAGGAGTATTTGGTAATAATCCATGGATTTTGAAAGCGCTTGTTATTATTAAATATTTTAAGTTATATATATATTTATATTCATAGCGACAAAACAAAAAAGGTTAATTCTTTATTTGAAAATCTATAAAGAAGTAAAATAAAGTAAATTAAATAATAGAAAAGTTTATTTTAAATAATAAAAATTAAATGAAATAACTACAACTAAATTATTAAAGACGATTAAATTAATAATTCTAGACCCCTTAGGTGACCCTGTTCAGATTACTAGCCTACTAGTCTGAATAAAGAAACGACAAATTTTTTCCATGTAAAATAGTAAACTAAAACATTCAAAACATATTTAATGTGAGTATATCTATAAAATAATATAGTTAAACCTGGATATAATAACTAGCACTAGAGGACGAGAAAATGTCCCCGTTACAGCCATTAACCTACCTACTATAAGAATCAAATAGCTAGAGATAGTATATTTGTTTTAGTGAAGATTTACTCGCATCTAGATATGATATTATGAAAATTGAAAAATGACACCTGGACACGGGAATCAAACCCGGGACCTTTGGCTTAGTACGCCAATGCTATAACCACTGAGTTATCCAATTCAATTCAATCCGATTTTCAGAATATGATATTTAGATGGATAATTCCTCATTAAAAAGCATAAATAATAGCTTTGGCTATTTGATTTTTAAATATGCAATCCCTTACAATTATAATATTGTACAAGTGGCAGCATTAAGCCAACTACCGAGTCGAAAGTGGCTGCGTTATCTGATAGCTCGTGATATTAATAAAATCACACATTTTTAGCCGACGATTTCCGCACGTCCATCATAGACTCAGCCTTAAAATATGAGTGAAGAATGACCCTGGGCACGGGACGATTCCTGGATAGCTCATTGGTTAGAGCATTGGCGTACTAAGCCTAAGGTCCCGGCTTCGATTCCCGTGTCCAGGTGTCATTTTTCAATTTTCAAAATATGATACCTACTATAACATTGATTACTAATAAATTACCAATAACTTGATAAAAATATAAATTAATAAAATAAATATTAAATAAAGAAAAGGAATATATATAATTGTCTAACTATGTATTACTTGTATTAATTTATTAAAGTAAACTAGAGCACACTTAATATTCAACACATATTGTTTGTTCAATGAGTTTTAAAAAATACCCTAAAATAATACCATTGAATAATACAGTAAACACAATTTCCATTGGTTTTTTGATTTATGAGTTTAATTCACGAATAATATTACATATTTACTATTATTAGTAAGAATACTAGCTGTTCTGTCTTGCGACAGGTCCATTTCATTTTATAATGAACTTTGACTGAAAATGCACTCTTTCTTCTTTACTTTATGTCATCCGATATTTAAATCCTCATTCTTCCTAAGCTCCATCAACGCTTACATTTCGCTTCAACGCGTCGTGCAGAATATAGTTCCTCTTAAGGATGTGTCTGATCCAGCTTGCTTTGCATCGAAGAATCACATCCAAAATGGTTCTCTTCTCACCTAATTTTCTTAGGACTTCTTCATTTGTCACACTGTTTGTCCACCTGATCTTCTAAAGTCTTCTCCAGGAGACCACATTTCAAAGCTATCCAAATATTTATCTTACATCTTCCTTAGAGCCCAAATTTCTGCTCCATACAGCGTGATGCTTCAAATGAACCATTTCATCAGTATCTTCTTCAGTTCCAAACCCATCTTAATGGTCAGCAGTAACCTCTTCTTGTTGAACGCTTTCTTGGCTATGGCGATCCTTGACTTAATTCATTTGGTGCAGTAGGAATCCTTTGTCAGCAGGCTTTTTAGGTACTGATCTATACTTTCCAACTATTGGTTTACAATTTTTATTTTCGGTGGTTACTCATTATTTGAAATCCTCATCACTTTTGACTTCTTAATGTTGGTCTCCATGCCATTTCTTCTCCCTACCTCAACCAGCTGCTCTATAATTTCCTGCAACTTTTATTCATGTTTGGCCAGAGATGCTAGATCATTTGCGTATTTACCGTGATGGGGATGCGTCATTCTTTCCTGGAATTGACACGTCCCTCCATTACCCTAATCAGCCAATATCCATACAAGTTGAACAGTCTGGATGACAAACAGCATCCCTGTCTCACTCCTCTTCATATCTCTATGCTGTTAGTCTCTCAATCATTCAATCTCTCCTTCACCCACTGTTCCAGGCACAGGTTTTACAATAAGCCTTATGTCCCTCCAGTTGATGCCAATATTCTTGAGTATTTCTATGAGTTCCTTCCATTTCATTCTATCGAACACCTTCTACCAACCGATGAAATCAATATAGACTTCTTCCTTGACTTCCAGCACTCTCTCTCTGAAATTATTCTCAACATTACAATTGCATGTCTGATTACTTTTCCTTTTCTGAATCCAAATTGGTCTTCTTCCATTAAACTTTATATTTTCTGTTCCAGTCCCCGTTTGACCATTCTTGACACGATCTTCCTCACATGAAAAATGAGGTTGACAAACCTGTGGTCACTGCTTTTCTTGGCTTGTTTTCCTTTTTCTTTAGAGTCACCGTAGCTTTGTCTAGAAGGTCCTTAGGCCATTCTAAAGTTGTGTAGATACTAAATTTAGTTCTATAAAGCCATTAACAGTGGTTTCCCAGTTCCTTCAGAATGCCAGCTGGTATGCCATCATCTCTAGCAGCTTTCCTTCTTCGCATGTACTTGATGCTTTCTCCATTGCACTATTTACAATTTTTGGTCCTTTTTCATTTTCCTTTGTCTTTTATTCTACTTTAATCTATATGTTTCCTGACCAATTTACTTTGTAATACAATTTATGTATATATCTTTCCCAAATTGTAAGGCCCTCTTTTTATTCGTCACCATCTGATATTTGGGATTTTCTATTTTTATTGATCACACATATTTGTTTCAATTCCCTCCCAGGTCCTTTGCCTTCTAGTAGATGAGGTCATACCTTTTTATTCCATGCAATTTGATAATCTCATCGCGAGTCTTCTTTATATAGTCTTGCCTCGTTCTCTCTGTTTCTCTCCTTAACTTGTTACTTAGCCTTTTATATTATTTTTTGTTAACTTTTTCCATTTTCTTCTTTCTTTCATTTTCTGAATAATTTATGTTGCTGCCCAAGGATTCCGTGCAGTCGTTTTCACTTTTACAACATTGCCATTTAACACCCTAAAAATATTCTTAACACTATTCCACTTCCCTTTCACACTTATACTCTCTTGTGTCACCTCACTTAACTTTTGTTTTATTGAATTTCTAACAATATCACTCTTGCTTCATAATGTTTCTAAGTTCCACCTCAGTTTTCTCTTAATCATCTTACTGATCCTCTTAAATCTTATTTCATTGTACGCCACCAGCAGGTTGTGGTCTTAATCGATGTTGGCACCTGGCAACGTCTTCTATATAATTATATATATATATATATATATATATATATATATATATATATATATATATATATATATCTTCTACCTCGATATCCTCGTGGCTGGTTGTTGACATGTACACACTTGTGCTATCAAAATATCCACTGGTTCAGCTTTTAATTTCACGAAAATAAATCTATCACTATGAAAAATCACTTTATCAACCATTTTCACTACATAATATTTCACCACACTTGCCACTCCTTTTCCTGTACTCTTTTTATCTGAATAGGACATTGTGAAATTTCCAAACACTATTTCACCTTGATCTTTCCACTAAACTTCACTTGAATCCAATATGCTCACACCACACCTTTATATTTTCATTTTATAAATTTCCAGTTTCCCAGCCCTTCCCATTATCCTTAAATTCCATGTTCCTATGCTGAATATGGAACTTTTTTTGATGGTTGTTCTTTGATTATCGCTTGCCCTGAAGTAGACCCCTCCAGAAGACCCGGAAGGGGACTAGTTACCTCCAATTTTTTTTTAGCCCTGAAAGACCCAATGTTGGTTTTGTTCCTTTGACTAAAGGAGTTTTAAGGGATGATGTTTTCCCTTTCATCTCTATACCGCATCACTACGGCTGAAATACCTCTTCATGCGGTCACGTCCATGGCTGTTCGATATTGAACCATCTCGAGCCTCATTTGCTCTGTGACTAAACTCGATCCTGATTCCACTGCTGCCTGGTACCAGTCACATAACTCTGTGCACCAGGGCGTGATGTACCCCAATTCCCTGGGTCCTTATTGAACTTATTAGCCACCAACCTTATTGCGGCCATTAAGCCACCACACTTTCAATGCTGTTGCCCACCCCCGTTACGTGGAAGCGTCTGTTAAGCTGTACCAATGTGGACTAAGCGATAGCGCCCAGCCTCTGGAGTTCCATGGGTCGGAATAAGGAACACGTATGATACCATTCTAGCTCCCGATTATTTATAATATAGTACTATAGTTAAATTATTATATCCTTGATTTAGCATTTAAGTTTAACAAAATAGAGGTCTAGATCCTAATACATTTTTCCCTTTTACGAGTTCCTTTGCAGAAGCGTTGAGAATGTAATTTTCCGATAGGCAGTCAAAAAAATTATATCAGCATTGCCTGCTCACATTGGGTTATACAACCCAATAGTTATCTGAAACTCTATAACTATATAAACTTTATATAAAATTCAGTACAGTCCATTTATACATTATATATTACTATACAGCATATATATAACATTTGTATTTGGGTGTTTTCTAAGCTTTTTGGGTGTAACATATTTTACTACAAGTCAGGGATATCTGCATATAATTAAAATGGAAGCTTAGGGAAAATATAATTTGCAGAGGAAATTCACACAAACTTTCTTTGAGGGAGAGGGAAATAATATTTAGTAAATCCCTACCATAAAAACAAACCAGACGATACTGATGCTTGCTATATCAATTTGACTTGTTATAAATTATTCCAACACATATCAATCTTGCAGATCATGACATTGGTTGATTTATATTCAGGTCAAATGTAATGGTCTTTATTTATATTTTTACTATCATTATTATGGGGGGGAATCAGAATATTACTGTGTCCCAAATTTACCAAGAGAGTGGAATATAATATATGTCACTAATAAAAACATTCTACATCAAAACTCTGAAATATCATTTAATATCTCCAGGATAGTAACTAAGATTACAAACTAATGCAACAATTCTTAAAATCTTTTGCCATCGCAAATTTAGAAATTAAAAAAATAAAATAATAATGTTTAAGCTCTCATAATGGTTACTTGACGAAAGTTGAAATTAATTAACTAATTAGATAAACGAAAATTAATATTGTATATACATTTAGCTTGCTTGGATATATAATATATATTGAATAAGTATTTGGATAAAGTTAAAAGTACTATTAAATACAGCATAATTAATTATATATAGTTTGTTTTATATATATATATAAATTAGATGAATATAAGAAAATTGTATATATATATTTGTTACACCGCATCTTACTAACCATTTGGGCTATACGCATAAGTACTAATTACTATAATGTGTTTGGGTTGAGGAAGATTGACTTTAGAGGAAGTATATTAGCATTTGAGTGGAGGAGAATATTTTTATACTGATTATTTTACTAGAGCTTAAAGAAACTATACCTTGTATTAATTCTTAAACTAGCCTCTTGATTATATAAACAAATACATTGTGCTCTGGGATATAAAATTAGCCACTTAAAAAGGATTATAATTCATCCTGCATGAAAACTAGATCAAGCTGTATTGAGACAAACGCTACACAATCTTTAATTGACTAAGGAATCTTAAAAAATTAAGATAAGCTATCTACACTAAAAACCATATAATATATTTTTTCAGAACATAAAAAAAGAAAAAATGACTCTGGATTATTTTCAGACATGCTTAACAAGATTCAATAAAAAGTACAGCAGTAACCTCAATTAATATATTTTAAAACACTTATCCTACATTATAATCAATCTGTTGCAACTGATTTTACCTTTGCTATCATGGTTCTAGTTAGCCCCTACAATAGAGAGTGAAACTATCCCACGTTACATTAATCTAGGCAGAATAGTCTACCCAATCGAGATCAGGCGCTCCCAGCTACTCCCTCTCAAACGCACGCGTCGATGACTAGCCTCTTTTTCACATTTAATTTGAATATGTAACTAGTTTAAAAACAATTTAAAAAACCGACATAAATAATTACGTTAAATATTATAGATGCTAGATGAATTTGGAATTTGTTATCCTTGTCTTTGATGTAGCAAAACATTTTTGAAATAAAAACATGTTATTAGAAATGTGAAATTCGGTGTATATTTTCTTTAAAATCAACCTTATGGTTTAGTTTTTCTTGTGAATTTTAAATGGCCAGTATACCACAAGTACAACCGTCGCTCAGTCATACCTTAAGCATTGTTACTACAAACCAGTATCCCTACTATAGAGACTGGCCAGTATACCACAAGTATTATTCAGTATTACCCTGAGCATTGTTCCTATAAACCAGTATCCTTAACTATAGAGACCCACAAACCAGGACATTATCATCTTATCTTAGACTACAGATTAGACTATAGTCTCTCCCAGAGATTCTTACTACTATTGAAGTTCAATGTTGTAGTGATACACTCCCTAGCTTGGGTGTATTTTTATGGTTGTTACTCTGGATGTGAGAGCCGTATAGAGCTGAAACATAACTTCTGAGAAAAAAGTAGGAAGAACAGGCTATGTTTAATATGTTCCATGCCCCATGTGCTAATATTATGACACTAAAAGTTTCATCATGAAACAATATCTTTAGTGTGGTAACGTGGACTAAATGTAGACTAATATAGTCTGGTCTTCAGGTGACGGGGAAATCCAGACTCAAATTCCTTACATAAGTCCGTAAGAGTTGTTCTCAAATAATTATATTTTACCAATCCTCCACCTTAACGTAGGAAACAATGTATTTCTACCTTCATTATCCATTCAACATTAATGTAATTAAATGCGTGTTGAAAAAATCAACTAATACAACATATTCATGGCCTTACTAATTAAATAATTCTCTTAAGTTTGGCTAAATTGAAGTTGTAGATTATTTGTTTTATAAATAGTAGAATATTAGTTTTTAAATATTCAATATTTTTCAGAAAACTCAATACCGAGTTTTGAATACGTATCTTGTTGGGTATTATGCCTATTATAATAATCTGAGGTGTGACTGAACCCTTGTACTGTACATTGTACAATTGTATTGTAACAGATGTTCTCCTTCAAAACCAAAACTTCTTACTTTGCGGTCTCAACTTCTTGTTCCAACAGGATGTTTTCCTTTTATCTACAAGAAACATAAACTTTATATCTCTTGAAAACTCACAGCTCTTCACGATTCCAAAATATATTTATTACAAAACAATTCTATAAAGCTATAATTGTTTTGCTTAAATTTGTAATTATTTGTAGAAATCCTCACTTAAAGATAATCCTCGTTTTAAATAAAAATAGCTTAAAAGAGTTGCATAGAAATACATTAGCAGAGCCTTTTTAAACTTATAAAATTTCTATATAAATGATAACTACTCTTATTTAAAATAATTTAACAACTAAAAAAATGTAGCGAAAATGTTGGTTTTCCAGTAACCATATTCAACAAAAAAATGGTTTTATTAAAAACACTGTATTTAAGAATAATCACATAAATTGGACAGAGAATATTACTCATCTGCACTATACGTAGTGTATATATATTTTCTACAAATTGATATTTGCACTATCAAATATTATAATAATAACCACTATGGCGGGTGTATGGAAGGCAGAGTAAGTTTCAGTTTGTCAGATTTTATGCAATAAGGACAGTTGGGATTTGAATTTTGGGTGATTAAAAGTAAAATTATATTTTAATTATATGAGCTTAAGAACTTAAGAACTAGGTGATTCTTTAACTTAAAGACATAAACTTCTATAGTATATATTATTATACAATAATCCAATATTAAATAAAAACTCAAATTTTCTAAAATATATAAAGGTGAAAACATGTTCCTCACTTAGAGAACATGTAATTTAATATAGTAAAATGTTCTACCTATAATTCTGAACTAACCACAAATATATTGGTAGAAGATTGAATGTCTGGTGTATGTAAACAAGTCAATGATTCATTCACGACTTTTATAAGCTTCCTTATGGGATTAATCCCAATAGGATTTATTGGACTCACTTGGACGACAAACAATTTAAATGCAACAACAAACATGTCCATATTTTGATTAGCTTATTATTAATGTAGGGTCTACATGAATATCTGTAGTAAGAACAAAACAAGTCTATTAGCAGTCCATTATATTTCGTTTGTGAAATGACTGCTATGATTCTTAGTTTTCTATATAATACAAATATCGTCAGATCTATCGGATTCTTTATCTAAACTGCTTTTTTTTTTACTGAGATACATACTAATTTAATTAATATATAATTTTCAAACAATCTGGAAACATAATAATAATAATAATAATAATAATAATTATTATTATTATTATTGCTCATTGTTTAGTTATTTATTAACTTATCCATTTCAAAGCTCATATTTGGCTACATGATACGATTTTAAAATTAAAACTATACTTATATAGAATGATTTAATATAATACAAATGTATAAAATAATTAAATATAATTTATCTTATTTTATCACCACGATGTTCTTCTTGATAACCTATATTTATATTTAAGCTTGGGAAAGTTATGCACTTGCATATTTTCAAGTGCAAGTTCATTTGCATATTTACTTATGCCAGTGAGTATTTTAGACCATTGTGATAATAAACACTTTTTTTAGCATTAAGACATAATTTGCAGCATTTTATTTATTTAAGTTCATATTTTTCAACTGTTTAGTACCAAGTACAGATCCACTTCGTGAAGCAGTCTGTGAATTTCCAGAAATTGTTTTTAGAGTACATCTCAGAATATCAGTGAAGTCGTAAAAAGTATGCAGCTGTAATCTTATCGGTAGACAACACTTTCACAATGGGTAAGTAGGATAATAGTTTCTGGAATATTCTACCCGAGCAAGGGCTAAGTGCAGGTAAATTTTAAAATATCTACATCTGACCATTCTTATTCTTTGAGAAATTTGTATTTTATACAAGGTAGTATAAGAGCTAAAGTTTACTTAATACTGTCCCTCTAACTAGTATATTTGAACTTTTCAAAGGTTTATGGTTAGGCATTATTTACGTTTGGGTAATAACCAGAATAAAATAAGAAACACACAAACTGCTATAGAAGTACATCGATACTGGTACTGAGAGATACAATGATGTACCAACACACGTGATGTAGAGGTTGTTTGCCCTGCGGGCTCACCAACACGTTTACACAAAAGCTGACGCTTGTATAAAATGCTCCATTGAATATAATGTATCTTGGATCGTCGCACGTCATTTTGACGTGGTGTTCTCTAGGTTACGGTGATATACTTTACAGATCACGACGACATGAATGACGCGCGGCAGTGTATAAAAGCACTCATTAACCAACGGCAAGTGTTAATTTATGATTTTACTGATTTACCAAGACCTGGACCTAAACGTTCAGAATTCAATGGATAACTTTGAGGGCTTATATCTGCGCTGACATTCCGTTGGCTAAATTAAAGAATGATATTTCTTGCAGTCTTTTTTTGAAAATTACACGAAACAGAATATTCTAGACGAATCGACATGAAGGAGAAAATATACTTCCAAGCTATACACAGCAACATTAAACAAATTAAAAGAAAAAGTAGAGGATCACAGTATTTTGGAATAGCTAGATGAAACATCCGATGAATATCAATTATGCATATAAAGATTTGTGTTTAGTACATTAGGAGTAAACTAAGAAAAAAAGCCCAAGTAATATCTAATGACTTTAAAATTGTTAGATAAATTAAATCATTCAAAAAATTCAGAATTTTACAAATACTCTATAAGCTTAATGTGGCCTTATGAGATTTTATATAAAAAAGTTCCAGTGTTTTATAGTGATGCTGCACTCTATGTGTGCAAAGCTATGCGGGGACTGCAGATATTGTATCCACACTGGATTCATGTGATCTGTCTAGCACATAGTATACACTATGTAACTGACTTAGTTCTTAATCTTTATTCAGAAGTTAACTTGGTAATATCAGCTGTGAAAAAGGTTTTTCCCAAATCACCGAGACATGTACAGAAATTTCTGGAAGTTCGTTCCACTTACACCCGCACCAATCATTAAAAGATGGGGATCTTGGATTAATGCTGCTGTGTATTACGCTGACACTTTTGAAATTGCGAAGAAAATGGTTCATGAATTTGACCCTAAAGAAACGCTGAACATTGAAGAAGCACAGGGTATCCCTAAAAAACAAAGTATTCAAGATAATTTGATTTTTATTCAAGCTAAATTGGCTTTTATTTTAACTACAATCTCTAAATTAGAATCGAAGGGATTATCTTTACAAGACAGCATTGAAATAGTATAAGGTATTGTTAAGGGTATAACTGAACTCAATATAGAGGATTTCGTTTATAAAATAGAAGAAGTGCTGTCAAAAAGTACTGGCTATAAACAACTGAAAAATATAAGCGGGGTGTTGTAAAATGAAACAACTCATGACGCGAAAGATGAACATTAATTAAGTTTCATTAACACTGTACAATTCGAAACTGTACTAATAGTGTCGTGTGATGTCGAGAGAGTCTTTTCACAGTACAAAAATATTTTCTCTTACAAAAGGCGCAAATTTACATGCGAGATTTTACTACATCATGTGGTTGTTAAGTCCAATTTTGATTTGTTTTATGATTTAATTAAATTAAATTTAGTAATTTTGTGTTCTTTGATTAATTGTAATCAAATAATTTTGGATTTAAAAATTTTGTGTGCACTTTACTAGAATGTATTGATATTACAGCTTTTTTATATTTTATAGTTAGTTGATTTTATAGTGTATATTTAATTGCATATTTTTGATGTTTTTGATGCATACTTGCATGCATATTTTGACGTTTTTAGTGCATAATTGTCTTAAACTTATTTTTATACAAAATTGTAGCCACATAGCCTAGTTTGAAAGGCAGGTTTGTATAATATTGTGTGTTATGGATTGTGAATGACAAAACGAGTGATGCAGATTGTTTTTATTAGCCTGTAAGCAAATAGAATAGAGGACCCGACCACACAAACATTGTCAGAATTCCTTAGTCAGAAACCAGGACAGAGGGCAGGATAAACAGTAGTGTATCCAACCATCGTGGCTGACTAAACTACATCGCAGTCTAGGGGTCACTCTGCCCGACCCGGGACTATACGGGCTAGGAAGCTGGTTCATCAGTATTTGTGGGAGAGGGCTACCACTCGACTCCAGGGTACCGGGGTTTGAAAACCATGTAGGGATCAACTAGTAATCTGACAGGCTATTGGTTATTTCTAGCAACACCTCGTTTTGTCACAAGCTTCCAAATATTCTTCATGTTCTTTCATCCCTATTTCACTATCAACATCACATTTGTACAGGAGATAGAATCACTAATAAAAGCCTTAAAAATCCTAGTCAAAAGTCAATCACGAACCCACACAGGTATATACAATCACATCACCTTATCCGCGGCCATAGACCATCCTGACAGATAATAGGCCCACGAGTAAGACAGAAGAAAGAGGGGGTTGCAAAATTTCTTCTAGGAGTCATTATAAAAGGTATACTTTACGTATTAAAATATAGATGTATTAACGTGTAGTAATTGTTTATTTACCCAAATAATAGCGATTAACTGATTAAAGAAAGGCATAATTCCTCAATTTTTATTTAAAATATACTATTAATAATATGTATTGTTTTAAGAGTAAATTACTTTTTTCAATGACGAGAGAATGATTGAATAAACCAAATAAAGCCTTGTTTTATATTATAAACCAAAATAGTTTACTTGGCGAATATTTTTAACACTGAATATTCGAGTACTTATAATTTAATATAACTCAGTATTAAAAAAAAATATTTCTAAGAAGTTGAGATCATTCTCTAGGACATTATTTAAAATAAAAAGCTTAATTCTATTCAAAGTTTGAAAAAGTATTATTATAAATCAAGATCCTTTCGGAAAACTAATTTTACAAATACAATTGAGACTCGCTTAGTAACGGCACAATATTTTTTAACACCGTGTATTACTACCAGTTCGGTTTATACGCTACTATTTACGCTAATGGATTAGGAATCAGGAAGGTTTAATTTAGAGTGAGCAAGCATTTGCGTGGTGGGAGAGAGGAAAACCTTTGAGGGAACACCACCCCCGTTCACCTGAGCGAGAATCGAACTTCAATCTCCCCGTCTTCAGCAGTCAAGCTCAACATGAAACTACCACGTTAGCCAACTAGGCCACCGATGCGGGTAAAGGTACAAATAAATTGTAGTTATGCTTAATTTCAATATACTTATATACAAGAAAGAATGTTACCACACTAATGGTTTAAAATAATTTTCTTAATAAATAAAATTTTAACACTTCATACATAGTAAAAAATACAATATATAACGTATTAAAATAAATATAAATAATCATATTAATTAACACAAAATATATTTTTCCTATAATAAATGCGATAAGAATTTGCAGGAAGTGGAGATCCCAGGTGAAGACATCCAGGAACGTGGCCCTCTGAAGAGGAGACTTGGAGCATACCAGGGTGTCCAGGAATAGCCCCGGCTGAAAACGGGCAAGACGTGGACTGAAGAAAGAAAGGAAGCCACCAAAAACGATCGCGCGAATACTGGGCAAGGAAGAAAACATTTGAAATAACGTGGTCCATAGCTGGCCGAACCGAGAAGAAGAAGAAGAAGAAGACACGATATTTATATATTCGTTTATAGATATTACATTATCATTTCTATATTCAAAGTTGAAACTTAATTTTATTAAAAAATAATAACATGTTGTATCTAATTTGTAATGGTTAAAACAAAATATTTAATATATAATTATTAAAACAAAATATTGAATTTATAAAACTAATACTTAATCGCAGGGAAGGGTTTCACTTTCGTGATTCAACTAATATATTTATATTTGTAGCGCATCTATAGCCCGTCTGGGCAGTTCACGTTTAGTCCCGTTACTGTGGTAGGAAGAATTAAGATAAAATTGGAATTTATAGGAATGTATTCGAACTTGAATAGACTAAGCGTGTGAAATTATTTAGGATACTCATCCTCAGAACACCGACTGGGACTCAAACATGTGCCTAACTTGATCACCTAACAAGACTAGAAAACCTTGACGTTTAGTGCGGTCACACACTTGTCTAACACTTACAGGTCGAGACTCCTGCCTGCCAGATGGATGCTAGTTCAAAGTAACGCTGTGATGGTTGAATCCGACATTTATATACAAATAATATAATTGGGAAAAGACCATTGGGAAGACCTAGGCGGAGTTGGGTGGATGACATTAGAATGTATCTGAAAGAGATGAGGTGTAATGATGTGGACTGTATGGAACTAGCTTAAGATAGAGATAGGCTGTATTGAGGTGGACTGGATGGAACTAGCTTAAGATAGAGATAGGGTGCAATGAGGTGGACTGGATGGAACTAGCTTAAGATAGAGATAGGGTGCAATGAGGTGGACTGGATGGAACTAGCTTAAGATAGAGATATGCTGTATTGAGGTGGACTGAATTGAACTAGCCTAAGATATATATAGGGGGAAATGAGGTCGAATGAATAAAGCTAGCTTAAGATTGACATAGATGTCGTAAATTTTGTAAATGCGCCAATGAACTGTCGAGCTACTAATACCATAGAGAATAAGTAAAATACTGAAAGCCAATTATTGGTATCATTCTGACTATTTATTAAACCTTTTATTAATTCATACTTAAAAAGTCAGTATTTCAAAAATTGAACATTTTAATTTTCAATATAACGTTATAATATTTATAAATATACTTACAAAACTCTGCTTTATAGTAATTAATATTAAATGCAGAGTCCAAATAAACATAAATTTTAACACCTAATATTTTTTCCATCAGAAAGGGCATATTTCTGGAAGGTTTATTTGGCTACCTACACAGTTTTGAACGTGTTGTTGAAGTGAATCCAAAATGTCCTGATAAAATAACCTTTCATAGAAAGCTCTCTATAAAAGCGTGTGAGTGTAGCAGTTTCCTTGTCAGTCCATTGAGTGTGTGATGAGGGGTGACATTTTGCCGACTCGCATCCGACTTCAATGAAAACTCGCCTGTTTCAACAAAAACAGATAATGTATTGTTATGTGTCGCGAACAAAGGCAGCACATTTTACATTCACTTCGAATGAAAAATAAAAATATGTCTAGTGTTCAGAAATAAAGTTTCTTTATTTTCATATCAATAAAGATCCCAAGTGACTATTGTGAATACAATATATAGTTTGTTTTCGTGCATGTTCTATCGTATATTATCATATAAAGGCTCCCCAGTGTAAGAACAACATTTTAGTATATTACAAAAAGTGGTCACAAATCAATGATTACTATTATTATTTTCCAAATAAGGTGACACATTAAGTACACCGTATCTAGGTAAATTAATGATAGTTTTATAAAAGATTTTATTTTAAGATTCAATTAAAAAATTCCAAATTAAAATTATATAGCTCTCAATGAATGTAACTAAAGATATATACCACTTTCTCCTCTGTATTTGTTACGGCATAATTAGGTATATTCACGTACATATCTAAATACATATTTGTTTCAGTACTTAATTCTAAGTGTATTCAATTAACCTCATTTAAATATTGGTGGGGCACATTTTGAAACATACCGGACTGGTTAATTTCTTAAGAAAGGGTAGATTCGCAGGAAATAATTGTGGAGGAAGGCAAATATTAGAATCTGTAAGGCAGGTTGTAATAGGTATGTAAAAATGAGTTAATTAGCACAGGTTATGAAGAATTAGAGGATTGATTCAAACCAGTCTATAGGCTGGTGACATGAAGAAAATGTCACTGTTCAAGTTAGATTTGATAAATATTTTATATTGCTCATAATTTTATGGTCTAATATTTATTTTGAAGTGTAAAAATTACCTGAGAGCTATTTCCTGATACAGTGATTAAATCGAGATTAAATATTTCACTAAGCATTATATCTATAACGTGTCCTAATAAATACTAATGATAACATTATGTAACGTTTTGTTACATCATACTACCCAACCCCCATATTAACCTACACGCATAAACTCTCTTTTAGATTCATAATACCCGCTCCGAATAGTTGTCGTATCCCGGAGTGATCAGTTCCAGGAACTAGAGGATAGGAACGTTTGATTCTCTGCAACTCCAAATCCTTGATAGGAACCTCGAATCTTAGAGTTAGAAGATAAACTCGTACGAAGTAATATAATATATTAACTATTTATTGCTTCTAAAGTACAAGTTGTTTCAACAAGGAATCCAGAATTAATAAGCTTCGCTGAGCTATCTATCTGAGAGTGACACTGAGAGAGTAAGTAAGTCAGTCTGTCTGAGAGCTCAATTTTCAAGGTTTATTTCTAGAACTTTCATTCTACGCAGTATAAGTGGTGCAACCGTGGACTTCAGGGGATAACATGTGACCCTGGTGGTTTCCAATGTTTACTCTTAGTGGACCTATTTGCGCACTTTGAATAGAGGCTGTGTTTAAAGTCACGTAGCCCCAAAAGTATATATAGTCTATAGTAACTTAACTTTGTTACTACCTATATCCAATAATACCTTAGTCACACCTTCTTGTATTACGTTTACATATTATTACATACACCTTAATAATTCTATTAAGTATTATCAATTACCTGGTGGCTCGTCTTAATCACTTAGTACATCTTAAGGTGCGCACTATACGACATAGTATCGAGACTAATCATCTTCCTGAATTAGTCACCTTCTCTATTGTAGTCCAAGGTAGTTTTAGTCTATATCAAGAACAATATTAAACAATATAAAACCAGAATAAACTCCCTGAAAACACTAACCTTAATTTAAATGTTATTTATTGAATTCTAAAAACACCTCGGAGGGAGCTTATAAAAACCCTAGATACCAAGTTTTAGCCCAATCAGTAAAATAGTTTCATCTCAAGCCAAAGCAACAAACAGACGGACAGACAGACAGCAGACGGCATTGAGAAAACCACTTTTTGGATTCAAGGGTTCATGAAACGTCGATATTTATCAAAATCTCGAGTTCGATTGTTTTGACGATCACAAGAATTTCTCTCCGAGATGTCGAGAAAAAGTAAAAAGAATAGACCCAATTTTATTCATTAAGTGTTCTAAATAATTAACAATCTGGAAAAATTTGAAAGGTAGGCATAAAAATATAGAAAACATTCTTCGGAAAACTCCCATAAAAATAAGTTGCTAGGCAATGTGTAAAATAATAAACTTTAAAAACAATATCATATAATACAATAAATTAACAGAATGGAACAAAAAATATATTTGTTAGAAACAATACATTAGTTTAAGTTATAAAGTATTAAGAATACAAACCTCACATTTTTTTAAGTTTGCCACGAAAAGATCAAGCGTTCTTAAAATAATACTGAAGTCAAGTTCTACCGTCTGTCTTCAGGGTCCATATCGCGCCTGCACTGCTTTCTCGAAGATAATCAATATTTTTTATATTGTATATTTATTAAGGTTCCTAAAAGGCCCGATAAAAATCGACTTTCTCTATCCAAATAATATTTGACAATGGTTTCAAAGATGATGAAATCCATTTGGCCAAATATGAAATAAAAACTCGAGTATTGAGAAAAAATATGTGCGTAAAAATAATTACATATTATATTAAAAATAATATAGAAGTTGCGGAAATATTCTTATACCCAGTATGAACCATAAATAAGTATAAATATATTTTTTTAGAATTTTTTTTAGGGAAAAATATAAAATCACACAATAAGCAATTTTTAAACAATTTTTTTTAACTAGACAAAAGTAAATATTGAGAAATTCTCTTTGCTAAGAAATTATACCGTAACATTGAATAAAATTAATCAAGCTAGGAGTTTTCAAGAAATAAATTGAAAATTTCAAGAAACTCAAATTTTTAAAATGTTCTAAAATCTTTTGTCGAATTCAAGTAGATATTAAAACTCGATTCGAACTCAAATTTCATTAATTTTGATTATTTATATAATTTAGATTTTTCCACACAGAGTTTTTTTACTTAGTTTATTAAATTTAGTTGACAATTGGAATGGAGTATTGATTTTCAGATATTTTATTTTGTGTTTGTTTAAAAAAACTTCTTTTAATATCACGTTGATTAAATCAAACGTAGGAGGTCTAATAACTTTAATAAATATAATCAGGGCTGTTTTAATTTCTATAACTTGACAATAGTGAAAGAGGTACAAGATAAATAGCTAATTTTTCATTGAAATAATTATTTATCTACTTGGTTGTATTTTTTTCTGATAATAAATATGATATATTTTTTAAAATGGTAGGGCCTGTCAATTATTTCAATATTTTACAAGAGAGATTAAATAAAGCTACAATTTTCCTCCATGTTCAAGCTGTAGGACCTACCTAAACTACGTACAATCAATTCTCTAGACTAAAGAGAATGCGTGTTTTAAAACCAGGAATTTCTATACTGTATTTATAAAATAAATTATCAAATCTAAATACAATTGATTAATTAATTAATTAATATTTAGCACCGCGTCTTACTACCCGTTCGGGTTATACGCTTAAGTACTAATTACTCTAATGGATTAGGAATTGGAAGGGTTGAATTTAAAGGAAGTGAACCCGCATTTGCGCGGAGGGGGAGTGGAAAGCAATTTAGGAAAAACCACCCCCAGTTCACCCGACCGAGATTCGAACCTCGATCTCCCCGTCCTCAGCGGTCGGGCTCAACACGACTAGCGCGTTAGCCAACTACGCCACCGAGGCGGGTAAATCTAAATACAGTTTTGCTCAATAAGTAATATCATGAAATAAACATTTAAAATCATTTTAAAAATGCAACTATGTTTGGTTTCACAATATGTAAATACGAATGTTACAAAACATTCATACACACAGTCGAACTTGGTTATAGCGTCAGTGAAGAGGCCAAACAGATTTAGACCTTACGTTAGTGACGTTATAAAAGAAGTACCAACAGAACACTTTTAATAACTTGTAAGGAAGGAAGTTTACAGGAGAATTCACTAATCCAAACTCACGGCATAAATCAGCCTTTTTCCGTCCACTTTCACATCCATAGTTTCAAGTTTGATTTAGTTTTCAGTATCATTATTTATAACTATAAATAGGCCTACTAGCAGGATGCTATGCTTAATAAGTGCTTTACCCTACGTTTGTTTTATCTTTACTGACGGAAAAGTTTATATTATTATATAATGTCTGCCACCGTGATGCCCGGGAATAAAGAAATGTCAGTAGACCCTATATAATTATATTCAAAAAATTTAAACTAGTCCTATTTGATTGTGCGTAGTATTATGAATTGATGTTGTTAATGAAGCACTAGTTGTTTTCGAAACAAAAACTTTCTTTAAAAGATTGTTAATCTATATTAAGATTTAGCTTAAAAGTATACGTATGCTACGAGTTCTTGTAGACCTATTTAGGTTAGCTTACAATGCATTAATTTTTTTACAATCGTCAAAAGTGGGCTACATTACTACTAAAAACAAATATGTTGAGCAGGTTGCTAAAATTGAATAAATATCCTAGGTTATTTGTCATATACTGGTTCTAAGTTAATATTAGTTAGATCTAATTAGTAATTTAACCAATACATTTTTACTTAGTAAGGAAATGAAAGCAGGTCTACGAAACTGTGAGAAAGATTTCAGTAAGTATCTACTAAAACAAAGAGAGATTTTTGGTACTATAAAATAGTGTAAATCTCGGCTAATTATTTTTTTTGTTTATTTCAAGATGTCTAACCTAATTTCATCGGGGCCAAATTAGTTTAGATCTTTTTTCAGGGATGGCGCGCAGTAACAGGTACATATAGGCCTCTGTTTTCTATATAAAATAGAAAATAATACATAATCTATCACCACCATTCTTTTCACAAGAATTCGTAGAATCAAATGAAACTAAAATAATAATTATTAAAAATATTTGTAATATTTGTAGTATTAATATTTGTATATTCGCAAAAACTCTTAACACTAAATTCATATTGTTATTTATGATTGAAAGGTTGGGTTTTATTAGTTTGTGCTAGCTTATAATGATAAAAAAAAATTCCATAATTTAATACTTTATTATTGGAGTATTAACCAATGAATTGATCTAATCTTTCATGTATAGGCCTACATAAATAAAAATTTCGAACGGTAGTAATCAAAGAAATAATATAGAGGTGATAATGTTAAGCATCATGTGTAAAAACCCAAAGCACACATGTTAATCTCCGATGTTTTGGGTGCGTTAGTTAAGTGTTGCAAAAGGAAATATTTCAATACTCGTAATTAAGATTTTAATGATTGTAATCGTTATATGACGTTATCTAGTTCCCGTGCGGTTAAAATAATCCTGGAAGCCAAGAAAGAAAGGATATGTTGGGTCTGTGCAGAAACTACCTCAGAGATGTTACTAGCGTCGAGGAGTGCTTTCGTAAATAAATAGTAAAATACATTGGGGTTGGAGGACATCATTTTGAGCACATTCAATAAATATTGTTGTTAAATGTTGATAAATGTTATGGTTTCACTTTTGTACGCGCTTATCACTGTATAGCAACAAATTAATAACGTTCACATGACTTTGACATTTGTCACTAAAGATGTAAAATACAATAAGTGTTATTATGAAATACAAGCAACTTAAGTCCAAAATGACCTTTTATTTCTAATATGACTTGTATGCTTTGTTTAATTAAATATCCTTGAAATTTGAAGCTATAAAAATAAATGTTACAGAAAAATAGCTGCTTTTTTTTTTGCCTATAATAAAGTTCTGTAATAAAACATACATTTTCCCATTTAAAATAATGAAGCTGACTATGAAATGTCCTTCAATCAAGCCATAAAAAAATAACATTTGATTTCCCTTCAAAACCAAACAATTTTTGTCTTGACACTTTTCTCTAAAATGCGTGGTTTCCGAGAAACCATCTTGTAACACTTTAAATGCCCGACCCTTTATATAATGTTCCCCAATTAAAAGTTAAGGATACATTTCGGCGCAATAATCTGGAGCCATCACTGAAACGGTACGCTAGTATATTTGAAATGTATATGAATTCCACTAAGTTATTATTTGGACTTTTAATCCTATTTGTCTACAAAACTATCGTAAAAGTCCGGGTTATAAGTCCATAAAAATAATCATGTGAAACCGTTGTACGTATTTTATACTCTGTATATTTTCTGAGAGAGTATATTGCTCCTCTAGCAATGTATATATCTTGTATATTTGATCAACCTCCTTTCTAAGCAGTTTTAATGTTTCCATTATATCTGTAAAATCAAGTCACAATAATAATTGACAAGTGTTTGTGTCTTAGGTATGTAACCGATAAATTGATGGGAAGGACCAAAATAACATTCTAATTAGTATTGTATACTGAACTAAAACTAAGATTAATATATCTGAGAAATTATATTAAAATTATATATAAATTAGTGTTAGTTTAAATTATTATATTAGTCTATTAAATACATGGAGATTAATAATTTATTGTTGATACAGTCGACCAAGGTATTGTTTGAGCTTGAGCTGGCTAGTTCAGAGCCTATGGCATTAAGAATAGCATGACATGGAATTTTTCATTTAAAAGTAATACCACTCGTCGTATTTTGACTGAAAGTCCTTGTTAAGACACGTCATCACTATTTTATATATTATGAGCTTAGTCGGTATGGATTTCACGGGTTACTTAATGGGCAATACTAAATTATATTAGATTTTATTCGCGTTCCAGGTTGTTGGGCATCACACTAATAGTTATAATAAAAGTAATTAATTTTCTACCACTTTCATGTTTAATGGTGATCACAACAAAATATATTAATTTTTCATTCACAGATACCTCTAAGCATAAAACTACATTCCTTCTTCCATTAAAATTATTTGAATGGTAAAATTCAATAAATAATTAGGCAATTTATTTATAGGAATCCCGACTAACTGTCTCAACACACGCCTTATAAAAAACCAAACTGTCGACAGTAAACAAAACATAAAATAATACCCAAGCAATTTATAGTAAAATATAATTAACAATTTAACTTTACGATTTAATTAAAGTTAATAACACGGGAATTTTTTACAAATTATTCCTATATATTAGATATTATAGTTAATATCTCTATCCTTATTTGATACCGAGATAATGAGATTCAAACACATCATTATCTTAATTTCAAACATAAACAAAACAAAAACGAAAATAAAACATTTAGAACTATTGTAGGATGTCAATATTAACCAGATAAAAACTATCTCAAACCCTTAGAGAACTAATTTACGTAAGCCCATACCAAGAAAAGTTAAATATTTTATTTGAAATACTCTTATTTAATAAAACAGCAAGGTATAATCCCATGCTTTACAGGGTTCTTTTACAAGCCACAATCGACACGGGACCGATGTCTTTAATTCCTTTCCAAAGGAAGTTGTGCTACGGATTTATATCTCGCAGGAAACATCCGTCGACCTCGTATGGGTTTGAACCCACGATACCGGGTCGTGAGGTGAGCACTTTACACCTAGACCACCGAGGTCAGTTGTAGCATGTGATCACTGTGGCAGTCACAATCACAAAAAACCACTGAAATAATGTCAGCTGAGTTCAGGTGATATACAATGTAAGGTTTAGGATAGGATATATAACAAGTGTAAGTAATCTATTTATAGTAACAAAATGATGAGTTTATCGTCTGTCTGCCATGCGTTGTACGATATCTTCCATACGCAGACGTCTGAAACAGAAATATGAGTAACACATGTTCACAAAAATGTGCGCCTGGAAGCCGGAAATTTAAAGTTTTTATTAGATTAATTAAATGTATTAAAAAACTAGGCGGGAAAATACGAAGATACAATTTTTCTGTCTGTTTGAAGAAAAAAACTTTTCCCGAGGTAACCACGCAATACATTGGTTACTTCTGCTATTATTATAATAATTAATATCTCACCAACTTATTGGTTGTGGTGCTGGATTTGTATTGATTTGTTTACAACGTTGAAACTATGTATTCAAACATACATTCTTGAATATCATACCCTGTTATCCAACAAAACATATCATTCAGATGAATATTATCACTAAAACTAAGGTGTAGGTATAGCAATGACGTATTTAAATTTTGAAAATACATATTTTTATTAACTTTGAATCTAAATTTAAAAGTTAAGCATATTATCCATTCGTAGTCAAGTTAAGAAAGATGTGTTTTATCAACATCGACCTGTAGTTTAAATTGTTTGGTAATACTATTATTGATAAATTATCTTCAAAGATGACATAATCTATCTACATGTTATATTTATTGATATAGATCTATGTCTATGTAAGGTTTGTCCCTATATTTTTGTTCTGGTGTTCATGAGGCTGTCTCTCCAACCCAATAGTTCATCTTCAATTTTCTGAGATCAGATTGGTTTTACATACATTTTATTTATTGTAATTAGATTATCTTGGAACATTATCCATCACACAAATCCTTGGTGATTTCGTTCAACCTCTTTATAAAAATCAACGAATGTGACTTGGGTTACCAGGATGAGGTCTAGTCTTACAGTGTGCAGATTTATTATAAAATATTCATATGTGGTATAAAATAGCTATATAAACCAAGAATAGTAATTTAAAATACTGCAAGCAATATTCATCATTTTATTCAAAATTATTTGCCGGTGAATCAAGTTTGAATTTCATAAAACGTTAATTTGAGATATAGGTCTGACGTAGCTTACTTCAAGTAAAAATTTCAAGAAAATTTTTGCTTTCTTTTTAATATTTGAACATTTTTTATTATTTTAAAACGAATTCTTGTGTAATTTCCCTGAGGTACGGGTGAAAATATACACCGGTAAATCATGCTCGCCTTTCTGCCAGGCGTGGCTCTGATTTATGTTGGTACTCATTTTGTACAATCTTTTAAATTAAATTATAAAAACTGTTGCCTAAGCTAAGGCTTCTTATATCAACTACAAAATGGCTAAAACAAGGTTAAAGTTTTAGGTGTATTAGTTTCCATTAGTAGATAATGAAGAAGGCGACAGCCACATCGAAGACTTGTTTTATTGCGTCGGAACAATGACTGAACAAAGTTTTGATAGCATTTACTATAAATAATACATATATTTAACTCTTCATTAATGGTAGGTCTGGTAGTACAATAGTAGTAGCCGGTACTTATTTACCGTTGCCTATGGGATGTCCGAGTGTACTAATAATACACTCTTTCCGTGAGATTCTTTCCATGTCCTGATGAGATAATGTGATAGTAATCGTGAATATGACACTTGACCCAACTATCCAGATCATGGTGGCTGTTGGGATTATTCCTCTTTTGAGAAAAATACCCATGTTACCAGCTGGGAATTGAGCCCGGACCTCTAGGATGGTAGGCAGGTGAACCGGTTAGTTAGGTAATATAAAGTTTTTTATAACCTCCATTGAAGTAAAAATAGCTAAATCTATACGTCATAGAAAGTCTTGGCCAGGTATTATATTTGATTGTTTTCTTACATCAATATTTGATCCTTTGACTCCAATATTTGAAAGTAATTATATTTTAAAATAAATTAATATCAATAAATCAATGTTCCTTCCATTACAATATCTTGTCATTTTTGACACAATCATGTTCCCTATACCACCCTTCCTTAGACTTCACAGCCCCTTGAATCAACTTGTTCTTGTCAAGGGAATGCTAACCTCTGACCTGCAGGGGTTGAATCACCCACAGTGACCACATTTGTTTTTAGGGAGAGTTGGTTTGACAATATATTTTAATACAATCATACAATTATGAATGTAATTACTATTCGAACATTAATTATACTTTCACTCATCCGTGAATAATTAATAATCAAATAATAATTATATTCATAATTGTATGATTGTATTAAAATATATTGTAATATGTATTGTAATGCGTTATAGCTTTCATTGGAACCCTATTACCTAAGAATGTTTTAGCAATCTATATATTATTTGTATGTTAGATCATTTCTACTTTATTATATCAAGATAAAGTATTGTGATTCCTATTTAAAAGTCGATCTAGATATTAAGACAATTTTTTACGTTTTATGTGAACACAAACAAAAAAAAAGTGGATTTTGCAATTCTGTCCATCTGTCCCTGGCCACCGATTCAAAAGTTTTGATGAATTTTTTTCAATATTGACATCTAAATATTATAGGACTATGCCACAAAACTTTTTAATTCTAGCCCTTTAATTGAGAGTAGTTTACTGATTGGTATTTTTTTAATTCCAAATTTTTAAAAAATGGCTCTAACAATTTTGTTTAAAATGCACACCTGGGATCTGTTTAGCATGGCAATTAGCACTATGTACTTGGTTTTTGGACACAAATTCGTTAAAATGTTGTTTACTGACGACATATTTTTCAAAAAGTTGGTTCTAGTGACTTGTTTTCAAATGTGTATTTTGGGAGTGTTTGACATGGCAAATAACCGTTTATACTTTTTTTCAGGTAAAAATTCGATAGATGGTGAGGAGGGTTTCTGAGAGTTGATTATTTTGAAGATAGCTATAATGATTTAGTTTAGAAGTATATATGGGAAGTATTTGACCTGAACATGACAAATTAAGTTCACAGGTCCTGGATAGATAGGGAAGCTTGCCTACTCTTATTCTCGCCGAATTGGTCCAATTTACTTTACTAGCGAGGTTGTCATACGGCATTATAGTTTTAGACTTACGGACTGGGGTCATTTTATTCCTAATTTACAACTTACTTGTCCTATACGTTAATGAGGATACATTTTCAAAAAATTCTACCATCCTCATCCCCATTCCATTAGCAAAATTAATGTAGAGGCATAACCAGCTTGGGTACTTAAAATTGCCTAATATATAATGCCTAATATATTTATATTTATAAATATAGATATATAAATATAAATATATATAAAGCATAAATTAAGAGCGTGTGACCATAAAAACCCGCAAACATAAACAGGAAAGCTGGAATTTTGCTGAAAGGTAAAGGGACTACTTCATATAACCAGAAAAATCTAAAAATGGGAAATCTTAAAATGGGTCTCTATGATTTGTGGGGGGATTCAAGGGGCTGTTATTAGAAAAAATAAAAATGGATGAGGTGTAAAATTAAAATTTGGCAGACAGGTAGGGTGACAGCTTCAGAAATCAAAATAAATATTGACATCTTTAATTTATAAGAGTTAGAGAAAATATTGTGAAGGGAGGTTGTAAAATTACCAAAACTTATGTAAATAATTATTTATTAGTTTGGTAGAAAATTAAAATCGAGTAGGCAGCTAAAGGGAATCTTAAGGTAGTTATAAGTTTCTTAATGCCTTAAATTTTAAAGTGTGGCCCCAGGATCCAGAGACTGAAACAAAATTTGTTGGTGTGGTGAGAATTAAAATTTTGAAGACAAGTTGAGGACAACTCGAGATAACTAAATAAGTCTTAAAAATTGATATTTCTAAATGTTAATTAGAAAAAATGTGTGTGGGGGCGAGAGATTTAAAATTCAAAAATTAATAGAATAAACTATTTTCTTATGTGTTAGAAAATTCTAAAGGAAAATAAAGGGACCATGCTAATCAAACATAAGCACCTAAAAATCTTAAGTTTTAAATAGGACTAGGGAATTAGGAGAATGGAAGTTATAAAAAGAAAAAAACTTTTAGGTATGATAGAAAATTTAAATTTGGTACACCGATATAAGGATTCCTAACGATATCAAAATAATCATAAAATTTTAATCTTATAAGTGGTATTCGAAGAATCGGCGTGGTGATTGGACTCAACATATCTAAATTAACTAACCTAATTAACTGTGTGGTAGAGAATGCAATTCTTTAATCAGGTATAGGGACCATTCTAAATAAACATATAAGTCTTAACATTTTAAATTATATAATGTAATTCTGGGAAATGGAAATGGAGACGCTATACATTAACAATAATTTTAAAAAAAGGTTGTCGCGATGTGGTTTTCTTAACAAAAACCTGTGATTTGTAATTTTAACCTTTAATATATTAAACACATTTTATACATGTTATTTTAATATTATTTTATCTAGAAATTACAGAACTCACTTAATTTAAAAGTCGAAAAAGTCTTTGTTTGAAATTTGTAATCACTTCAGTTTGAATAGGTATTCACATTATATATGATAAAGTAATTGCCATATTGGCACACACGTTTCTTCAAATGTCTTAGCCCGAATCAACAGTCAACAACTCTGTACCAGAAAAGAAGAAAACAAAACCAATTATCTGACTTTAATCTCAATTTGTTACCGAGAGCTGCTGTGCTCTTGCGAACACAAGCAAAACTAAAAAAGAAAAGAAAAACACTAAAGTTTACAAGTGAGTGAAGTATATTGCTCTCGCTCGCACCTACACTATGAGGTTTGACATTGAATTATTGCGAGGGCTGGAAACAAGCAAACTGAATGTTCTTGACAAGTCGCCTATTGCACGTGTACGGAAGTAAACCAACGACAGTACAGTCAAAGACTAATAAAATCGACACAGTCTAAATTTAAATACTCCAGAAAGCAATGCAATAAAACAGGATCATTACAAGGTAAAACATTATAATCTGACAAAGAGGTAGAAAAAACTTCAGATAGTCAAATGAATCTTTGAATCCAAAATTTCTTAGAGTGATTCCTAAAAAGAGGTAGGAGGTAAGAATGTCGGACCTTTCCTTCCCTAGTTAGAAATTATTTTTAAAACAGATGAAATCCACACTAATTGTGATAGAGAACACTGAAGATGTGTCACCTGTAGAAGCTAAATCTTAATACTAGTTATGACTTGATGTTTTAAATTAAGTCTAACAATTCACATATTAACATTTTCTATATTATTTACAATTTGACAAAAAAAACTATAGAAATTGTCTCTCCGATAAATTAGTATTTCACCATCCTTTCCCAAAATAGTTTTCTTGGTACCCTAAGGGGTTGTAGTCTAGACACATATACTTCACTCATCAAGTAACTTAAAATACCACATTTGGTCCAAATAAAGCGCTACTGAACAAATTTATATTGAAGAAAAGGGTGAAAATGCTAAAAAATATTTGATAATGCTTAATTAATATTAATATAACCACTTATAAAACATATTATTTCAGACTACTTTTAGAAAATTTAAAAATGTGTTCGGTTTTAAAAGCACCAATCAATCTGAAAAAAAATATTAACTGTACCAATAAATTTTAAATAAAATATGTTGACATCTATGTCAATACTCTTGAGATCAGTGTGTGATTATGTAAACCATTCAAAGAATCCAAATAAAAAATATTTATATATTCACATATACATGTCAAGAACTACATGTTTTTAAATTTTTTGTCATCGTACACTCAAATTTATAGATAGATAAAGAATTAAAAGCCATCAATAAGTGTTACATATTTTATAATAAATTACGACCAAAAAATTATTAATATTTGTAATACAGTAGTAAGATGGTGAAGTGTTTCTGCCACAGAAAGAGTAAAGTAGTTGTTTACCAAAGTCCATTTATCAATTTATAGCTACAAATGAAAAGTATTTTAAGACGAAATGCACTTGCACTTGATGGAGAAGAGATTGGAAAACAATGAATAAAACCACTCTTAATATATCCCGTCAATGTTCAAACCTTGATATTTACCCCTCCATTCTCCTTCTTGTCCGTTGTTAGATAACCGTCTCAGGCCACGTGACTGCTAGAGCAGGTGGGGGTGGTCGTATAATATACCACTTGGTTTATTGAGAGAAGTGAATGTTGTCTGTTATGTTTTTCATTGTAATTATTTTAAAACAATCCCGAGAAAGAAGATATTGAAGTAAATTGGTGAAGCATGCAGCTAATTAGCCAATAGCCCCGTGTTGCAAACCTATGCGTGTTTAATATCATCCGTGTGGCTTTGCTAGTTTCAAACGATACTTGTTAGTAAAATAAAACTGTGTGATAATATATATTTCTAAAGGGCAGAGGTGAGTTATTGATTTAGTTAGGTCAAGACCACTGTCAGTAAATAAATAGTTGCTAAGTCACTTTCTGTGGAGTGAATTCTATATAAATGTGCAGCTTTTACAAAATTAACCATAGATTTCGTAATTAAAAGTGTTTCTTAAAATACAGATCTTAGTTAAATACTATGATAAAAATATAAAAATGAATTAAATATATTATTCAATAACAAATGTGATAATTTTTAGTAAATGTATTATATTCTATATGAAATTGAGAAAAATACTCAATGTTTTGTTTGATTAAAAATCATAAATCAACCCCAATCCAATTAATTATTGTCTTTGTTAAGAATATATAGTCAGCGCAAATTAAACTATGTACAAATAATCTTTGGAGAACTGTAATAATAAACATTTTTCATTAGTAAATACCAGAGAACGTTAGACAGGGAAGTCTTCAAGCTTTATGACTAGAAATAGACCGGTCCAATTATTACCAGAGATAGTTAGACAAGGAAGACTTAATGTGTTAATGCTATAAATATACCTTTCTCAATAGTCAATAGCACAGATAGTTAGACAGAGAATACTTCAATAAATGTTAATACTAAACAGAGTTCTTGGTAGTTTTTTAATTACTAATATTTTTTGCCTTATTAAAATTTGAATTATTTCGTGTTTTTTTGTGCGTTTGGATTTCTTCTATTTATTAAATTAATTTAATGACTTAATTTTCAAACTAGAATTAAATACATAAATGGATTTCTCTATTTTAAATAAACTTCACTTAAAATAATACTTTAAAGGTTTGTTGATTTTATACTTATTTTGTTAATTTAAACTGTCCTTTTCAATATTTAAACTAATCTTTTATAAAGATTAGGCCAAAGTTATTGCGCATATATATTTAATGGTTTTCATGCAAAACAATGTTTTTGTTCAATTATAAAATAAGGTATTTGATATATATTAAAAATACAAAATGGCCTTTAGGTTGTTCTATAAATTTAAGTTTATAAAAACTTTCTAGAATTTCATTTTTTGATAAAATATTTATAAAATAATTCATATTTTCATGCTTAATCCAAGTTCTGGGAAGACAATATTTACTGATAATTACAATTTTCTAACATATTATAATATATAATTAATTAAAAATATTCTTTATTCTAAAAATTGACAGTTGAATAGGCCTATCATGTTTGTATGTAAATTGGAAGCTAATAAGGTATTTTTATATTGTATGAATATCCAATCTGGTAGATTTTAATCTTGGTCTACTAAAACTTTAAGTGGTATTTGGTTGGCCGTTGCAAGTTATGAAATATTTGCAAGCATCTAAATTGTACATCAAACTATGATTTAAATAAATTTTGCCTTTAAAGTTTAAGTCAGACACGATTACAGTAACACTCACTATGTAAAATATTATTTTGTGTAATTCATTAATTAATAAATTATAGTCATTACTTTAAACAATATAATATTAATACGTTTTTTAAATTTTAAAACCACATATTACTACCCGTTCAGGCTAAAAGCTTAAGTACCATTTACGCTAATGGGTTAGGAATCGGGAAGGTTGGCTATAGAGGAAGTGAACCCATATTTGCGTGGAGCGATAGTGGAAAAACATTTATGAAAATCCATCCCAGTTCACCGGAGTGAGATTCAAACCTTGATCTCCCCGTCCCTGGAAGTCTAGCTCAACACGAAACCAGTGAGTTAGATAACTTAGCCACCGAGGCGGGTTATAAAATATTAATAATAAATGTATTTGAAGTTAAATCTATTGAAAAGCTATCTTATTTTTTCCAAATTAAAACTATTAATAAAATAATAACTCAATATTAAATGACAATTTCTTACTACCCAAGTCCTAAGAGAACACCCTTAAGTTTGATTCCACTGATATGACTGTGCTCAGGCCGAGCTGTGACTGTCGTCTTGGATCGTTTCAAAAGTGATTTCCCAAAGTCACGGTCCAGCACGGTACGAACACAGTCCTAACACAGTCCTAGTGTGAATCAAACTCAATTGTGTGGTAACATTATATTTACATAACAAATTGCTAAAATTATATAAATTTATTTAATATTTGATGTTATTGCAATATTTTACAAGAACTCTAGAATTAATAAGTTAAATAAATAATAAAATAAAATCGTGTGTTAAGATAAAATTGTATTTAAAATGATTTTATATGTATTCATACATAATAGAGTTTTAAAGATTCTACTCAATAAAGTTAGTTGCTGTATGATTTGAATAAACATATTTTAAAGAGTTCATTTAACGTATCGAGCTTATTTCCTTTTCTGAATTTAAAGTATTGCTCTTTTCATCTCTAATTTTAAGCTAGTAATCTTTACAAAATTCTTACCATTTTGTCCTTTAAAAAAAGGACTGGAATAAGGTAACTAAGAAGAACCAAATGAAAGACAAAAGGAAGGGGAAATGAATAATCTCAACATGAAAGATGATTACTTCACTAGAGAATACTCTTGTTTCAAAGAATGGGTGAGCTAAACTGATTATAGGGGAAAAAATAAAGCAAAAACTAAATAAAGAAAATAACAAAAAGTCTTAAAACACGAATATGAGTTCCCTGCAAGTCAAAGTGACTTAATGTCCTCGGATAATTTAACGATTTAAATAATACCTTTATTTTACCTTGAATATCTCAGGATTTTGTTCTAATAGCTATTTTCTCATAATGATATATAATATCATATAAGATGATAAGTCGTTTGGTGTGGTATCATAGAGCCGTTAAAAATAAAATATTTTTAGTTATTTTATTAGAATATTTTTATAATATTTAAAATAAACGGAAGATAAAAATGCAATTATTAATAATCATACACAACAGCAAGGGTAACGTTTCTATAAATATAATGTCCACAGCATAGAAAAATACAAACTCTACCAAACTTTCAACATACTATGATCTACTGGTTATATGTAATGAGCCTATTAACCAGCAAGTTAAAACTTAATATAAGCTTCTTATGGTGGTTTATCTCGTATCAGCATGCAATACAAACGGTGATAATAAAAAACATATAACTGATCGATAGTTTATAATCTGTATGTAAACTGGTGATTTCTATGTATGGCTTTACAAAAGCACAGGCACTAAGCCCAACAAAATTTCTAACTATAGCAATGCATTACCTGAATTCTTCTTAAATATAATTAATTAATTATGATCAATTAATGATTATATTAATATTATAACTAATAAATAATTATATTAATTAATTTCACTATGTCTAGTTATTTTATTATTTGAAAAAAGTAGCACGAATAGCCATGAAAATGAGGTCCGTGAAGTTGGCAGTACCCATAACGGCACAAATTCTGAAACCTATGCAAAGATTTAGTGATGAATTTATGCCACAAAGATATCATATTCCAGAATTCATGCCATGATAGTTTTCAATAAATCACTTAAAAATGTTGTAGCTTCACACTGTAACTACATCCTCGTAGGCCGCTGCATTTCTTTTCACCCTTTCAATACATTATGCTGACAACACGTCTCTCTGAGTGAGTGTTTAACTCAGGGGTGGGGAAACGTTTGGCAGTCCAAGTCCCCATGTCCCCTCACGGATTCCTCAAGACTTCACACTGCTTGTACTGTAGTTTTTACAAACTTCTACCAAAATATGATAGTGCGCTTAAATTTTATAGCTAGGGATTCGGTAACTCATATTTGTCATATTTCTAGCTGTAAGTGTATACAATAACAACTTTGTAGCTAATAAATAACACATTTTATTTATTAATTGTTTAAAAACTTTGAAAAATATCAACATTAAATAATCGAAGACCAAAATTATTTTATCAATGTATTAGGCAGCTATATTCAAGTTGCTAATTTTTAGATTTTTAATCTATGGTCGTAGAATATATACTCATATATTTGTCCTAGCTTTGTTACTACCTTTAATATCTTGAGGGCTCCAGTTGGCTATCACTATGACGTCACAGGGTGTACATGCGAGAGAAATTAGGGTTAGGCTTGAAGTGAAGCCTGGCCAGTACAACTTGGTGTTAACACAACTTATCGTTTTAGGTATTTTTACAGAAACAATGGTGGCACAAATTATGGGGATAGGATATTCTTGTGGCACAAATTCAGCACTAAACATTGGCATAGGTTTCATAATTTGTGCCATTAGTGGTGCTGCCAACTTCACGGACCTGTGAAAATGAATAGTTATGCAAGTTAATAGAATTAATAATATATAATTTTAATATTCTTTAAATTTAAAAATGACACCTAGACATGGGAATCGATCCCGGAACCTTTGTCTTAGTACGCTAATGCTATAACGAATTAAATATCCAGGAATTATTCCATGCCCAGGGTCAATCTTTACTCATATTTTAAGGCAGATTCTGTTATGGACATGAGGATATCGTTGGCTACAAATGTGTGATCAATTAAGATCACGAGCTTTAGACCAAATCACCCCTTTTCTCGAATTCACTCATAGAAAAAAAAATATTTCAAGAATTATTTGGTTATCTGGAGTTGTCTCTCTAACTGTCTGCCCAAAATTAAATTTACACCATAACAAATATTTTCTAAATATAGGCAACCCATTTTTCAAAGTCCCATTTTGAAATTTCACTATCTTATGTTTTCTGGCTATTTGGAAAAATCCCGTCAAATTCCTGTCAAGATAAAATTCAATTTTTCAGGCCCAGGTGTTGGGGAAACGGGGTGATGAGTGAATCAGTGAGTTACATAACTTTCTGCTACTATCCACCCTTTTAGAGAGTACATTTTAAAATACCTCACAAGTTCTCACCCGATCTTGGAAAAAAACCCTCATTTTAAATTTCAGGGCTTTATGTCCACTGGATTTTAAATTTATTTGGTTATTTAGAGTTGTCCTTCTACCTGCCCACAGCATTTATATTTTCTACGATACTTTGTAGCTATTTTATGTTAATCTTATCCCTCATCATAATTCCTGAAGTTACGTCTTAATATTTAAGTTTTTCAGAAGTTAATGATTATTTGGAGCGGTCCCTTTACCTTCCTTCCAAATTAAAACAAATTCTACAAAGTTCCCCAATTCCAGAAGACTCAATTGAAATTACCAATTTTAGATTTTTCTGGTTATATGGGGAAATTTCTCAACGTTCTTTACAAATTTCAGTTTTCCAGCTCATATGAGAGTGGGTTCTATTTTACAGAAAGTTTTATTTTCATCTTTATAATATAGATATATATAATTAACATTTGTCCGCTATGGAAAAAGCAAAATATTCAAGTAGTTTAAAAGGTTGGTACTCACGTGAAATGTTCTTTGAGTAAAAGAGCAATGATGAACAAAAACCCCAATCGCCACATTGTGGCAATTAGTACCCAGTGGAGACTGCCACCTCTTCTCCACCTTGCAACAAAGGGAAACACTATTAGTAAAAACTTGCTTATTGAAAGCTTAGGCTATATAAATGTCAACAGTTACACTTCATCTGTTGTCCTTCCAATGTTCAATATAAGACGTAAAATACGTATCGGTGGCCTCATGGGCTAAGGCGCTACTCTTGCAGTAGACTCAACTGCCAATGACGGGGAGATCGGGGTTCAAATCTCGGTAGGGTGTACTGAGGGTGGCTTTTCCAAAATGGTTTTAGATTTCCCCTTAACGCAAATGTAGGTACACTTTCTTTAAATATAACCTACCTAATCCCTAAAAAAAGATTAAAATTAGTAAATAAGCTTATCACAACCAAGTAGTGGGACACGGTGACAAAAACAATGAAAAACTTTATTCAAAAATGAGGATTTTTGTTTTTAAAATAGTTTTTTTAGAAGGTTACTGCTTCTAGAAGAATATTACCTATCCTTATTATCTTAATTAACAAAACAGTTTGTTGGTGACCTTTTGTCAACGGTAAGGATCTTAGATATTTAACAGAGTGAGAGATAATATTGTTTGTAGTAAATAACGTGCTTTAATGTAAGTTTAGTTCAGAGTGTGTTTCATGTTTCTTTTAAGTTGCCTGGAAATAAGATACTAATAGAAAAAGCAGAGACAAGGAAGAAGGATCAAATCTCTAGAAAAACCCTTGCTGACAATATTCACTAATATTATTTCCTTAAGTCTTGCCCTAGTAAATAATTTCATTTTTAATATAGAACATTATTAATATTAAATTAGACAAATTAAAAATATGAAAATTGGCCGAACTATGGTGTCTTAAAATAATATTATTGTATAAAATAAAAAAATCAGTGTATAAGTTACTGTTATATACATTTATTAGTAATTATGATCTGATAAGTAAATTTAATTGGCATGATTATAATCAATATTTGAATGTTCGAACGAAATTTTACAAAAATGAATGCCATAAATAATTGCTACTATAGCTAATTTATTGCTAGTGATTTTACACCCACATTTGTGGTCTCGTGGTCTTATGAATTAGTCTTGCAATAGTCTGTACTGCTGATAGCTCTTGGTTCAAACCCAGGCTGAGTTTATTAGGGAGCGTTTCTCACATGTGGTCTAACACAGTTTTTCCAAGCCTCTATCTTCGAAAATGCGAATTCACATACACTATCTCCATTTCTCCTTCCTAATTTAAGATGGCTATAATCACGACCCTGGACAGAGTAATATTATAAACAGGTTCTTGTATTTATTAGAAACTAGCAGAAGTATCCGGTGCTGCCCTGGGAAATCACGCAATGAATTACGTGGCAACGATTCTCTTTGCTTCAAGAGACAACAACAACAACAACAACAACAATTCTAAATTGTATTTATTTTGACCCAGTTTTGACTAATTTAAGAGAATCCAATATAAATGTTAAAATTCCGTTCGTGACAAAATTCCATAATGGACTATCCCCACATGTCAAGGTCAGTAAAAGGTGTAGTGCATCATTGGCTGGAGGGAGCGCAGTCCTCCATTCTATTGGCTGAATACCTTGCAGAACCAACGTATTGCAAATATTACTGAAGCCTTACTGATTATTTTTATTTTAGGAATCAGCATACAGTAAATTTGTCGGTCAAAGATATAAATAAACACGTGTTTTGGTGTGTATTTATTCAATATAAATCCTAAACCAACAATCACAAAACGGTGATTCTTGTCAAATATATTTTTGAGAAACCTGTGGGTACTCGAACCAGGATTTGGAATTATAAATTATACATCTATTACAAGAAACGTGAATGATGGCTATTTATATATTTTAATGTTTTATGCAGATCCTTCCTCCTCAGGGTGGGTCTTAAAATTCCGCTTGTCCTATTAACTACCAGTTGATTTATTTATCAATCCGTTTTCACGTCTGTCTGTACCGTGATCCAGGACGAAGATACGTACTTTTGTCTTTGACCTAGGTCTACATTCGTAACACTTCGTTTATTTATCTACAACTTAATATTTAGATATTTTGTGTTCATCATAAGCTTAACTCTTAAATCAAAGGCTGTTTATTTATTACTAGATTTTAAAGACAATATTGTTAGTCAAATAATGTATCAAATTATATTATTATAAATGTTTTTGTTAATATCAGTGGCCAGTTCATATAGGATCGGAGCTCACGCACACTTTTAAATAATACCAGAGATGTTTACTATTCTACAACTAATTAGTTTAATAACATGAAATATAAAATATACGTTTATTTACAAAAGATGCTTGAGACATGGTATCGGTCCCTGGGTAAGCTACGATAACTCTACAATATTATTGAATCATGCAGAGGTATTTAGTTTGACAATATAATGTGATGAAATAACGGACACAGCTGTCCTGCTAGTCAGTCAGTTTGTCCCTGGATGAACTCCGGGTCATGAACCGACCGGTCATCCATATCTGGACTTTACATGATCAGTACAGAAGACATTGTCTCAAGACTAGGAATGTAATCGTAAGCTAGGCGGCAGTCATAAGCTACAACTATTCCTAGTTTCAACTCTGATCTTCTGTAGCTGCACATTCTTAATCTTGACTGTACACTTTGTTTAACATGTTGTTGGCTCCCAACATTTGTTTAGTGAGTTTACTACATAATAAATATATTTTTTTTTTTAAATCAATCTTTACATGGATAGTTTAGAAATGAAATATTCGTGAAAATCTAAATCATACAAAAATGTTTATAAAATAATTTTTTTATAAAGTGTTTCTTATGATGTTTAAATTATGATTTTGATATTTATGAGGAATTATTACTGATAGTCAATTTTTACAAATTGCACTTCAAATTATAAAATAATATAATCTATTATTAACGATTTTGTCCTCCAATTTATTTTAATTTTCTTGTACTGTATGATGAGTAAGATGTTTTAAAGCTCCTGAATACCGTTGATCCACGTACCTATAATTATTGATAGCTGCAATCTTGCATATTCACCTAAGGAAATTAAAGTATATACATTTAAGGTGACAGTTTTATTTTGGAATTTACTTTAAACCTGATGAGATAGACCTAATTACTATCGGTGTAAGTATTTCCAAAACAAAGAAATTAAAAAAGGGCAAATTGCTTTTCTTAAATAAACTTGATGTTTTGAACAAAGGTCTTGTTTTTATTTCATATCCATAAGTTGAGAATCAGACTACTTAAATTTTGTGATCACTTTTGTGGAGATCCTCGCAATACAAATTCTATGAAGTTAAAACTTTGTCTTGAGCATTGTACATAAGCTTATAAATGTCTTAATCAGAAATTGTGAAAATATACTTGTGAAGTTAGTGTTATTTATTTTACGTCTGTTGTAAGTCTGATGCCGTGAAACTGTTTGAGTAACTACAAATGAAGAGACCGAACACTATCACTTTTGGCATAGTTACTCAAGACACTTGATGTCATGCAATTCAAGTCACTATGAATTGTTTCACACCTCGTGTGACTTATGTCTTCAGAGCCCAGTTCAATTCTCATTTAACACCTTAATTAGGTATGTAATACAACTCGAACCAGACGTCTCATTGTGATGAGGTTTTATGTATTATATTAAAAAAAACGGTTGAATTGAGACAATTGGACCCATTTTACCATGTTTTTTAAAAACTACCAAATTAAAATTAAACTTTGTTTTTAATGTAAAACACTTTTCAACTTCTTTAAATTTGGTTCTTTCCAAATTTAAAATTAATAAAATCATATCTCGATGATATTTCACGATATAGCGTAATCTTGTTTCTAATATTCCAACCAACCAGCCGTCAACTGGGCTAAGACGCATGTTCACAAGTTTCACTCGTGAAAAGACCTATAGTTGTTAGTTATAAAGCGTTATATATTGAATATAGTATTAATATGTTCCAAATAAAGTAAAATTTATTAATAATATCTTATTTCAAACTTACATAAAGATTAATTTGACCCTTGCTGTGCCGGGTACTTGCAGCTAATACAACATAAATAAAAAATATTCCAATCAAGCTTTGATTGAACAAGTAAGTACTTGCAGCTAATACAACATAAATAAAAAATATTCCAATCAAGCTTTGATTGAACAAGTAAGTACTTGCAGCTAATACAACATAAATAAAAAATATTCCAATCAATCTTTGATTGAACAAGTAAGTTTCTCTTTGGACTGAGATAATTTAAACAAATATATGGATATGTATTATATATATATATAAAATACACATTAAATTGTATAAATATTTAGTCAATATTGAAGCGCTCTTCACTAAAACTAATAATTACATACTTTTAAAAATGAATAAAATTGCTATAATCCATTTATACAGCTCAGGCTGTTCATACATATTATATATAATCATGTGGCCTCCGAAATAAAAGTTAGTACAAAGTATTTTATTGTAATTTAGAAATATAACATCGCTATTGTGAAGGTTAGTAAGATAACAATTCAAGAAGAAGATACGTACATTTTGAAAATGGTTTTGAATACCTTATTCTTTTGAGCTTTAAATGCAAGTAAAAATATAATTTTACTTAAATCAGTAATATAATGATTATTGTCATGGTATTTAAAATTTAAGTGTTGCTAGAAATTAAGTTTATACAACAATCGATCCAACCTAAGCAAGTCCTTCTACATTTTAGTGAATTATACGATGATAAGCGGGTAAGTAATTTATTAATGATTATACAAAAATAAATATTAACAAAAGTATAGTCCTCTTTAAAAACATAATTCTATAAATTCAAATAGGATTGATATTTCTATACAATTTAACTTTTAACACTTGTGTGAAAACTTAATTAGTTTATCAAACATTACTCACCGTAAATTCTTAATCCTAAATAAAATGAAAGCGAATATTCTGAAATTAACTTATTTAGATTACGGTAAATATAATATTGTGTTAAAAGTTTAGATAGCTCTGAGAGTTGGTCTGATACTGAACATATCAGTACACAGTTTATGTACGTGGCTTGAAACAGCGGCCCTCATTAGAACGATCTGTTGCGCCGAGACTCCACATAGACGCCGAGCTACCTCGCGTTTCGCGGCCGACTAACGATTCTGTCAGACGCCGGCGTCGGTGAACAAACTTTATCCGGAGCGAGTGTTGGAGCCGCGCATATGTGTACGACACACGATGCTCATGCGCCCTCTAAATACCACCGAGATACTTATTGTTCTTGTTTGGACACTCGTCATGAAGGTCGCTAGAGAGTTCAAACTAAATTACCCTTGGGACTGAATAAAAAAAAAACTGGCTGACCCAATAGGATATCTCAATAAAATTACATCTTTAAACATGTTTTAGTACAGTGGTTCTCAAATTAGGGTACATGCACCTCAGGGGGTAGGCAAGCAAGACTTTCAAGGGGTACTTGAGCACCTCTAAAGGTAAAATTAGCTAAATTACACGAAGAGAACCAAACGTTATGGATAACCTAACGTGGTGAACAAAATGTTAAGAGGAATTTTTGAGTGACTAAGGGAAATTTTCTCTATTTTCTCCTTTGATTACCTGGCATTTATCATTTGGGGAAAGGATATCTTGAGTGTACACTATACATTTAGTCATAATCAAGCGGTACAATATAAGAAAAATTGAGGACAAATGGTCTAGTGTAACGGTTTCCAACCGGTGTGCCGCGTTACTTTAGTGTGATGTGAAATTTTGGAAGTGTGCCACCAAAGTTTCCTAAAATTTTAATCAAAATAAACATCTCTTAATAAATCTACTACTAGTTCCAGTTTTAAGCCTCCAAAAATGTTATAACGATAGATAATTTTAGGTTTCACTTGGAATGAAGATTATGACCAACCAGTTTCTATCTGTATCTTTTGTATAAAACACCTGAGCAATGAAACAATGATTCTGAGACACATGAAGCCGCATCCAACCACCAAATATCCCAGTAAGTCCCAAAAAACCATCATCCGACACAAGGCTAAAATAAATGGAAAATATTGTTTAAATTTCAGACTGTGCACCTGAGGCTTCATTCAAAGTCCCTGAATTGAACGCAAGAAACACAAAACCACGTGCTTTTGGTGAAAATGTAACTGTGCCAGCCTGTTAGGTCGTTATTGAAACCACGCTTATAAAATAATCTAAAGAGCCAGTTTCAAAAGTGTCTTTATTGAATAATATTTCTGAAATATCTGAGAATATTAGTCAAAATTTTGTTGAAATAATTAAAGTAAACAGGCAATTTGCTCTGCAAGTTGATGGGGGCACCGATAGAATAATAAATACAATTACTGTCAAATGCATCTTCATAATCACCATTTTAATTTTCATATAAATGTAATAGAAAAATGTATTTTATTACAGCCTTTACACAAGTGTGCCGTGAAAATATTGTCTTGGACAAAGTGTGCCCTTGAGTTAAAGAGGTTGGGAATCCCTGGCATGGTGTATATTTCATCATTGAAAATAATAAAATTATTCTAATTATAGTTTTTAAATAAGTTAAAGGATGAAATGTGATGGAAAATTATTGTTTGGTTTTAAGATAATGACTGAAATGAAAATAAATTATTTTATTAATTATACTAACTACAACTATTCAAGTATATTAGACATACTTTACTAAATATGTATATGGTTTAATAACAATTATATTGTGTATATACATTCTACTCCTAATAACACTTTCCTCCAATATATTCTTGCCAAAACAGCAGAATGCCGAAATTGATGAAATTCGAGCCCTGAATATGTATGGGCTTCCACAAGCTCACCACTCTAATTTTATTCTGCTAATAAATATAATCTAAGTGAAACTCTTTGGAAACTTAAGATTTTTAAATAAAACTAGTACTTTGTTTGTCAGTGAGACTTAAAAAAAATTGATGGATCTATTAATATTGAATATTGTCAAAAACATTTAAAATTAGAAACCATTATAATTACGTAAATTTGTTTGCCAAACATTTGCTAGGACTATCAATATTGTTCAAGACTGACTAGAATAGTATGCAATATACGAATAATAAAACGTCCTTCAACAAAAAAATATTTTGAACTAATTACTTAAATGTATGTTCAGTTTAAGAACTTACTTAATCTATATCATTAAGAACTCGAAAGTTCTTTGCCACAATTTAAAAAGCACGCCACCTATCCCTATCTTGAGTTAGTTATATCCAGTCTCCCTCATCCCACCATATCCCTATCTTTAACTAGTTCTATCCAGTCTACGTCATTACACCCTATCCCTATTTTGGATAGTTCTATCCAGTCCCTCTCATTACACCATATTCCTATCTTGAAATAGTTCTATCCAGTCTACCTCATTACACCCTATCCTTATTTTGGGCTAGCTCTCTCCAATCCACCTCATTACACCCTATCACTATCTTGAGCTTGTTCTATCCAATTCACCTCATTACACCATATCACTATCTTGCGCTAGTTCTATCCAATTCACCTCATTACACTATATTCCTATCTTGAGATAGCTCTATCCATTTCACCTCACTACAACAAATTCTTATATTGAGCTAGTTCTCTTGAGTCTCTGGTTCGATTCCCGCGTACAGGTGTAATTTTTCAATTTAAAGAATAAGATATTTAGATGCGGTTATAACCATATCTAAGAAATATAATAGCTTGGCTATTTACGCCACTAAAAAATCCTCAGTTAGCATATCCAGGATTATAACCCAGACCTACCTACCACCAGCAGAGTAGACTAATTAATGAGCTTGATATTCAAACCAAGTAAACACCAGTTTGGTGTGCACACAATTATTTCAAATTACGTCAGTAGATTTAGTAAAATTATTTAAATAAATTATAGTCAATATTAAAGACAATGTATTTAAACACAGTTTTTAAAGATATATTATAAATAATTATCTAAAAACACCCTAAATTGCTTGAAATTAGTATATACTTCAGGTTGGAATTTTTCTATGATAAAGTTAGTAATTCATCTTAGAAAATAGTTTATAAAATATATATTTTAAATAAAGTAAGTTTAGTGTATAAGTATTATTTCCCAAAGCTGATATTTTTTACCCTCCCTTGAAAGTGTAAATCAGTCATTTATGAATGATCCAAACTGCTAAACCAAATGTTCGACCAGCCAATCAAATGAAAGGAGGAACATTCCTATGTAGATGAAGAATGTTAACAAAGAGGAGTAGAAGGATATAGGCTTTCTATTTCACGCCTCAAGTCTTTTGACACTGAGTTGTTTCTTGGTAACCTTTTGTTCTCTTCTTCAGTAAGTTAAACAAATCAATGTCTCCAAGTGACATTTGATTCAACATCTCCTTTCAAGAACATTTCAGCAGAAGAGGAGCGTATTAAAGGCTTCATTTAGCATCAAAGTTTGTTCAAATGGAATTCTCAAATTTTGTTCTTATTGCTGGTTTTTTAAAGTGGTTTTATGAAAATATAATAAAAGGTATAAAGTTCTTATATGCAATCTGCTCAGATTTAAGCGGATATTTTACCTAAGCGGATTCAATTATAAATTTATAGAGCTGGTTTCAAATAATATTTAAAAATTAATCAAAATGTATTTCATAGATTCATTTTGCAAATCTATTTAATTTATGTTTCATAAAATTAATACCAAAAGGATGATAAAATATTGCTATTGAATCTACTTATTAAAGTTATAATCTACATGTAGGCCTATAGTACAACTTTAAATCTCTCAGTAGGTTCGATTCCGTCTGTCTGTTCCCAGTAAACTCAAAATTAGCCTACTAATCGGTTCGAGATGGGACATATTCTGTTGTAGGCTATTCCTTATTTTTTAGGTAACCATGCTAAGATAACGGATACAGAAGATGTCAAGCTAGATGAGCAGGTGTCTGGAAGGGGAGGGGATGAGTGTGATTCTGTGTTTATTCGAGAACTTTCGTACGCACATACAACATTTCTCTCTAATAAGTTTCATTATTTTCTATCATGTCAAATGTGTTTATGCCTTTATTAATATAAGCGAAGCTTGCAAGGTACTTGTATACTTTTCAGTGCTGGCCTGTCATAGGTCTCACGACTGTTAGTCAGCACTATAATAAAGGAAATTGAAATCGAAATTATTATTATTATGATTATTATTATATATTCATATGCGCACTCAGAGGATATGTACCGGTCAGTTTAAAAAATATAAAAATTGTTAGTTATTGTAGTTTTTTAATAAAAGCAATTTTCTATAAAATTATATTTAAAGCATGATAGTAGAATTTTAAATATGTTCGCTATTTTAGTGTGATTACCAGTATTTTAATACATTATTAGATAATATTTTAAGAACCTAATGTACTTAATGTTAATATTTACAAAGCCTTGGGTGGTAAATTAGATTTTAAGAATATTTCATTTGATCTAATAATAATTGTATATCATAGTTAAAACATATTGGTTTTCACAACAAAAATTTGTATTTAATTCAAAAGCTATTGTTGAATTATATTTTATATAAAAAATCAATTTAATTTTTTAAATATGTTTAGTGCTATCTCACATTTAAAAATGAACCTAATTAACTGTAAATAAATGCAAGGTCTGCCAAATTAATTTGATATCATTCTTCAACTCTCAATGTTATTCAAGCAATGCCATCTAAAACGTCTTTTACTTTTTAAAATGTTAACTGACTAAATTATTCTAAATTAAACCAAAATTTTCCACTTACTTTATGTTATAGTTGAAATCCTAAATTATACGATTCTATAGAATCCATTGTCTCATTCTCATGATCTTATAATTTTGGTATTGTTCATGTGTAATTTATTAAATGTACACTCCGTCGTAATCGAAAGGTATCAACTTATTGGTTCAGCCCTCGCGGTATGCAATACCTACACACATGACTGCAAAATAGATTGCATAGCTCATGAATGGAATCAGATATTTCTTGACTGTTGCGAAGGATTGATTGGGGAGGGTTTTTTTCTTTTTGCGATCTCTAAATGGTTTGATCTATCATATTAATTTCACTTTTTTGTTCTCTTCCTGATAAAATCAATTTTTCGTTACATGCTTGAACAATAAATTATTCTTGGTCTCATTAATATATGAGTTTTTTTTTAGCTGTTAGAGATTTAACCAAATCAAACGTAATTTTGGCAGCAGTGCTACCAACAATTGATTCTACGTGGTACATAAAGCGAGTCTCCCCCTTTTCAAAATATTAATTACTGTGAATAGCTAATTACGAAATTATTAATGATTAATTATTGTATTCCACACATGTAGTGCAAATAACAAATTAAATCTAAAAGATTTGTACTTTATTTTTAAGAAGCTGAGTTAAAAATCTTATATAATTTAAGGGTCCCAATCCTGATTCCCAATATTTTATATTATTTCCGGGTGGACAAAAACAGATATTTGATAAATCTTAATCCGTTGAACATATTTTAGTTATAAAAGTGAGTTTATATTTATTAAAAGCTATTATGACTGTTTATAACATTGTGGGACCATAGTTCCATTCCATACTTTATTTTATGTTACCATAACGGCCATAAAATAGCTATTAGTAAAAAGTGTTTATAAATACTTTGAATTAAATTAAGATTTACGTTGATTATAATTTTATAATAAATTAAATCTATAACGTTAACTGTTGTTTTTTTGGTCAAATCTGTTTTTTACTAAATCAATTATGGAAATCCCAACATTAAAACTGGTCATATCGTCTGCAAGTATGAAAATAATATCAGAGTGAGGAGGTTTAAATAAATGAAAAGCAAGGAGACATATTGTTGTTGGTGTACGAGCTTAAAACACCTTACATGATATATCTGCTTTTTTAAGACTTGGAATGTAAATATATTAAATAAATAAAATTTAGTTCTATACTGTTTTAACAATGTCTATCTGTTGCCAAAGATACCTGGAACTTCATAACTGAATGCGGTGCATTTATTTCTATTCATTAGGATGTCTTCTACGGGAGGATCTCGCATTTATAGTCAGGGTTTGAGTTTCCGTTAAAGATACGGCCGGATGTATTTATATTGTAATTTAGGATCTCTGGAACCACTTAACCACTTAAGGCATGTTTTAGCATGATAAATCAGGTGTTTTGGAGGGGAGAATATCACAACCTCCTGCTCCAAATTCACGTTTGAATATTATCATCTGCAACTGTTCAAAATGTTGTGGACAAATGTGTGGCTGTAGAAAAATAGCTTTTTACTATTTAGCAATACGTGATAATTGTCATGGTAATTCCTGCATCAATGCCACACTAGATGAAGACTCTTTAAATGGACCGGAAGAAGAGATCAGTGTAGATGAGTTCAATCAAGACAATGAAATTAATCCCATGAATTTATTACCTGAATATTTGTATTCTCAACCTCAGGAACAAGTTGAAACAGATGTACAGGACGAAGAAGAACATCAACAAAACAAGAAGACAACGAGGAGGAAGAAGAAGCATAATTCATAGAATGTGATGAAATTGTGGACTAGGCCTACAGGGGATTACGTTAGAAAAAAAAATTGCCTTGTTCTCTACCTCAAAGGTGGTGTGGAAAATAATGTCCATATCTTGCCAGTAGTGTATCTATCATACTTCATACATGTCTTAAATCATAGTTTGTAATGCCGAATAAGTGAATACAATGGAGGTTTGAGCATAGTATTACTGAAGGGTGTATTCTGTTGTTTAAACCAATTAAATATTACTATTTTACATGAATATATCTGTAATGGGTCTAATAGAACGTTGTGGTTGGGAGCGTTGTCAATAACTAGTACATTGGTAGGTTACAAGTCTGGGATCAATTTTTTTGTCGTCCATTTTTTGTAGAATATAATTTTTTCTAAGAAAGACAGTAAGCATCACATGCCTGCTCACTACTCCCCTACTTATCATGGGAAAATATGGTTTAGGGTCAAAAAACTAAAAACAATGAACTTTTCACCATCTTGTTAAAAATATGTGCAGAGTAACATATCTAAAGTTCACACCAATTAGTGCTAGGAAAACCACCGCCATCTTAAAAAAATGGCGGCGAAAATTGTTTTTCTAGACTTATTTCGTAAATGGTTACATGTATGTGAATCTTTTATGAGAAGAGAATGTGAAAAATAACACAATTTTACGCAAATTCAATCCCCATAGTTTTTTGTGAAGGAAATCACTACAAAGATATCGCTGATTATATTGACACCAAGTAACTGCTCTACGGAGAATTGTTTTGCATATAGTCGAGGAAAGATAAAGAAAAAATAGCTCAAACCACAAAAATACTGGAATAGAAATGAATTTCAGGGTAACAGATACAAAGTTCACAGCAACTAGTGGTAGGGAAACCATCGCCATCTTAAAAAAAATTCGGCGAAATAGGTTTTCTAGATTTATCTTGTTCTATTATATTGGAAATAAGATGTTTACTGTATACAAACAAATTTTAAAAATTCTTTTAAACCAATTCTAATTGAAAATTAAATGTAAATTGTTGCTAAAACATTTTAGGATTGGAACTACAACGTTAAATTACAAAATATTTGGTATTTTGAGAAAAGCATAAATTAAACAATAAGCATTGATTCCAATTTTCTGAACTTTTGTCCTATTTATTTTATGGAAGTTTTAGTTTATTACAATCTTATTCATCAAAGTCTAGTTTATTTTGAACCATCTTCATAGCAGTGGGCACAAACAATTTTACAGTATAAACCATTCTTCCTGCAGCTGCAACGCATAGTAGCTCACTAATAACAACTTCAGCGGATTACAGAAAGCAATGCTGTTTACAACCGAGCAACTTGAACTTGAAATTTTCTCCCGCCAAAGCTATGTCTGCAGGAGTTTGGTTTCTAGAAGAAAACTGATCTGCGAAAGCGACCATATTTTTGTAATTTATTATTTTGTTTAGTATATTTTGATTTACTATTAAAACATTCTTGACATGCTATCACAGAAAGTAAAGGCATGAATATAAGGATGTCTTCTACAAACATCAAATCCAAGTCATGGTTTTATATCATATATATCAAATGTAGGTCATTTAGGTTTCAATCACTCAATATAAGTCCGGTAGTACAAACAGAACTTGTTGCACTTACAGTGGAACAGAAATAGGATTAGGATATCGATATATTCTCCATTTACAGTTACATTACATGTTTCACTTATTTGTACAGCAGATTTAGTAATATCTGTGTCAGCATCCTCTTTGCATAGATAATCCACTTTTTATTAAGATGCTCGCCTATAAAAACAGCATTTGCTGCTTATTGGTGTTACTGGATAAGAAATGTTTATTCCTTCCAACGAGTTTTGTTTCGGTAATGAAATTGACTGTGAGACTGACGCCTGTGCTTACTTTGCGTTGGTGAGAGTTGTCCTCAATGGACGGGCCTTCTTCATAGCCAGAGGAAATCACAAAGCAACTGCCATACAATACAATAAAGACACACTCAAAGCTGTATTTTTTCCTGAACTTTATTATTGTTGTGGTGACACAAATCAATCCTTCGTTATCCACTCCGCACGGCCACCAACAGGTTTCGTCCCCCAGACTAAGTGAGCGAGGCGTACGATCCACTCTCTGAATTCAACACGGCCATTCCCCAGTCTTGCTACAAGTCATCTCCTACTTAGTTCAACTGGCCTCCCAATGCGAATGAGCTCTTCGTCCAAGTTACCTCTTACTTGAATCACCAAGCTATGACCCTCTATACCACACTGTGAACCCTGAGCCAGCGTCGTCTGGAGGTGATATCACTACATCTATAGATAACATATTAGCTTGGTGCCAACCTAACCGACACTTTCTTTATCTAAGCTGAAGTTTCCAGTATTAGTTATAATTCGCATTCACTGAAATGACAATCCTGGCTCAATGATAACTGCATTGCTATTTTCACACTAGAAGTAGATGAAAGTGAGTGAACTTTATCTGAGTGCTTTGTACGATATGTGAATACCACCTTTCCTAACATTTCAGTTAACACACTCTACCAGCAAAACCTTAAACACAAATATAATAGTGATATTGATAATATAGAATATAATAGTGATTCTGATTCAAAATAACTTTTATCTTACCAATACATTCTAAATGGTAGCTTGTATTTGGGTTATTACAGTATATTAGTGATAAGTTATTGTTGTTTACATAAATATTTGAGTAAAAACTGTATTAAGCAAAAAATATCATTGCGCAGTTATCTTTATAGATATTCCCTTCACAAAAATATCATGGGGATCAAATTTGTGTAAGATTTTATTGTCTTTTACTTTGCACTTAAGAAACCCCATACATGCAGATATAACTAGAAAACCTATTTTCATCGTCCTTTATTCAAGATGGTGGTAGTTTCTCTAGCACTAATTTGTGTGAACTTTGTATATTTTATTCTGCACATTTTTTAAAAACGATGTTGAAAAATTAATATCTATTGTAGTTTTTTTTGGGGCTAGGGCTATTTTATTCCTTATTTTTCCTGGACTAAACGTTACTGATACTGTTGGCTCGTCCTAGAACTATCCCGCACTTGCGTGCATGCTGTTTTGCCACTACTAAATCGTAGGAGGTCCATGTTAAAACTCATCAGCAGTAAATGTGGCCTGATGTACCATTTCATATTTGGTTTTTATCAGGTCATGTGTGATGTGGTTACTCAGGCCGCCACTAGATGTAGCTCTAGTCTATCATCAAGGAAAGCAATAATTATTTCTACCAATAAAAATGTGGTTTTCTTTACTCGAATATGATTGGTTTTGAATTAGATCTTTCTTATCACTGTAAAACATTATTTAACGTTAACGTTTACTTAACTTAAAATATTTTCAAGGTGAAAATTTCACGATAACTGAAGGGTACCACGTGCTATAACCAAGTGATGTGTGCTACAGCGAGTGACGTCAACCCGGATATTTAGTACTTAATTTTGTTTGTTTATGGTGTGCAGACAAATTCTTCGTCATAGTTTGTCCGCATCTCGTGAACTCTAAAAAGCCATATACTCTTGTTAAACCTTATTTTGTAGCTCCAGTAAAGTTTTCCAGAAAGAGTGTGGTACAGAGAATAAATGAGATGGTAGAGGAAGCAAGGGTGAGATGGTAATAATAATGGTCATATATGGAGGATGGAGAAGGAGAGAACACCAAAGAGAATGATGGAGATGAAGTATGTAGGGAAAATACCGCATGTATAACAAGAAAGAGATGGGAGAAGCAGATAAAATAAAGTGTGCAAGTGAGAGGAGAAGAATGGAAACAATTAACGGTGGAAGAGGGGTTTAAGGATTGGCACATATGAAGGCATTTTATTAAACTCACCCAGAAACATGATTAAAAACAGTTGATGAAGATTATAATGATGAGTGGAGTTTATATTGCTAGTATTTACAGCCTGATTAGCTCTTAGTGTTAAGGTTATATTTTAAGTAAATAAATGACATATCAAGTGAGTATATTACTTTTAATTGAGTTAAATTACTAGGCATCAACATGATAGCCTATAATTATAATCAATTAACATTCGCATTAATATTACACAATACTTTTATAGTCCTAATTTTTCAGATGAATGACTCATCTTCCAATATTAATGCCTGGTTAAAATGATCATGCTATGTTTCGAATATGAATCTGAAAATCTTAAAACGCCTTTACGTAAACTATGGGCATCACATGCGCACTAGTCTTAGTTTGTTTCTGATAAGAACCAAAGGATGCGAGGACTACGTATATCACTTCCTGTTGCTGATCCTGAGCCAGATGTCTCCCTTTGCAGACAAAATAATGGTGCTGTGATCCAGCCGAATTGGTAGCAAAGTCTTCTTGCTCACGCTTAGCTCGTACTTAGACAATAGCGCCACAACAGCCACCTTTACTCCCAACAGAGCAAACCTCATACCTGAAAACATAACCAGAGCTTTTTGACCTGGCTGCCATTCTGATACAAAGAGTGAAAACATTATGTCCTTAGTAAACTTAACTCAAACACAATTTGAACGAGCTTTACGACTCCTCCATATCTACCTCAGAGAAGGAAGGGGAAAGAGACCAGTGACAGTGACGAGGACAGTGACAGGGATAGTGACGAAGACGGAGACAATGACGAGGACAATGAAAGATACGAGGACAGAAGCACGGGAAGCGGGACTGAGACGGACGCAGGTGAGGTCTCAGTGAGGAGAATATAGGGAAAGGAATGAGAAAGATGAGGGGAAAGAAAAAGGACGCATGGGGGAACCCTGTGACTGCAAATCACTCTGCTTGGAAACAAGAAGAGTAGGATTAGGTCTTGTAAGGGCCCTATGCGTCAAGATTGAGATAGGTGGCGCCTCTGCGGCCCCCTTGTACCATTGGGACAATGGATATTCCCAGAGGGTAAGAAGTTATTTAGGTTAGTTAGTTGTAAGATTAAGATAAGATTATAATAGGATAGGATAGGGAAGGGAGGGTAATAGGAATGGGTAGGCTAGGAGAAATAATTTCAGGGAATGTAGAAACAGGGAATATAAGTAAGGAAGTGGTTCGCACTTAGGTGTAGGTGGAGCACCAACTCCGGTAAGGGCAACTCCCCAGGTGGCGGATAGGGGGATGCTCGCCTCTGCTGGGCGCACCGTCGGACTGGGATGAGAATTCAGGTCTGATGGGGTAACCAGCGGAGGAGAGTACCAGGGAAGTAATATAGCCTGGGGTGAACCAACTGGTGAATGAAATTGTATCTCGGAGATAGGTACTATAGGAGCCAGAACTTGTTTAGATTAAATAAAATTGAATAATGTATAATAGTAAGAAATGTTCTGATACTATGTAAATAAGGCCTGGATTTAAAATTGTAAGATGCCAGGCCAAATTAGATTGGTAATAAAAAATCTACCTACTACAGCAAGTTTTGGCAGTTCTGCCACTTGAAGTGACTATGTAAATGGTATTTTTGATTCTATAAATCCTGGATTTAACCTGAGAAGTTATCAGATATAACCGGAATGTTATAACCAAGGTAGGACTGATACTTTCCTGGGTGGATGGAACGCACTTTTTTTTATAGCTAGCTACCCTGGTCCAGTGACAACTAACCTAGTACAGCCTGGAACAGATCATAAAGTTCGTTCATGAAACGTTCACTTGATGGGAAGAAACTAGCAAATTAAATTAACAGGTCCAGTGATGCTTGATTAATAAAGAATACCATAATGCCTTCTTCATTACTAAAATAAAAAAACATATCTAGATCAAGGATAGCAATTTTCTGTGACGTGTCTGTGCTACCAACCTAAACACATCCTGGGCCCTTCCCCGAAAGGCAAGTAGCAGTATCGGGGTCTGGAAGCCTTGTTCTGTTCGTTGAAACGTTCGGGGTCAAACTTCTCCGGGTTGGGGTAGTATTTAGGGTCGTGATGCAGCGCGTACACCGGAATGACCACTTGCATCCCTTTCTCTATTAGAGTCTTCGTGCCTGGGATCATGTAGGAGCTCGTGCAAGTCCTGAATACTGTCCCTCCAACAGGATACATCCGCAAAGTTTCTATTGACAGGACACTAGGACATTTCAACACTTTAATAATAATAGATGAGCAAAATAATACTAACGTGTTAATTTTTTTGTCTCACAAACAGTGTACGACTGTGACGTAATCCAAACAGATATCGTCATTTGTCCTACATTATCAGTCACGTGCACATATAATATTGTTTTTGTTTTTAAATGTATTATGCCATATAAATTTCAACACTTTATTTATAATAAATGAGAACAGTAATACAAGAGAAAGCTTAAAAAGTTAAAGTTTGAACAATTCGGAACGCTCTTTTTCACAATTGTATTTAGAACTATCTAATTATCCAATCTTCATATGGGATGTGTTTCATAAAACGACCATGCTTTCACCCCTGATTAACTTTAGTCAAAAATCTATAACACTATTATGATTACTGTTTATGACCCAGCTTCCTCATAGTTTAGAAGCTTTACGGGTTGTAGCTCCATACGGGCTAAAAAGTCGTTCTAGAACCACAATTCTTTCTCAAGATGGCCGTAATTTCTAATTTATATCTATGTCTCGTAAAAAATGGTGAACTTAAATTTGAATTAGCCTTTATGTAAACATGTCTAACAATGTGCATGCGAAATTTAAGCACAATTAGTGAAGTGGTTTTTGAATGAAAGAGATATCAACTTATTGTATATGTTAGAAGGATTGTATTTTAAAACCAGATAATATTAACAACAAATTCTAGCCCACCAGACAGGACCTTATCCAAGTATTCCATTTTCTGCACTGCCCCATGCGTTATCTCTCCATCAAACTCTTTGAGGACCTCGTTGATCTCCTCAATGAGTGTCTGTTGAATATCCGGGTTGATGGCCAGCTCATGGAGGCAGAACCCAATTGTTGTAGACATGGTGTCATAACCAGCCAGGAACATCTCCAGACAGTGGAACACCAACTGTTCATACATTTTGTCTGTAAGATAAACATCTGATAAATTGTTTCCAAAAAAACAAATATTTTCAAATTACAAGAATAAATATATATATATGTAGAAATGATTGAAGTTTACATTAGCTAAGCAATTGGAGGCTTCTTTTATTAAATTTATTAATTACTTTAAAAATATAAAGCTTATGCTAAATATTTTTAAATTATTAACATAGTTATTTTAATCTAATTACCAATGCCAAAATATCCCTTCGTAGCCATCTGTGGGCAAGAATCTTCAAGAAGATCATCATTCACAATCCTGCCTCTTTTCCTAGACTGAATCAGAAATTGCACGAAATCATTCCTGAACCAACCGTTCTTCTCACGGTGTTTAATTCTTTCAGTCACAACTTTCTCAATATATCTTATCGGCTGACATTTACAATTCAAAGCCCTGTTTATAATTGGGAAAAAGGAAGCTATAATTTTAACGACGAAAGACCCTCCATTTAGCTCTTTCACTATACTACGCCCCATCAGTCGAAGCTCTGAATTGGGGTTTTTCATACCATTTATTCTTTGTCCAAAAGCGAAAGAGCACAACACATCTGTTGTGAAATCATATGCCAGAACATTAATTTTGAGATCGTCAGAGTCAAAAACTCTTTCTTGAAGGAAGTCCATCATATCCTTGGCGGACTCGGTGAAAATAGTAAACATTGCCTTGATCTTACTGGGAGTGAGTGTTGGCGAAATACTTTGACGTATTTTTTTCCATTTAGAACCATCACTCAAGAATAAAATTTTACTCAGAATGCCACTTCCTTTCTCGGTATCTCTGAAACGATTATTAAAATGTTCAAAATCTTTTATCAACACGTTTTTCACCAATTCGATATCACGGATTATAAATATTGGTCTTGTTAAATGGAAAAGTCCCCCAAATATATGCCCTTCCAACTTATCATATATTTTCTTATATATAATGTTAGTTGAGAGACGCCCCAGTATTAATTCTCCTATGTTGCCACAAGGGAAGGATGGTAAAATGTAGGGAACACCTCTCAGTTTCCAGAATTTAAATTTGATAGAAAACCACCATCTAATCGCTCCATATATGATTGCTATGAGTATAGCAACCTCCCAGGATATAGACTGCAATACCAGACCCATGTCGTGAACTCTGTAACATTAAAAGAGTGAATAAGTTCATTTATCATTAACATTCTCAAAAAAACCTGTGACATCATACCCACACTAGCAACATTAATAAATATATGATCTTAAGATGGGTCTTCGCTCAGGTATTGAGAATAAATAATGAGTAAAGGAGATCATAAGATAATTTCTGCCAACATGTAAGCTTATTATATTCTCTGATCATCTCCTTTAACCTGAAGTTATTTCACTCCACACCATATTTAATTTAAGAGGCTAGGCGGCTGCGACATTGCCCGAAGAAGCATGATACTTTCTGACTGATATTATTGTTTATTTACGACTATTAATTTTATGGTTTGATAACCATTCAAATAGGTGAAGTTATGAAAAAAAAGTGTTGAGTCAAAACTCACTACAATTAAACATTTTTAATCAATAATTTTTAGAAGTCGTAGTAACCGCCTATTACCATTCGATTTCTCAGAACCTACGCTATTAATTATTTGAGCCTGAGAAACTTAACTCACAGTACAACTTTTAGAAATAAATATCTCAGAGGTGAATATTGTTCAAACTATCCCGATGTGTGGTGCTACATTAAACATTGCAAGGAAACATGGAAACATGGAAGAAATTAAAACAATTTATTCAAACATTGTACTAATTTTTTCACATAGCCAAAAACGAAATTTGAAAGGCTTACAACGTATGCTTGGAATGTAAAGCATTTAAACCTTAACAAATTTCACTGACAACTAACGTAGGTCCATAAACTTTGTTAAAACTGTACCGTGGAAAGACTAACCCTGCTCCGTCTGCAAACAGTACTCACCCCAGCCAACGGACGTGCTGCAATTTCACATTAGAACTATGATCACGCCAAACAAACGATCAGAATCGACAAATGAACTGTGTGTGTGAAGTGGCATCTGACCCAAATTGTGGAGTGGAATTGCCCGTGAAAACGCGCATGCGCAATATGGACTTGTCTGGACATTGGTAACAGGAGTGACTCCCACGCCCCACCCCTGTGTCAACGTCGCTGTGCGCAGGCGCTAGACTCAAGAGACGAGCGCTTCATGGCGTCATCCTGGCCTCCCCTTGCTTCCCCCTTCTGAATAAGATTGAATATAAGCGGGTCTGTTTCTATGGAGGTTACTCTTTGATGCCTTACAGATATTAGGCGTACATGGGCGATATGTAGGCCGCTAGGACTAAACTAATGTAAGTCTGTCTAAATATGTAGGGATTTATCTTCGGACCATTTGGTTGCTAAATTCAGGTCAGGGTTCTGGTCTCGGTCTAGATCAGCTATAATCCAGTAATTCTCGTCTTCGGACCATATGTATGTAAATATTCAGGTTAGGGTTGTAGTCTTGGGGCAGATTTGCTATATGTTTGGAATGTTAATTTTTAGGGAAGTAATTTGTTACGAGTTTGATCATGTATAGGGGATTCAAAGCTAGTGGAAAGCCAGATGGCTGTGATTCTCGTTGTTTAAAGTAATTATTTTGCGGGACTTGTTAAATATTATTAGTTTATTTGATGACGGTCAGGTTAAGATAAAGTTTGGTATTTATGCTCGCCATTTCGCGAGACACTTGTAAAATAGCAAATAACTATGATCCTTATATATGACTCTTTCACTTTTGGTCTAATGGATAGGTCTAGGAACTATAGGGCCCTAACATGTTCTTGTTATGTTTAAGGATAAATAGCTATTCCCTACATTCTTATTATATTCATCTTATTTCTAACTTTGTTTTATTAATCACAGTATATATGAGGTTAAATTTAATCAATGTTAAGACATTGATATATTTATATAATTTGTTTTTGTCACGCCTAGCTTAATGTGGCGTTCACTATTACCGAGTCAGTAGTATGGGGGATTTAATCATCCTTCCAAATATTGTAAATTTGTGTACGAAATATTATTCAATATTAATTTCTATTAATCTTATTGTAAATAATCACACCTGAAATATTATTCAATATAAATTTCTATTAATCTTATTGTAAATAATCGCACCTGAAATATTATTCAATATAATCTTATTGTAAATAATCACTCCAATAAATTAGCCGTTGGGCCATGATTGTGAACTTTCCTTCGTTATTGTTTATATTTAATTGCATTTATGAATTGTCCCTTAGGCATATTTGTGTATGTTCTGGCGTGACATGGGAATTACTGGGCTTGTAGGAAATAATCAATAAGATCCCCTGTGTTTACTCTTCTTTTTGTACAATTAGATACTGACTGCCCGAGATAGATAATTAGGGGCTTAGGTTGTTCTAGTGAGAGAATAAGCCCGCGGGTAGGGTATAAAACTTTCACTTTAAATCGGTTCTTTCCTCTCCTGACTGATATAAAAAGAATAAATATTTTTGCAAATGTCTTCGAATACGACAACAGCCTCACCCTCTACTTGTACCGTGTGGTGCAACATGACGCTCTACACGACACCACCACCCCAGAACAACTCAATATTCACCACTTTTGAATAGGGCTCGGTGGACTACCTGGCGCCAACAAGACAAAAAAACACGAGTCTTAAAGACAGCAAACTTTCACTCATTACGTCAATTTCCAAGTAACGGTGTTAACAATCTTAGTTAACGCTTTCTTCGAGCAAGGACAGTAATTACGTCACCCGCACGCAGTTATAACTCCTCTTTACCCCCGTAAAGTGCTATCCAGGAGAGTTTCACGCATGTGCAGCTAACGCCAAGAAAATAAATAAAAGAACCTTGAATGGTTGAACTATGACATGTGTATTCACGTGTGTCTATTCTTTCTTCCGCTCTACATATCTTCGAAACCTCCCCCCAAGAAAAAGTTATAAAACACCCAGTATCGCGTTGTGATTACACTATTGGAAGGCAGCTCACCTAGAAGATGGAAAATCTAGTCATGTAAGCAAATTTAGTATTTCGGCTTAAAATCCTAAAAAACATTTTCAAAATTCACTTTAGGCTGTGTAAATATATCATCAATCCTTGAAAGAGTTTTTTTTTAGCTTGCTGCACAATTCACTTATTAGCTTGCACCCAGGACCATTATTTTTATTCTACGTTTTTCTGGATAGATTATCAGATAGTTAAACGGAATTTATTATAGTTGGAATGTTGAATTTATATCTAAAAAAAAGAGGAAGTGTATGAGGGTGACCGTTTGTTACCTTGTTGTTCATTTCATTCCAGGATGGTTTCATAACCAGGGTTTACTATCGTTGATTAGAAAAGTAACTAATTAACATCACGCTATGATATTTCTATTGTCGTAGTTCTGTTATTTGTGGACTGAAAGTTCAATCAAATATGTTGGTAAGCTTCTATTAGGATACCTTTATACTAGGAAACTCCAAGGAAATTGGTTTCATTAAATCGATTTCAGGTGAAACAGCACTAGATTTCCCGAGGCGTTGCAGCGCTTGTGAAATGTTTCAGTGAATGTATCAAGTCTTGATAATGTATATCTTTTCTTTTGCTGTTGCTAAAGAAGAAAATATTAAGAAACAGACCAATTAGTATACACCCGATGTTATCATCACTTAAGGACAATGGTTTATATTATACATTATTTAACGACCTGGGCGCAGACGAAAATAAATTATTCAGCTATCATTTATCACACCAATGTATCAATCACATCGATGTTTTCCTATTAATATCAAGATTTACCGCTAGGCCACTGTTTTCTATGGACTTTCGAAGAATATAAGAAAATAATTATTTTAAATATAAATAATAATTGGAAATCGATTTCAAGAAACAAATTTTCTCGGAGTTTCCTAGTATAAAGGCAGGCTAACGCTCCTTAAGGTGCGGCCGAAGGGAGCGCAAGTATTTTTACAGTTTTTATAGAATTGACATTTTTTGGTCAAAATAAATAAAATATTTCTCCAGTAGCAACATAGAGTTTAGTTTTCTGCACATGCTAATATCAACAGATCTTGAATATCTGTCAAGGGTGTTCAGGAATTTGGTCAAAACTTTTTAAATAAAGAGAAAAAGTTTTGACAAAATTCCAGGAAACCCTTGACAGATATTCAAGATTTATTGATATTAGCATGTGCAGAAAATTAAACTCTATGTTGCTGCTGGAGAAATATTTGATTTATTTTGACCAAAAAAATGTTAATTCTATAAAAACTGTAAAAATACTTGCGCTCCCTTCTGCCGCACCTTAACTATTTAACCCTGTATAGATTGATATGTCTTAGAACAGTTAGGAAGAGAGGTGAATTCATATTGTAACATTGTTGGTTTACTTTTGTGCAATACTTGGAAATATATTTATCGGGCTAAGGTGGATCTCTGTTATAGGGATTACAAGAGTAAAAGTCTAGTCAGTGTGCACTTACTGTGCGTGTTTAATTTTGTAGAGATATGATGACATTCTCGCCTGGCTGGTGTGAACTTAGCGTAGTTGTTTATAGTACACTAGTAAACATATTTTGTGTTGATTGGGGATGATGCGTACTAACGTAATGCATCCTGGTCTGTTATTTAAATTTAATTAGGTTTTTGTAAATTGTATTTTCTGGTTACTATACCTCAATGTTCCGCGACTCTGGGCATTTCAATTTTAAACCAATGCCTCGCCAGCCTTTCCCAACACATATACTTTTGAAATATCCGTCTTGTTAAGGTGTTTGCCTTTAGGTGAGTTTTGTATCCCAATATAATATTGTTTCTATGCCCTATAAATTGCGCCTACTCGTTATTTAATTTATATTCACTATTTTGACACACGGGAAGGCACTTATTCCCCTTAACTTCAACAGCTCATTATCTCATTGTTTACCTTGTTATAAAGTATTTTTAAGAATGAACATTTTATTATATTAAAATAACATAGAGTTTCGACTTTATGCTTACCTTGTTCGCTCATAAAAAATTGCCTTCATTTTATAAATACTGTTTAAACTTTATACTAGTTCGACTGTGGACTAAGAGGAATAATATCTATGATATTTAGGGACATTGAGGGTTGACAGGAACAACGTTTACTCAGGTCATGCTGCCCTAAATTCACTTATTTATTTTTGTACCGGCTGCCAGCTTAAGAGTATTGTTTCTTTTTGACTAGGCTGTGCCATCCGCGTAAATACTCTAGGGTGGAGTAAAGTAATTCCTTGGCACCAAATAAAATTGATTTCATACACAAACGCCAGGTTAATTATTTTCAAAATGATACCAATCTAGTATAGCTTTGTGTGTGTGAGGAAATTTGACTACCAAGAAATCACCTTCCTTCACTTCTTCAACATCACTTTTATTGTAACTCTCTTTAGAAGACCGTGATGAACCAAAATGAGAGTCCTCTGTCTCTTCACACAAGTTATCATTGTCTCCTCTTCTTCACTAGAAGATGACGATGACAACATACGAATTTTCCTCTTCGCAATGTTACCACCTTTATTATTTTTCCAGCTCCATATTCTCAGGAGTGTCGGTAGCTATCATGCACTGACGTCATTTCATACAACGGGTTAACTGTAGCCTGGGTTTTCCCTGGGAAATGAGCCTAAAAACTTATTGCAAGAGAGCATCCATCACTGCAGAGCTTGTTCAGCAATCGCGGCAGAGCTTGGTCTACAAGTCAATGGACTTTTTTGGCTGCTTGGGTGCTGGATCCAGGGGTGTTTTAGTTCCTCTAAATACACTACAAAAGACAAGACGTCCTAATTAGAGAAGATGTCCTGGTAAAATAGTACAATGCCCGCAACCCAAAAACGCTATTTTATACTTTCTGGGTTTGCTTCTTGGTTCCAGGCAGAACTGCATAATTTTGGAAGTGCGTTTACGTTTAGTGTTACATTTGAATTTGAGTTCATCCAAGTGTTGACAGTCGTACTGAAGAATTTTTTAAATTAACCTAATACACAATGATCTAATGGCTGCAGTTTGTAGGACGTGTGTGGCTAAAGCATCATCACTACAATACAATTTTCCTTGTGAGACTCCAAGCTCTGAACACTCAAGTGGGACCCATTTTTGTCCATGATCAGCAAAATAGGGCTCTCCCTATTGCGAAATACACTGTCTTTAAAGAAACGAAAGGAATTTTTAAGGTTTTCTGACGCCGTTAAACCCAATTTGTTCACTAGGTCAAGAGCACCAATTGGAGCCCCAAACATCATGCGACTTTTATCGAAGTGCACCCGAGGGAAAGGCCTACACTGGAGGAAGTGCTTTGTCATTGGTACAGACTATCTCTACCTGCGTGAGAAGATCCCCCACACTCCCGAAGAGTGACATTCCCCACCTATTTGCAACCCTTCTGCCGAAAAATATTTCAGTCTGAGGATCTGTAGTCAATCCAGTTTAGCCTATATTGTGTATTCTATTTGATCAAAAATTGTGCCTCTTCCCACTGCGTATCTGTTGAAATCGGTCATCCTCACCAAACATCTCACCTCTGGTGTGAGTATGAAAAGGCAAGGTTACCCGTACTAAAAGCTGAAAAACATTCATTGGCAGCTTCTTCCTTCTCACCCCAAGTTGTTGGCACTGGTAAACTGTTCTTTTTCGCACATTGATACGCCAATTTTATTTTTGAGTTTGGAGTTAGCTCCTAAAACATGCCCGGACCCTCCAAGCAATAATCAGAAAATTATTTTTCTATTGACTTTTGATATTAGTGCTGTATAACATGTTGGCAAGATCACCATTTTAGGTTATATTTTAAAAACTAGGTACCATAATCAGGATTTATTCATTCCGTGTTGGGCTGTTGCAATAAGCAATGATATCCAGCTCTGGCCACTTTATCCACTGCGGCTTTTGTGTCTACTTCTTTTGATTGCCTTCCCTATTTTTTTAAGTTCGGACTATCTATAAATGAGCCAAAAAACATAACGTCTTAATCATTATTTATAAATCTTTGTAAACAAAGCGAAAGTGTGTATAATAGTATAGTGACCCCTCAGATCACCTTCATTTTCTAATTATTTTGGAGTTTAAAAAATATTCTGCCTTTGTCAATATTATTTTTTAATTTTGTGGGTGACTGCGTGGTGATTGATTTGGTTTATAATGGCTTATTCTTTCAAAAACTGGTTCATTTATACCAATTTTGTTAGCTCTGTATGTTTCATTTGATATTATGTGTGACTAAATGGTTTTTATGTTTGCCCCATTTTATTATTTGGTTGCCTTATTAGATCAAATGTCTGGGGCACGATTGGGGGTTGTATGGTTCTCTCATTTCATTCCTACGCAAATGCTGATACACATCATCACTTACTTTAATCACCAGGTCAAACATCTAAAAAAAACTTTTGTAAGTGGTTTTATGTCCTAAGGCGTTGATCAGCTATAACTGCCTATTTTTAATAAAATATTTTATAATAAAGTAGCCTACATGAGTAATTAATAAATGCGCAACCAATAATTAACTACCTGCACTGGTGGGCACGTAGTCTAAATGTAAAGCTAATCTAGTTCTGGCTTTACAATGCCAGGTAGGTTAGGGTTTGAATCCTGTCTGGGTGTACTGATGGTAATTTTCCCTAATTGGTTTCCCACTCTACTTTCATGTAAACGTTGAAATATTTCCTTTTATTCTACCTTACTCCTCTCTACCACATTATCTTAATTAACATCATACGCTCACAACACCGAGAGTGGTTCGCTGGCCGCCATTTGTGAACCATCATATTTAGTCAATTATGGTTGGTTCAGAACTCATTGCTTGTGGACTGGTGTTGCGATAAACCATTTTGATTTCACCTTATTCAGAAGTACTTTTTTAACTCTCGCTTCAAGCAAATTCGGGTGCACTCAAACTTCCAAAACACTAGCGCAAAGATGCGGGAAGGAAGCATTTGTTTGTAAGGTGAGTGGGAAGAACGATGTATAACTAGTCTAACAAACATTAGTGGTGCTGTAACAATCTGTCGGAAAAGTGTTGAGGTGGAGAGGTACTGGGTGTGGCAAGTATAAGGCATTCCATTTTGTAACTATCAAAGATATCGAGGTTAGAATTCATGTCAGTACGGCCAGATACCTGTCCGTACTCGACAAAGTAGATATCTAATAACATTATTTAGTAGACTATCTGTGAAAAAAGCGGCCACTAATTGAGCATTAAGAACTACATCTGAATCATTATGAGCAAAATTTGAGTTTCGGTCACTACTCCAGAGGTCCAAACACCCCAGAGTATCTACCGAGGCCAAGTGTGATCAAAAATACACACTATTTATTCACACTGTTGGAGAGTGAATGACTCTTCATTAGGATCAATGATATGCTCTGAACGCACTATTCGACTTGGAGATTAAAATTCACTTCATGGAGTGTGTAGATTGTTACATTCTCACACCCCAACAAAATATGTTACACAGAGCCCTTGCTAGAGGATCAGGGGGGAGGGGTGGATAGTGAAAGGTATTTAGAGGTGGCCCAGTGGCCGAGGTAGAGTTGTGACTTAGTTTACTACGGGGGGGATCACTTTATGTTAGACAGCCTTTGGGAGAGAATACCAGTGCACACTCCCACTCCCCTTAGCAAAGGGCAGGATTGAACTGGATAGGATTGCGACATTGAACTTATATGAGAGATGGTGGACCGACCGAATAAACACACTCTATGGGTGATCACAGTCGAGGGGGGAGTACACGATGCCAAGGACTGCACACCACCACTAACAAAACTCTCCCAAGTCAACCCCCAATCATGACCCAGGCATTTCATCCACTGGGACACACATATAAACCAAATTAACACACATTAAAAATCAAATGGGGCACAAAGCACACAAAAAAATGGACAGGATTGAGAAAGTTTGGACAAAAATAAACCCCTGCAAACCAGATCAATAGTCCCCGCAGGGGCCTTCACCATTAAACACCATTGACCAACACAAAATAAAAAACTATAAAAAAACCTCTAAAAAACTGAAATAATGTTGATAGATTGGATAGATATGAGGACCCATTTGACAGCTGTCCAAGGAAGGCCCAAGTCTGTCTAATGTAACCCCTTGTGTCAAAGCAAAACAAAATTATGTGTGCCATTACTAAAAAAGGATAATTTGAATTTTGCATAGCATTACTTTATTCTAAACACCTCCAGTAACGCTTTGAATTAATTACAAAAAATTATCTAGTAATAAATTATCTTAATCACAACGACAAGTAAGGTTTAATTTTAAACGAACATGCTGGAGAAAGTTATACCATTTTATACCAGTCAGGTGTTGCGCCTAGGTTAGATAAATATGGATAAAACTTATAATAGTAAAATATGTGTTAGTGTTTATTAGAACGAATAAAATACTACTTTCTATAACCGTATAAGCTATATAATATAAACTTGTAAATAGAGTTTAAAAGATGACTTTTCTTCGTTTATAAAACCGCTTATTCAATTAGTTTCAATTGAGCTTTGTTTAGTTTAATCATAATCTAATTTTATTAAAACATAAGTTTTGACCATATTTCATTTTAGTAGCTTCAGTCTAACCATAACTAATGCAATTATTATTATATTTTGTCAAAGGAAAGTGTGTCAAGCTATGTTAATATTTAAACACTACTATTTTAATAGAAAAAAGCTTGCTCAACCAACTTACATGTTTATTTAAGATTCGGATGGACATCTCAAAGTTTTGCAAATCTCTCGTCCAAGTAGTTCCATGTATTATCACCTCACTAGAGGTGCGCTGCTGTAGTTATGGCAGTCACCCCACCGACCCCTCTCATCCCCCTCTATTTTACCCCCTTTTCAGAGTGTCCTTACATTCCACAGACAGACCCCCCCCCCCCAAAGCACCAATCCTTTCAACTTTGTTACTTGCTACTCAACAAAAGACAATCTATGCCCGTTATTCTTTCCATGATGCCGGGTTTTTAGCCGATATCTCGGGGTCTGTAGAGTGACGTCCAAAGTCATAGGACTAGGGCTCGAATCCCTGTCAAAGTATAATGTTTCTGAGCTACCTTGGGAAATCATTATCTACAGTAAATTGTTACATTTTTATTTAGTTTATCTATTACTGTAGGAATATATAAATATATATTTTCTTCCCTATACTAAAAAATATATAGCCATTTCTTTTTGTTTTTTTCAATGACATAGTTTTTACGGTCACTACTTACGCTAATTATTTAAATACATGATATAAGGAGGTTAGAATTAAAATAAGTGCACCACAATTTGTTTGTACAGAAGATATAAAAACCAAAGTGAAAACCACACTTTGTTCTAGGTGATTGCCTGATAAAAAAAATTTGAAATATCTTTAAAAAAATTAATGAGTTAGAAAAAGGTGGCCAAAGGTGGTGAAAAATTGTAATTTTTAAAATTTTAATTCAATAAAATATAATTTACGTACTGTACGCCTACTTCACTTTACAAATAGGCCCTATTGTTAAATTTTTTCGAACACCCTACTAACAAGAACCTTGTATTTTATGATCTAAAAAAAATCAAAATTAAATAAAGCTCGCTAAACCATGTTTCCATTTAAAATTATTAATTTACTACTATAATATGATTATAACCCGTCCAAAACCAAGTCTTTTCTATTTTATTGCTACGTTCAGAACACATGTTATTAACGGCTAAATTTGATTGGGTAGAGATGAGGAAGGTAGCTAAGAGGAAGTGAACCCGCATTTGCATGGAGTGAAGATGGGAAAACCAGAGTGATATATCACTTGTGGAAAACCGTTAAAGGTATATATACATTTAACGGAAAAACCATCTCCAGTTCACGCAGATGAGATTCGAACCTTGACCTCCCCATCAATGGCGATCAAACCAACGGCAAGCAACGGCTGTGGGTAACTAAACTTTGTAAACTAATATTTACTTTGTCTCGACACCTTGGAGTGAAAATATTGTGATCATCAAAAATTCGAAACAGAGATTTTGAAAAATGTTGACGTTTCATAGCCCCTTGAAACAAAAAAAGTTGTTTCCGCAAGGCCATCTGACTGTTTGTACCTTAGTTTGGGCTAAAACTTTGTATCTGGGGTTTACATAAGCCCCCCCCCCCCCCCCCCGGCGCGGGGTTTTTGGAATTAGATATCAAACCCTAAATTTAAGGCTAGTTTATTGAAAGGCAAAAAGAGAATAAATCTATTTTATCGAAATTCACTCTAATGGTTTTGATTAAATTTGATATCTAAACATAGTTTATCATTATAAACAAGATGGACATTTTCATTTTCTCATGAACATGACTTTGAGGGTACTTTACATAGAACAGATTTTCAAATTTTCATCATTTCTTCGTAACTATTTGAGATTCGTAATATCTTATTATTTTAAAGTTGTAGTATACTATGAAATGTAAAAATCTTTTTTTTATAAAACCAATAAGTTTTGAGCTATAAACATATATATATATATATATATATATATATATATACTTTTTAATCAGGGGTGTAGTGGAGTGGGATCCCTGGTGAACGCCGTTCTGGCACTGCTTTTCGTGGCAAAATATTTAAAAAAATGTTTAGTAAAGTTTTATACTTTGCAATTCCAAGTTAACTAATTGATTTTATATCAATATTATGTTAAGACTTTTTTCATACTATTAATAAATAAATTCTGATGAAATTAACAGTGCTCTATGCGAATTCCAGGAATTTTAGGGGAAGTGCGTTAAGTAAGTTTCTGCTTTAGTAATCATTAAAAGATGCTCCAAATAGCTTTTAGAGGCAATTATGTTTGTGCAATTCTTTCGTCTATGGCGGTTGGGGGTCCCAAAACCCCACTTCAACTTTGGGGTTGCTACGACCTTGCGTTTCGGCACTGCTAAATTTACGACTACACCACTGTTTTTAATACAGGTTTTTGAAAATAAATTTGATTCTTATGCTCTTTAGTTGACAAAGATGTTTCTTTTTTCCTCATTTTTTCTGTAACAGTGTTCCTTGTTCCTAAAGCCATAGAGTCAGGAGCGGCCTGAGGTAAATTTCGCACCCAGGCGGTATTGCTTTTTGGCACCTATTTACGTAACCGGTGGATAATATAATCCATTCACCATAGGAGTGTAGGTAACTAACAGCTAGCAAAAGTTAGCAGATCAAATCTCATGTATCAATTTGCCAAACTATATTATCTGCAATGACCATAATACTATGTTGATTTATTGGCATTTTTGGCAGTCAAAACTTTCACAAAAACAATTTTATTTTTAATTTGGTTTTTATTTTGACAGTTCTTAAATCTTCTGCTAGCTGCCAGCTATCACATTTCTCATGGTGATTGTACTCTCGGAAAATATGAAAATAGTCCATAATAAAATAATAACGTGGCTTGGGCGTGATAGGAAAATAATCCACAAACCTAACAACTCAAAACCTAACGTAGCCTGGGCGTGATAGGAAAAAATGTGAAAGGGAAACTCCACAAATGTTAAACATACGTTAAACGTTTCACTTCGAGATTGTACAAAAACTATTAGGATTACAAATAAAACTATAAGAACCTGTTTTGTAGACAATGTCATCCTCTATTTTTTATTATAAGTTTAACAAACACTTTGACATTATGAATGGTTTGTGTTATAATTGAAAAAAAAAAAGTTTAATGGCACCATTATTTCAAGCTGGAAAATATAAAATAACTTTTTAAGAGTGACATTAGATTCTATTTTACTAACCACAAATTTAAAGAAATCTGTAAAATTTCATGTTAGTATAAAAAATTGAACGATTGTTAAGCTTAGCAACTCCACTATCACCCCCTGTCTACGTTATGTTTGGAGTTGTTAGGTTTGGGGACTATTTTCATATCACAACCAGGCTACGTTAGGTTTGAGGTTGTTATGTTTGTGGATTATTTTCATTTCACGCCCAGGTTACGTTAGGTTTGGGGACTATTTTCATATCACGCCCAGGTTACGTTAGGTTTGGGGACTATTTTCAGATCACACTCAGGCTACGTTAGGTTCGAAGTTGTTAGATTTGTGGATTATTTTCATATCACGCCCAGATTATATTAGGTTTGAAGTTGTTAGGTTTGAGGATTATTTTAATATTACGCCCAGGCTACGTTTGGTCATGTCTAGCTATGTTTGGCGCCCCGGGTAGCCGCCCGGTTCGCACGGCCCTTGAGCCACCCTTGCATACAGTAAGTAACAGTGTATATTATTTCATTTCACAAATCCTAACGAGTTTTTAGTAAATGTATATTTCAAGATAAAAGCAAGAGGAAGTCTGTGTGGTGCACCGTATCATTTATTTTTTATTACTAAAATACAAAATTACCTTTACCTCTATGTGAGTAGGTTTGTGGACCTATAGTTTCCAAGACACCTTTATTTGTATTATAATTATTATTTGAGTTTACCGACGTATTGGCACAACTAGAGGTCATGTAACATCATTAAAATCATTCCACACATGTTAATGTGTACAACAAGATCCATAATTTCTGAACCCCTTTTTTTTAACAACCTGTATATACGCGTGTGTGTGTAATTTCTCTAAAATAAAAGATGTATTAAACTAAAATAATTTAATGAATATTTTCAGGGATATAAATAATAGCTATGACACACATACCCACCCTCCCCTAAGTAAACTCCTGGATGTGCCACTGAATCTTAATATCTTCAAAATTAAGTCTGCTATAAGTGGGAAAAGTTCTTGTTCGTCTATAAAACATGAATAAAACTATTTAGAGAAATCCTTTTCACCTCTCTCTTCTTACAAAACCTATGTTATACAAATAGATTTTATCTAATCAAGGAAACACTGTTTATGCAAATTATTTATAAGGTAAACATAATCAAGTTTACCCTATAAAAACTTTTAACCTAGATCATACAAATACATCACAGGGAACCTTCTCAATAGCTCAGGTTTGGAGGTGGCAGACAATAATTAGTGTCCAGTCAAGGGTTTTACCTGAACAGGATATAAATAGTTCGACGGAAGGGGAGTAGCGGGGTTTACATGGGGAAAAAAGATGGTAAGAAAGAGAATGCCAAAAAGGGGTTTGGGAGAAGAGGGAGAGGTGCTTCCGAAGACAGAGCACTCTACCAGGAAGCTGCTGAACTTTTTCAACAGTTTAGACATGATTTAATTTGAAAATAACAAATTTTGTACCCGTTATTGTACTATAAATATATGTCGTGTATGATAGAACATTATCTTATTCTCTATAATAATATGATAAATTCAAAACTATATTCTTGTATTGCATGTTTTATTTCATTTAAATTTAATTGAAATTACGTCTTATTGCAAAAAAGTAAATAGTAACTTGTAACTTTTTTTATAATATAGTTCATTTTAAATTTAAAAGTTTAATGCAATGCAAAAAACCGCATGTTGTTAATATGCATATTTTTTAAGCAATGGCGGGCACAACTTTATCGTTCTTATATAGTAGGTGTCCATCCGAATCTTAAGACTCGACTATCGTATTTAACCATTGCATTTTATGATTTCAATATATTTTAGTGCCTATTTAATGTATAAACTAAATTCTATGTAATGAGTATTGAAGTAATTTCACTTACGATTCGTTCTTTATTTCAATCAATATTAATTATTTTACCTAAACACACAGTATAATAACCAAATGACTATCGACATAGGAGAAGCAATAAGAATAAAGTAAATATATATTTATTTTATATTACACACACCGACATACAAATTAGATAAATATGTAATTAAACTGAAAAAAAAAAGTGTAATTTAGATGATATCCAATCAAGTCTAAATATTTAAGTTTGGCTATATTTTAAATACCTTGAAAAGTGAGGGTGTAATGAGCTTGAGTAGATAGAACTATCTCAAGGTAAGTGTGACCATGAAACTTCGAGTTTCTGATGTCATAGAGTAAGAGATTAAGCCTTTAAATAGATAAGACCTTCGTACAATTATCCACGACAAGGTGAAATATTACTTGTGTTATATTTGAATAATTAGACAACCAACACGTGGCTTGTAAACGAATGGATGAGGTACAGCTTGTGTTTGTTAGACCTGCTACAGCTGAATCCACTTTGTATCAACACTCAACTCCTATCATCACTCAACCCTCGTATCAAACTCAACCGTGTCATCACTCAACCCTTGTATCAAACTCAACCGTATCAACATTCAACCCTTGTATCAACACTCAACCCTTGTATTAAAGCTCAACCCACTTATTATCAGTCAAGGGTATTGCGTGACTGATGCCTTAAACCTTTTGATTGAGTGTAGGAAAAGGTGATAGCCTTAGATTCACCATTAAAATGGTTATTGCTCCTGTTATTATTATTATTATTATTATTTTTATTATTATTAACAAGAAGATATTAACCTCTTTGATCATCGCTATGTGTTTGTGAAAAAGACACATAATTTAGGTTGGTTAATTTTTTGGTATTTTTTATTAGCACGCCCTATAATTGGCTATTAGTCATTTATTGCACAAAATGTGGGACGCCAAAAACTTTGTTATTCTGTGGTATGAATGTGTGATAACATTTCGTAAGTATCCTACGCTTACGTGACAAGTCAATTAGAGATGATAGTTTCAATATAAACTTTTAGTCCTCTCAAGGAATTTTCTAAAAGGCGAGTTTGTTTCAGCTGCGCTTAGCAAATATTTTCAGTTGTAATTAACAAGAAAAAGGTGGAAAAATTAAAATAGTACTGTACAGTAGAAGTTGCCGGGTAGCACGAGTCACTGGCTATTCTCAGCCGGCGAGTTCACTGCACTCACCCCTCTCCACAGTCCCCACCTGTTGTTGCTCAGCAAGGCTGACTGGTGACTCAACCCCCTCCCTCTCCTGCCAACACAACAAACTTGCCTTTGACCTACATTCGTCTTCAGTCTTCACTAGCCTTTGTGTGCCTCACCATCAGTTTTTGTTCGTGTCTTTTCTGTTTTTTTCTTTTGTTTTGAAGTGTAGAAGTTCATGCACAATGGATTCAAAAAAGAAGAAGTGTCGTCAATATTCAGCTGGTAATTTAAAATTCTGTTTTATCGCGTCACCGCAAAATGTGCAGTTTCCACATTGTCTTTTGAGCGATAAAACATTTACTAGTAATGAAGCCATGAAGACTTCGCGAATGAAAGATCATTCATCACGAGTACACAGTGATAAAGTGAGTAAAGAACTTAGTTATTTTCAACACCTCAAAGCTAAATCTGATAAATGGCCTAATGTTAGTGAATTATTTAAAAAACGAGCAACCGATCTTGACAAAGGTCTTCTTGCTTCTTACGAGGTGTCTTTATTGATCGCTAAATATGGTAAATCTCACACAATTGGCGAAACTCTTGTTTTACCGGCTACCAAAAAAATTGTTGAAATTATGCTAGGCGAGGACCCTAGTAATAAGATAAGTCAATCGGTTCTTTTGAGCAGCAATACTGTTTCCAGGCGAATTGACGAAATGGCCACGGAAGTTGAATCCAAACTCACCAATTTGTTGAAAAAAAGTAAATTTGCATTGAAGATTGATGAATCAACTGTGATTGATAACAAAGCAAATTTATTAGCTTATGTGAGGTTTATCAATGAACGAAAGGAAATTACCGAGGAAATGTTGTTTGCTAGAACTTTGATCACTGATACTAAGGGATCGTAGATTTTTAAAGTGGTGTAAGATTATTTTGAGGAAAAAGAGATTCCCCTAACAAACGTGAGCTCTTGCGCAATAGACGGTGCTCTTACCATGTCAGGTCATCATGCTGGGTTTCTAGCCCACCTTAAGAAAGAAGTGCCAGTGGTCATCACTATTCACAGTATCATTCATCGTCAACACTTAGCTGCGAAAAAATTGAGTGGTGTCCTGCATGAAACCCTACAACTGGTTATGACTGGTGTCAACAAGATTAAAGCTAATTCCCTCAATGACCGTCTGTTCCGACAACTTTGCCATGAAAATGATAAGGAATTCGAACGCTTGCTTCTACATAAGGCCGTGAGGTGGCTTTCCAAAGGAAACTGTTTGCGCCGTTTCTTCGAATTATTTGACACGGTTACTGAGTTTCAAGGAAATAAGATGTACCTTATCAAGGCCAAAGGAACTATTTCATCATTCATCGCCAAGTTTGATATTCACAAGGTAAATATTAGCCGTAAAGAGCTGATTTAGTTTCAGACCCTTAAAAAGTGTTCAGTGTCAGATAACGAGACTCCTGAACTCCCAGAAGACAAAATCCTAATTTTTACTGATCACCTTGACCAGTTAAAAACTGACATGGAATCAAGATTTGAATATTTGACCAAGTTACAAATTCCGGATTGGATTCTAGATCCATTCTTGTTTGAAGCTGTGGATAAGCTTGATAACTCTTTGCAGACAGAGTTTCTAGATCTGAAGTATGACTGTGAGGCGAAAATAATTTTCAAGCAGAGCGGTTACGAGTTAGTCTGGGTGAAGCTTATGGACACTTATCCACAACTGTGGGGAAAAACTGAACCACTTCTCATCTCGTTCCCGTCAACATATTTAGTTGAAAAAGGATTTAGTTCTGTTGTCCAGCTCTTAACAAAACAAAGAAATAAGTTGGACATTAGCCTCAAAGGAGACTTGCGCCTGAACTTTACGAACATAAAGCCGGATATTCAAGCTTTAACTGAAATCCACCAAGCACAAGGCAGCCATTGAAAAGTTAAAATAAAACAATAACAAAGTTTTCAAACTTTCATTTATTTTTTCAAATTTAACTGTCAACTTTCTTAATTTAATCCAGGTTCCAATTTAAAAAAGAAAACATGTACTCTTGTTTTTTAAATGTACGTCAATGTTCTTAGTTAATTATTTCACTTCTTTGTTCTTAAAAAATCTGTAAAAAATGTACATTTGAATTTTTTTTCTATTTTATTAAGAGTGACCGGATAAAACTGCTTTGGTTGTTTTTATATACGGTAGTAAAATTGTTTAAAATAATAAAATTGCTTTATTATTTACACATTACTTCAAATTAAAATTAGGCAAACAATGAAAATGAAAAGGGGTGATAGGTGTTATTCAACCTCCAGAAAGGGGAGATGGGCCACAAAAGGTTGGGAACCACTGGTTTAGATTAATAGAACAAAAATGTACTGTACATGCTCAGCTCGGAAACAATATTATCTATTTTATCCCACTATCTTCAAATGATGAACATGTAAATGTTGGTTTCATATAAAATAATGGCGTTAATTTAACAAGCACAATTAAAATAAGCTATGTATTGTACACACAGAAATAAGACTAACAAATTTTTTTAAATGTTGTTCAAAATTGGGAGACAAATTTACTACAAACAACATATGTCTTCAAAAATTAGATGTGGTTCTAAAGTTTCAATTTTTTGGGCTATTAGAAGGCGCTTTTAATCAAGTTTTGCTTTACCTATAAATATATTAAAAATAAAAACGTATTAGGATAATTTACCTAAAACATCATAACATAAAAGTAAATTTTCTCCATAATGTGTGAATCCAATTTCCACAAATATACTATACATAAAAACAAATAAGGATACTTTACCTAAAACAACATAATAATAAAAAAATAGATTTTCTTCATAATTTGCAATTCAAATCTACACAAATATATTATACAAAAAAGCAAATAAAGATACTTTACCTAAAACCACATAATAATATAAAAAGTAGATTTTCTCCATAATGCGTGGATCCAATTCACACAAATATACTCAAAAACAAATAAGGGTACTTTATAAGGGTACTTTACCTAAAACAACAAACAAAGCATCACAAACGCTTTTGTAATGCTTTCTATAAGTTCGGCTTGTCATAAATGGCATGTTTATACAGTAGCCCCATGACTTCTTTGGTGCTGACTGACAACTCACAGCCGACAGCTGACGGCTTTGAAAAGCTACCAGACCAAATTATGTATCCCTACGCCGAACCATATGATCTGCAAAAACATGTGTTTAGCAGCTGTCACTTCTGACTGTCAAAATTTAGGTATATACCTAAATGTTGACTGTCAGAAGTCAGCTGTGAGCTATCAGTCAGCATCAAAAAAGTCATGGGGCTACTGTATCTGCTGTTATTTCTTGCAGGTGAGCAAGTCCACTCCCAACACTTAGAACACCAGTTACAGCTGATCTGTTAACTTACATTCTTAATTTGTCAAGCGGATCTTTTGTGTGGATTTGTTTCTATATGCTACAAACGTTACACTTGAAATAAAGGCAGTTCCACACTCATTACCTTATTTATTTCTTTAGTTTCATATTTTCCCACTTGCAGCCAAGTGGACCGTGTTGTGGCAATGAATTGATTGCTTTCAAAAAATACGAAATATCAACAATCCTTTTACCAGTGATGTCAAAGTTTTGATCATCACAATTTTCATGTGTCGGTGTAGCCTAATATTTTAGACTATTAATTTCATAATCATCAAAATTGCATTCATTGTTGTCATTCTGGCTGTATATACAAACTATTTTCTACAGCCACAAAGTTCTTTAGTTGAGTTCCTCGCCATTTCTCAAGAGCAAAGCTCTCCGTAATTATTGGGTCAAGAAGGATGTTTTCTTCGATTTATTTAATCAATTTTTAAAAAAGCTAAGAAAAAAGTCTACCGAACACTGACAAAATGACAAAAACCTAAAAATGATAGTTTTAAATGTATTAAATAAATATGCATAAGTATTAAAATAAATGCTAAGTGTGAAACACAGCACCGACAAATAGGCTACACATTGACTTATAAATAGGCGTTTTGAATATATAGACTATGTTTAGCTACCGAATATTTAAAAGGTGCTAAGAGTGAAATACACCAACAAATTATTATGTAGCAATATATGGTAAAAAAGTAAGTGTTACCACATATTAGTGGGAGGAGATTGGGAAACCAATTAATAAAGAATGAAAAATGAGCTGGGATCCGAAGCCTAACTCAAATTCACCAGCCACCCAAGGGAAATTAAACAAACATCTCCATTCACTAGCCCACTGATGGCAATCCTCAATCCTTTAAGAAAACTATCAACACGTTGAAGTCAACTTAATAATATGCGATGTAGCTCTCAAATAAATGGAGCACTGATAAAATTGTTATGATGCAGCAATACTGATTTCACTAACGAGAAATTTGTGTTCAATGAGTAGCACTAACGTAGCACTAACGATTGCATCAGGTTTTGTCGTTAGTGCTGCACTGGAAAGTGGCGTGTGGTGCCAGGTTGAAGTCAACTTGGCCCCGCCCATTGATTTTGGATTTTATAGCCTCCACGAAACTGTAGCACTAAATAAATGTGTATGTTCAATGACCAGAGCGGAGTCAGTCAGGTGATCTTCAAGCGGCCACTAAATTAGACACTTCTCCAACTTCACTTTCCACTATACGGACAATGGAAAGTGGACTTGACCACACAGTTTACACAGGGACATTACCGGGAAAGTCGCTTGACTTCAAGTACTTGACAACAGTAAACTTGACCGGTGTAAACGAGCCTATAGAGAAAGATTGTCTCCGTTTGTTATTCTACTCTCACTTTGTTTCCATACACCTTGACTGACTGATGTTTGAGTACAAAGATTTAATATACGGTATGTAGCTAATGGATTGATATAGCTAGTTTGGTAATGTACAGTACAAGTGTAGCATTTGGCTACAAGAGTACAAGAGTCATGTTATAAAAAGTATACAACTTACCCGGTTTCACCATCCCAGCTTCGATGCACTACAAGTCGGAGATAAACAATAACACGAGTGAGCTTAGCCGACACGCGATAAAGACTGACCGCCGCCTCAAGGTTCGAACTGGCGCCCACTGGCTGCGTAGTGAAAGTGTTCCAAATATCGTAATTGTGAAGATATGCTGTTCTACCTTATTCTCGAAAGGTACAGTTCCATGAAGAATATAGTGGAAGCAATTGTGGTCATGCGCATTGGTGATCCATAGGTCTTCCCCCTCCTAATATCCCGTTCTCCAATGTTCTCTGGGTTTTCTTGTGTATATATAATGGTAACGGGGCAACTTGTCGTCACTCTTGGTCATTCACTCTTGGTAATGGCTTAATTGAGGGAATAAGAAGCTGAGTCTTCGTGTTGATAAAATGTAAGAACAAATTCAATTTTGGCTTAATATTAATTTTATATAAATATTCTTCGTCTTTAACTTTTCAAAATTCTCGTTTCGGCCATATTTAAAATATTTAAAATGGGTAAATTATTTGTCATGTAAACCTTATGTCGATGTTAACTTTTGTCAAGGATAAAAAAAAATATCGAATTTTAGGTGAATATCGATAGTTAGATTTTTGTGTAAAAATAGAAACTTAGATTTTGTGGAAATATCGATACTTTGATTTTGTGGAAATATCGATACTTATATTTTGTGGAAATATCAATACTTAGATTTTGTGGAAATATCGATACTTAGATTTTGTGGAAAAATCGATACTTAGATTTCATGGAAATATCGATACTTAGATGTTTGTGGGGATATCATTATTTAGATTTTTGTAAATGTTGATACGTTAATGAGGGAAGTTATGGACTCATTTGATAAATTGTTAAGAGAGATATAATTTTTGTAATTGTCTTTTTTGGAGAAATTATGTAAATTTGTGATGTGGTCAGTGCAGAAAGAATTAGTATTGTTAGTATTAAATTTTGCTCATGTTATGGTTTTGAGCTTGAAGCCGTATTTAACTTTAAAATTGTTCTTTACTCCAAGCATTCATATTCATAATGGATATAGTTGTGTTATAACTCTACGGCTATCAGAATAATATCATTAGTTTTCTCTATTTGTCGTCTCATGCATATTCATATCTTTATACTCAATTAAATATATTTATAAATAAATATCAACAAAATATCTTCAAGCTTTCTTTAAATTGTCATGATACCCTTAGGCTATATTTATGTATTTCCCCACTTTTGCTTTTGAATATATATATATATATATCTATATATTAGAGTTTCATTGAGGAAGGCCGTCTATTTATTATTCCCGCAACTGGTGTGAGTTGCGTGCTCTGAGTTTCGAATGTTCGTCCTCAGATATTCAAAGTGAGAACTCCAACCACTCACTCCTATTGCTCTTTTTTCTGCCCCTTTTGTATTATCTTGTCGTTTGGGCCTCCTTCTACGTTTTATTTTGGTTGAGGAGGGTTCACAAGAAAGAATATTGTAAAATAGCCGGCCTGCTCAGGTTGAACGTCATAATTTGATATTTCCTATGCAGTTTACCTATATGGAGAATTGATATAATTATTAATAATTTTATTTGATGAGAGCAGCAGAGACACGCAAATTAATATTGCTTCTACCAGTAAATTGTATTGTCCATGCTTTATATTTAAATTTTGCTTCTTTGTGCTTTTGAATAATTATACGTACTAATCTGAAATAAAATCTTAATCTAGATCATCCAATATATTTAAGAATGAGAACATTATTTTCAACTTATTTTAATTTTGATTGATAGCATATTTTGCTAACTAGCAACCAAATATCAATAATAACTAAACTGTGTGTCCTACTAGAGGGAGAGACATTGTTATTTTAAGCTTTGTCCCAAGCCATAAGGTCAAGTTTCTCATTCTAATTTGTCAACAATATCCACAGAAATCTAATTAAATCATGCCAAATTTACAAAGTCAACAAATAAAATATATTAAATATTAATAAACTACACGAACAAAGATTATGGCATAATGTTTGAGAAAATAAAACAATTAGGAAATGCAACAATCAGATAAATTTGTAATCTATCGGTCAGGTTTACGTACCTCATTAGTTTTAGCCATCAAATAAAGACAACTGGAGACTTAACTAGGAGTTTTGTAAAGCTATATACATGTATTGTCCACAGTCCATATTATTATGTTCTAGATCAGAGTGGCCAAACAGTCGAACGTGATCCACCAGCCGCCTCGCGGACAATAGTTTGGTCGAACGCCTGGTCGGTCGATCGATTCAAAAAGATTTAGAGAAAGAAAATGAAAGAGAAAGTTTACAGATTTTTCTCAAATTAACATTAAAAAATCCAAATCGTAGCTACCTGACTAATGGCCATTTACAATCCCGCCTTCGTTTATTAGATAGTAATTAAGAACCCTCATTCAACAAACTTCCCTAAGATTACGAGATGGCATTCATTTACTTCAAAGTCAAGTGTTTAATGAGAAAATACTACTTTCAGAGAAATTATATATCATATGGTTTGATGAAAAACTCAGTTTCATTGTGTTAAAGGACTATATTATGTTCTTATATGCAATATAATTTTACTAGTAAAACAACAAAAATTGCGTTTTTAATTTTATATCACTGAAACAAAAAATATAACCCTCTGATTACGTAATAGATCGCAAAGGATTTTCCTTCTCTAGAGTAGATCTATAGATCAAAATGTCTGGCCACTCCTGGTATAGATGATCACATTAAGTGTGTCCATAAATAGTTCTTTAGTGGAATTAGATTAATATATCTACGCCCATGTAGCCGATGTTTTTCGAACGTCTATCACAGACTTTGCTTTAATATATGCGTGAAGAATGACCCTAGAAACGAGACGATTCCTGGATAGCTCAGTGATTAGAGCATTGGCATACTAACCCAAAGGTCAAGAGTTCAATTCCCGTGTCCAGGTGTCACTTTTCTATTTAAATAAATAAATATAGTGTAAAAATAGGGCATTACTTTCCACAAAGAGCATAAATTAAATAATATCCACTTGTACAGAAACTTTGAGAAAAGAGTAAAATGTCCTTATTTCTATCTTTGTATTGTCCTTTTTTCTACAGAAGTATGTGACAAGTAGGTCTATTTCCATAAATTTAGTAAGGAAATGAAGGCACTTATGTAAGTAGATATTAGTTTGAAACACGTTATTCTTGTTAAATATACACATGAAATATTTTAATCTTTCACTTATTTTAGTTTTTAGTTAGTAAATAATCTCTATTTATAATAAGGTAAATTATAATTTAATTACATGTGTTTGAATAACAAATGTGTAGTAGTTTTACATTTTAACTATCATTTAGATTATAGGGCTTGTATGAATTATTACTATATTACAATATATTTAAAGTTGGCTTTCAGCTTATATATTGCTTTCAGAAATAATATTATATTTGATGTTCAATAAATATAATGAGACAATGTTGCTAAAAACCTGATTAATTTTGTTCGAATGACAAACTTTGTGTAGAAGTCTTACGTTCAAACGATCATTTAGCTTTTAGGCTTGTAGGAAGTGTTAATATTTTAGCCTAAATCGATTTATTTAAAGAAAAAAAAAAGTGCTGAACTTAGTTATGCTCTTCAAGCCTTTTACTAACCCATTTATTACTTTTAATTAATTATACATTGATATATTTCATATATTCAAAAAAATTAGAGAATATTGTATATATGCCACATTGCCTTGCATGTGTGTAAGAGATAAAGAGACACCAGGTTTCCTTCTCTTTTACACAATGGCATGCAAACGACAGTGTAATGTTATTTTTGCTAAAAGAATTACTTATAATGTAGATTTAATAGTCAGTTGACTCAGTCTTTCAAATACGTAATTAGGCCTACGTTGACAACTTTAATGTTTATTTGTTTAAATTTCAATCACAACTCCTTAAGTTTGGAATATTAATTATTTATTTACAATAAAATATATATGTATATATACATATAAACTACTTACCTTTATTCACCATATTAAATTTTCTTTCCTTATTTTGATTCATAGAATGCCACACCATTATGATTTTTTACTTTCTCGCTATCTTACAGGTAAATAAATTATTGTGATCGTCAAAAAAATTCGAACTCGAAATTTTGATGAATCTCAACGTTTCATGAACCCCGAATCCGAAAAAGCTGTTTTGGATTTTCCGTCTGTCTGTCTGTATGTATGTACATTTAACTAGAGCCTAAACTATTTTAACTATAAGGCTAAAACTTGGTATTTAGGATTTTCATAGGGTTGCCCCGAGGAATTTTTTGAATTGGATATCCAACCCTAAAATTAAGGGTAGTTTACTGAAGGGCAAAAAGAGAAAAAGTATATTTTCTCAAAATTGGCTCTAACGATTTTGATTAAATTTCATTTCTAAACATTAATAAATATTTCAAACAAAATGGCTACCCTCAATATTTTGGCGAATGACTTTAAGGGCTCCGGTCTGATGTGTAAATTAACATTTTCTATCATATCTCCGAAACTATTTGAGTTATGAAACTACTTAATCTATCATTACAAATATGTAGATCTATTTATAATGCATATATTTGATTCTAAGCATAATTTTATAAAAACAAAAGCTTTCAAGCTATACGCAAATTTTTTTTTAACCCCAAATGTTGATGGGTATCGACGTATCATGATATCCCCAAAATCTAAAAAGTGGTCTTTTATCTGTCTATCTGTCTGTCTATCTGTCTATTTGGCTGTATATCTGTTTGTCTGCTTAAACTTAAAATTAAGAGTAGTTTAATAAAGGGCGAAAAGAGAAAAAATCGATTTTATAAAAATCAGTTCTAATGATTTTGATTAAATTTGGTATCTAGGTGTTGATTAATATTATAAATAAACTGGCTATTTTCATTTACCCATGAAAATGACTTTTGGGGTACTTTACAAAAGCTGAAATTTCTGTATCTCCGCAACTATTTGAGATATTAAATAACTTAATGTTGCAAAATTGTAGTACTATTACAAATAAAAAACTTTTATTTGAAATACATTTTTATAAAACCAACAGTTTATGAGATATTGAGAATTATTTCCAAGAAGTTTATTTCAAATGTCAAGCTCAGGTCTTGCAATGATGGTAGATGGTAGACGATCTCTTTAATGGGGCGAGTTTTTGAATAAATTATTTAGTTACATTGGAGACATGAATTCTCCCCACTTTTTGAAAACTCCACGCTCATACGCTACAATTTCAAAAGGACTGAGCCTTACTCTTGCTGACCGTACCACGTCTCGCCAGTCTTCTGGAAGTTCTGCTGAACATTTCCGAGGAATGAGACCAATTTTTGTTTCTGGCTCCATGTAGGAATATCCTCTTATATGGAATACGATTGTTACTTCCTTGAATCGCTTTGTGGTTACAGTCTTACAATAGAATAATCTGAATATCATGAAGTTTTTATTCCGTTCACTACATGAGTCACAGGATATTTTAGTTCATCAACATATAGGTCTATATTTATTGTTATATAATTGTCAAGCATTGAAATAACATAAAATGCCCTTTGTTTCACTGTATTTATAATATAGTGAAACCCCACTGCTTAGTACATGTACGTTGAAAAATTAAGATGATAACTGGCATCGAAAATATAATTCGCAAGACAATGTATCGGGTATATGAAGATTTAATCTGGTTCACAACTATGACTCCAAACTTCTTGGTTTTCCCCCTCTCTCTCCCCTAGCGATAAACTTTCTCTTGTTAAGCTAGTTGGCCAGTAACTTTTGAAGCTTCATTTTATTCTGAAGGTTTATCCACTCCCATATTAACTTAAGTTTTTCTTCGATTTTTAGCTTTGTCTATATATTTCTCGAGACTTAACCTTTAGTGGATCACATGAGGCACACGTATCTGTACGAGAATATTCAAACCCTGTATCAAGGTTACAAAAGTTTCCCTAAACTTTTCATACGATATTTGGATACTTTTATAGAAAGGGTGTAAGTAGGATTTTACTTTCAATATCTCAGATAAACAAATATTTATAGTATCTCATTTATAGAGTAGTGGGCTTCACGACCTTTAAGGGAACTGAAAAAATCCATCATTGAATTTTGAGTAACTGTCAATACTCTGTCAGGTATATTTTAATGTGTTACCCTTGTTGTGGCAATCGTATGTTCTATCGTCTGCAAACTACGGTTAGTCACACCAAAAAGATACATGAATCCTTTAAATACCTACTGTGACTTCCTCAACTCCCCCAAGACACTAGTTTTATAGTTGTACGAAAAATCATTTAGTTTGGCCTCTTCTATTGATTAGCGAGCCCTGCGACGTTGAATAGGTTTAATAGCACGTGGTGAACTATGATCATTCTTCCCTTCTTACGGGACTTAGCACGTCATACCATGGATACTGCTGATTTCTCCTCTGTGCTAATAGCACGTGGTGAACTATGGTCATTCTTCCCTTCTTACGGGACTTAGCACGTCATACCATGGATACTGCTGATTTCTCCTCTGTGCTAATAGCACGTGGTGAACTATGATCATTCTTCCCTTCTTACGGGACTTAGCACGTCATACCATGGATACTGCTGATTTCTCCTCTGTGCTAATAGCACGTGGTGAACTATGGTCATTCTTCCCTGCTTACGGGACTTAGCACGTCATACCATGGATACTGCTGATTTCTCCTCTGTGCTAATAGCACGTGGTGAACTATGATCATTCTTCCCTTCTTACGGGACTTAGCACGTCATACCATGGATACTGCTGATTTCTCCTCTGTGCTAATAGCACGTGGTGAACTATGGTCATTCTTCCCTTCTTACGGGACTTAGCACGTCATACCATGGATACTGCTGATTTCTCCTCTGTGCTAATAGCACGTGGTGAACTATGATCATTCTTCCCTTCTTACGGGACTTAGCACGTCATACCATGGATACTGCTGATTTCTCCTCTGTGCTAATAGCACGTGGTGAACTATGGTCATTCTTCCCTGCTTACGGGACTTAGCACGTCATACCATGGATACTGCTGATTTCTCCTCTGTGCTAATAGCACGTGGTGAACTATGGTCATTCTTCCCTGCTTACGGGACTTAGCACGTCATACCATGGATACTGCTGATTTCTCCTCTGTGCTAATAGCACGTAGTGAAAGGGCTGTACCAAACATTGTTGGTGGAATTGCTATCTCAATTTTCTTATTTTTGGACTATGATTATTTCCCCCCTGGGTTCCTCAAGTGTCGTGTTTAGTAAAAATACAAGTTTGTCTTCCAAATATGTCACACAGCAAAGTTCCCGTCAAGATGAATAAAATTATATATGTATATTGGACGCCACTCCTAGGAACTAGGAGAAAATAATAATAAAAATGTACCTTTAGCTCGACTAACTATGACAGTGGCACGACCACTCTTAACACCCGAGACCACTGGGTGTGCTTGGGAACGTTTTCTGGATGATGCAATATTACTAATAACTACCCTACCTATAACAATGGTGTGCTGTAAATCTCTACAAGAGTTGGAGGAAAAAATCACATAAAATAAAACATGAACAATCTAAATAAAAAATGGATCACTGAATGAAATAAACTAATTTTAAATTACAATAAAAAAATCATTGGAATTTTTGTGTGTTATTATTATTATTGTTTCTTTGTCACCATAGCCCAATCCTACCTATGGAATTCCGAGTAAATACAATTCTAATCTGTCAAAATAAAAATAAAATATATTGTATCACATCTATTACTAAACAAAATAAATCAATTAAAATAATAATTTCCGAACATGGTTAAATTTAGGAGTTTATGTTACCCGAGTAAAAGAAAAGATATATAGAATAAGCATATATGATATTGGAGTTTTGAGTAAAACAAAAAAATAAATATTTAGTATTGTTAAGAAAAAAATCAATGACATTAATATTGTGACATAAAATAGAATATTAATTAATGTTCTGGATTTAATAAAGTGTCTGAATATATTTAGTCTTTTCTGAAAGTTTACATTAATACTGGATACTTTATAAAAAAAGGGATAGAGAGAGAGCAAAAAAAATCTATAGATGAAGATTTGGCTGTATCTCACTAAGAGAATATGTTGTGTTGAAACAGCAAAAATGTAGGAAATTTGTTTCCTCTTCTAAATTGCAAAAAATCCACAGTTTTGGGATATCAATAGGCTCTAGTTCTTCCCTAGACACTCAACTTTCTATTGATATATTAATAACCCACTTTTAAACTAAGTTTCCACTTTTAAAATAAATTTACTAAGGAGCCACACAAATTTGGTTCCATACTTTAAGGACGCCGAAGAAGAAGACCTTAATCTTCTTCAAAAGTTGTTCCAGGAATCAAATTTAAAAACGTTATATTTTTTTCCGAGTCCAAAGAGAAAACTTATACATTAAAACAAAATATATAATATTGGCTATAGACTAGGAATGAATATAAAATAAAATACCAATTTAATACAAAGATTGAAATATATGTCAATGAATGTGAACAATGTTTTCTTGAAAGAATTAAAATGTTTATTTCCATCTGTCAAAATTGAAATGCGCGCTAGTTAGGAGGTATTTTCATCACGTCTTTTTCTTTTCTTACTTCTTTTATAATCATGAGACATGTAACTCACTATGACCGACAGTGAAAATAAATAAAGTATGGTCTACAAACTTCTTAGAAGGATAAATATGTTTAATAAAAAGGTAGATGTTCTTCCATAGCCAAAAATTCATTATTTTAATTATTTTAAACTGTGCTAGACGATCATCCTTCGGTTTTATTGTGAATGGATGTAGATAGTATTATTTTGTCACGCCGGTAATGCAGCGCATTAAGCTGCGGATTAAATTTGAGGTACAGCTTTTGAAACAAAATTAATTGTAAAATATTTACAAATTAGAAAATTATAAGGATGGTAGGGTGGCAAATAACGTTACACTTTACTCCTAGTAAGTGTAAATTAATAAATGTTTTAATTTTTAAGCATATTTTAGATCAGCATTGAAGTTCCCTTCTTTGCCTGAGAGAAATATTTTACTGTACAAATGCAAAAAAATGGTAAAATGTACAAAAAGAGTAAATATAGTAAAATGTACATCTAAACTTGTTTTTAAAAACAAAGGCAGACAAGGTAAAAAAATAAATGTGGAAAAGTGATTGAACGCATAAGAAAGGTAATAAGGATAGTAAAGAGAAAAAAGCGGTAACATTTTAGGGTAAAAAGGTCAAAAAGTTGTGAAAATGTGAAGAGGTGTAAAATGTGACAAAAGGGCCAAAAGGGTAGAAAGTAAATTTGATCAAAATTATTTTAGTATTGTTTACCCCTGTCTGACCGTTTAACCCAGTTCACCCCTTTGTCTCATTTACCTTTGCTATCCAGTTTACCTTCACAACCCATTTACCCTTTTACTCCATTTACCTTTACAACCCGTTTACCCTTATTACACTTTGTCGTACCTCGGATACTTCCTCACGTGGTAGCCATATGGTTTAATTTGGTACGTCCCATGCTACACTACGAACCTTGGACTTTTCTTGTGGGAATATAGTTTACGTCTCTTATCCTAGCACTTTGTATTGGAGACCGAATGTTATATCGCTTTATTAGTGGTACTCTTGGTGGGGTTGGTTGCAGCGTGTCTTTCTTCCCATTTTTATCATTATTATACTTAAGATTGAGTTTGTAATTTATATGAGTAGTGATTCTTCTCGGAAATAAGTTTACTAGTGATTCATTCAATAATTTTAGACTTCCCACGTTGTTAGAAAAATGATCATGATTATTCTTTAAATGTCGAACTTTTGTAAAGATGTATTATTCAACACACCCGCAATTACTTGAATTATGTACTGTATATATTTTATATTCAAACGCAGGATTACATTGAATAATTTCGATAATCAATCTTCATGTTCTTTTATGAACGTGTTGCGCACTTAACACTCGCACATCCAAAAACACATCCTATCAGACCGAAGGCTTGTATCAGAGAGCTCCCCAAAGCGAATACAAATCTCAGTACCTCAGTCCAATAGAACATTGGAACAAGGCTCTAGGAGATTCCAGAGCCGGAAGCCGCCTCTAAAAACACTCCCGCGTATCAACCATCTCTACCCGACTGCGTCAACACACTGAAGTTAGTTACAAGGGCTAATGCCTCCTAACTTCAGGGTGTTAACCTAACAACAGAAAAAACTAATACCCTCTTAGCTAGAATCTGGTGAATACTGTAAATGAATAATATAGAATAAAACGTATTTTAGGCATGGAATAATAGAATATAAAATTCAAATAAAAGCAACATATGTTTAGTATATTAAATTAAGAAGAGAATATTGTCAATGCTTTCAAATATTCTTTAGGGTCAAATCAAGGTCATTACAACTTTTGACCCTTTGTGCACCTTTTTACCCTTTTTGCTGTTCAGGAACTTCTTACACTGTTAACCCTTTTCAACTCGTTTATTACTTTTACCACTTTTAAGCCTTATCCCTATATTATATTTATTTAATTAAATCATTGTATTTTTTACCCTTTTAGTCCTTTTTGCCCTTTTTAACAATTTTTGTCTTTTTGTACTTTTAACATCTTTTCCATTAAATACCCGGTCCAGCACGGGAGAAATATTTTAGGGTATGAGGGGGTTAAGTGGTTAGAAATTTGTAAACAGTACAAAAAGGCAAAAAAATAAATAAAAGGATTACAAAGCAATTCTAATAAATATATATTTTAAAAAGGTGTGAAATATGTAGACAAAAATGTTAAAAAGTGTAAAATAATTGAAAGGGTCAAAAGGACAAAAGGTGAAAAAGAGTTTCTATACAAAAAAGGGCAAAAAATGGCATAAATGCTATATAATAAAAACTGTACTAATGTTAAAAGAGGTAAAAGAGAAAATAATTTCCGAAATAGGGGAAAAAGGATTAAAAAGTGGTAAAATTACCAAATGCTTAAAAAAGGTAAAATAAATAAAAAGATTAAAAAGGGATGGAAAGGTAAAAAGGGTAAAATAGTTAAAAAATAAATCCAATCAAAATTTTAAATTTCCGACTTCCAGGTGTATATGTTCGTCCCCAGGGGCTACTAATTTATAAATTCCAGACCTTTGTGTGATCGCGCATGCTCATGACAGAAACAGAGAAAAACTCTTCTTTCTATTAACCTTCATTCTATTAACCACCACTGAGAAAACATGAGAACTGGCGCCGTTGCAGTTTTGCAACATGTTCTTAATAATAATAAAAATACATACTTTAAAACATAATATTATTATTGAAGCAATATTATTAAATAATCATTTGATTGATACTGTATTTTTGTAAATTTTATTTCAAAAAACGTTAATTACAATAATTTTAAACTCTTACAAAATCATAGCATATTATTAGAAAAAAACCAAATAACAACATTTTGTAAGGAATAACGTTATATTTTAGTTTTTTACAAAACTACTGGTTACTTACTTTTACATTATTACTATATTATTTTATTTTAAACATACAGTGGATAAGAGCTAGAAGTATGACATTACGACTGGCACCATTGCGTATTATCAACATTCTTGATGGCGTCAGTTTAAACTCCCGTACCTTAGAAAATAAACTTTGTTTAAATATTTGTTGACATAATACTAATTTAGGAATACTTGGAGGGGATCCGATCTAGCTAGCGCTATTTTTTCAAAATTGTTACAGCTGTTGTGAAAATGCAACAGTGCTAGTCACAGACGGTTAGTTTGGATATAAACATGGAATTTTAACCAGGCACTGTAATATGTTGAAAACCAACAAATCCTGGTTGTATTACATTTTCTTTGGCATTGTTTGAAATGAAATAAGAAAGTTTAAGCTTTCGGTAGGATCTAAGGACATATTTGACCACATGGATCACCTTTAAGAACTCTGTCTAAGAACAACAATGCCTCTTTGATTTATATCCTTAGTATATAATGTATATTCTTACATTTTGTACCTACCATTATTATTAAAATCATTTTATCTTATCTACAATACTCTTGACGTGTGTTGGAAACTTGCCCTTGAATCTTTATACAATGCTATTAGCTGTAAAATATAATCCTAGTCTTACCTTGACCAATTTATCTATGGACCTGTCTTAGAAGTTGCGGCATAGTCAAACTCGTTAAGGTCATACTACTCTATTTCTAGGCAATCTGAGTGTACACGATTACGTCAACAATATTTATTTTCACTCATTACAAAATATTAATTAAAGTAGGACTTCCATCTTGTATTTATCTGATATTAATGTTAATATATTATATTAGGTCCATAGCAAATTTATAAAGATTAAATGAGATTTTGTAAATATTCTCGAGCTTGCTATTGCGATATAGGATTGGACAAATTTAAAAATTTTCATGTAAAATGCTAAACCAAATGCCTTTTATTATAGAATTTAAAATTAATAAATTGTGATGATAGATTTCATTATTTTTTTGGATAAGTCAGGAATTTTAGTTGAGTTATATCTTATCTGTTCCAACCTAATATTACATAGCATGTAATAATGGTATTAATTGGCATTGTTGAGAAATTGTGTACTTTATTATTTTTTATTTAGTTTTTAAAATGAATTACGTTATAATATAATACTGATCACTTACCTACTCTATGGCCTTAGGGACTCGAGAGTCCATTGATGCACTTACAAAAGTACAAAATTACGCCATCCATCCTTTTCTCGAGCTATCTCTATCTAATCCCCCTCGTTACACCATATTTTTTTCAGGTCCACCATAACGTTATCCTCCTATCTGCATCTAGGTCTTCCATTGGTCTTTCCTTTGCAATTGTCAGTCAGTACCCTGTACAAGGTTCTAGAATTTTCCATTCGTGCTGCATATCTTACACACAGTAATCTAAGGGGCTTTTATTATCTTGCGATGAGAGCAGAGTTTTGTAACTCATCATTATGTAACCTCTTCCTCTCCCCAGTAGCCTCTTTTTGTTTAGAACTAGATATATTCCTAAGCACCTATTTGTTGAACCTAAATTTGTTATCAGTATGTAAGGTAAGATACCACTTTTCACACCCATAGAGAACAATCTGTAAAGTTATTGTTTTGTATATTATTAGTTTTAATTCCTTGAAAGCAGGCGAGATGTCAACAACTTACTGACCGAGTAATAGCATGCATTTCCCGACTCTATTGTTTACCCAATTACCAATATAATATTGCTATTGCTAGTTGAAATTGTTCAAAAATATTTCAAATCATAAACAATGTTAAATGATATGTTACTCGCAGTAATCTCTAAATTATCGACACCATTCTGTATTCTCCGTGTAGTCATACACTTAGACCCAATCTTACAATGTAACCTTATTATATTCGAAAGGGTATAACACAAGGTTAAGTGATAACAACAACTATACTTCTGATTTTATAATGTTCCGTTAAAGCCCAATGTCTACGTAAAAGTGCTCGTAAGGTTAACATTAGGTCTACTTTCTGGTTGGCAAATATAAATCCCACATTAACAACACTAAACATTCTGCCATATTGTTTTCAAGTCGATTGTTATTATTATTAAAGTAAGGTTATATTTATTTATCTCCTCAAATTAGTGATTAATTTTATGAAGCTGAAGACCTCAAACTAATGCAATGATTTATTTTCAACAGTTGGTTTCTATTTTCCTATTAAATCTACAATAAACGTTTCCTTTTATTTGCTAAAATTCAATCTTTGTTCTCGTTTATTAATTTCAAAAAAAGAAATACAATCAAAGGTATCTGGTAACGTCACAAAGACTTGACGTGATAAATTGTACCAAATAAGTTTTGCCTCAATTTGTCCCCAGATTAGCTCCTTTGACGTAATGACATTCCTATAGTCTCAATGGTCAAATTAAGCCAATCAAAAGCCTTGAAAACAGTCTAGTTTATGAAAAATTTAAAGATAAGAACTGATGGAACGCAGATTTTCGTAGTTTGAAGAGCTTGTAAAAATAGTAATGTAAAGTACAACTCCAAGTTAAACATCAGACTTTATTATCAGTCAAGATACGAGGAACTTGACGATGCATTATTATATTGAGCCTTAGTCATTTCAGCATTCAATTTAAACCTATTACTTTACTCGCCTCTAGTAAAATGTCTACACTTCTTCCGAGAGCCTCCTTCCTTACTATTGCTTACCAAGCTAAATAATCTGCGTATTATAATAGCTTAATTGTACAGCTTAATGTCAACCCTTCCCTACTCTCTTGAATTAAACTAATAGAATATTCTAAGACTATATTAAAAAATAGTGGTGAAAGTGCCTCTCTTTGTTTCAATCCATTATGTATGGTTCCATGTGGAACATAGAAATGTGTGTATTTCTATTACCAACATTTCACCACCTCCCTTTATTAACTCGGCTGGAATTGAATCTAAACCTGGAGATTTATGGTTATTTAACTTCCTATTAAATTATTTGACTTCACTAATACTCTATAATTACTTGAGTAAAATAAGAGATTATACTCCACAATATAATAAATTATTTACAAAATATATTTAAAAACATAGTTGTGTTTTAATGATGTATACAAATTACATGATGCAATAGTAGTAGGACGAGGCATTTATTTAATAAATATCTGAAATATTGTCAGTATTTAAGTTAAGTGCGAATAGAGATTTATGTGGATTTCTAGTCGAATGGCGAGTTTTACATTGATGGCTTTTCTAGTCAGACATGGTATTTAACATGGGAAAGGGGTTAGTCGTTTCTGGCAGTGGATGATAATTTTAATCCCTCTCCCCTTCCGAACGCTTAATCATAACTGTACATGCTAGGGATCGTGCTTAGCTAAAGAAATATTTAACTTGATTATTTCTGTACATGCTAGGGATCGTGCTTGGATTAATACATATTTATCTCGGTCGGGTGAACTGGGGTGGTTTTTCCTAAATGGTTTTCCACTCTCCCTCCACGCAAATGCGGGTTCACTTCCTCTAAATTCAACCTTCCCAATTCCTAATCCATTAGTGTAATTAGTACTTAAGCGTATAACCGGAATGGGTAGTAAGACGCGGTGCTAAATAAAAAAAATACATATTTAACTTGATTATTTTTGTACATGCTAGGGCTCGTGCTTGGATTAATACATATTTAACTTGATTATTTTTGTACATGCTAGGGCTCGTGCTTAGCTTAAAACATATTTAACTTGATTATTTCTGTACATGCTAGGGATCGTGCTTGGATTAATACATATTTAACTTGATTATTTTTGTACATGCTAGGGCTCGGGCTTAACTTAAGAAATATTTAACTTGATTATTTCTGTGAATGCTAAGGCTCGTGCTTAGCTTAAAACATATTTAACTTGATTATTTCTGTACATGCTAGGGATCGTGCTTGGATTAATACATATTTAACTTGATTATTTTTGTACATGCTAGGGCTCGTGCTTAACTTAAGAAATATTTAACTTGATTATTTCTGTGAATGCTAGGGCTCGTGCTTAGCTTAAAACATATTTAACTTGATTATTTCTGTACATGCTAGGGATCGTGCTTGGATTAATACATATTTAACTTGATTATTTTTGTACATGCTAGGGCTCGTGCTTAACTTAAGAAATATTTAACTTGATTATTTCTGTGAATGCTAGGGCTCGTGCTTAGCTTAAAACATATTTAACTTGATTATTTCTGTACATGCTAGGGCTCGTGCTTAGCTTAAGAAATATTTAACTTGATTATTTCTGTACATGCTAGGGCTCGTGCTTAGCTTAAAACATATTTAACTTGATTTTTTTCTTAACTGTAGGTCCTTTTGTAGATTTAGTGCTGTTTGAATAAGTTGATTCTTAGAAGAGGATTTTGTTTTCTCAGGCATAGGGATAGTTAGCTTGGAGCTTTGCAATGTTCCTAGCAAAGTTTTAGCACGGGCTTAATCCACATGTTTTGAATATTTATTCATATCCTTTAAATATGAGGGGTCATTGATGACTTTCAAACTCTCTCTTCACGCAAGTGAAGGCGCAATTCTTTTAACTCAACCTTCACTTTATTCATAGAATTAAGAGAAATGTAGTGGGTCAATATTTCCAAGTATGCCAAACAAATCGACTAATAAAATATAACCATTTGTATTTCAAATTTATCCCTAGTTTTCAATTCCTCTCTCCATGCGTATACTATTACAAATGTTACTAAACCAACATCCTCTTAGATCCCTGAATACTTTAAGGTATCCATGGTTTGTAGTCTATTGCTAGAATTGTTTTTGACAGTTATATTATAAGTCTTGCGTAGTGATCTTCGAGATGTTTATCAATCCCTACATAATTACAAATGTTCGTACAAATTTACTAAAATTCAATATCCTGAGAAGATCAAAAAAGTTTATTACTTTATGTCCTTTTGATATGACTTTTCGTATAAAACTATTGGTTCAAATCCGAGCATGTGAATAATCTCCCAGTCAATATAATACACCTCCGTTGGACCTCTTGTAAGTGACGTGTCACTGCTGATACACAGGCAGGTCTGCAGCCACATTAATATAGGTGTTTTAAGTAGTAGAACTCTTAAAATATCCAAACATAAACTTGGAATGCTTTATCTCGGGAACCATCAAATACATGACATATGTCCATAAGAACTTTTTGTTTTGTTTTGAGGTCAACTGTTCACATCCTACTTACTCTCCACATACATTGATACAACCTTTATAATACTACAGATCAATAGAGTTTTAAGTTACGCAACATTGAAAAGCCTTATAATAGTGGCTGTTGAGTATAGATTTAATAGTATCAATAAAACAATAATAGTAGCTATTGAATACATTCTCAATAGACGTAGAGTACCATTGAAAAAATTAAAAAGTAACTGTTGATTACAGTTTCAACAGATGTATTAATAAACACAATTATAATAGTGGATGTTGAATAGAGTTTCAATAGATTTACTATTAAACACATTTATAATAGTGGATGTTGAATAGAGTTTCAATAGATTTACTATTAAACACATTTATAATAGTGGATGTTGAATAGAGTTTCAATAGATTTACTATTAAACACATTTATAATAGTGGATGTTGAATAGAGTTTCAATAGATTTACTATTAAACACATTTATAATAGTGGATGTTGAATAGAGTTTCAATAGATTTACTATTAAACACATTTATAATAGTGGATGTTGAATAGAGTTTCAATAGATGTATTATTAGAACAACTAGAACAGTAGCTGTCAAATACAGTTTCAATAGACGTATTATTAGAACAATTAGAATCGTCGCTGTAGAATATAATTTAAAGCGCTCTAAAAATAAAAATCAACTATTGTATGTTAACACTATGTATCATCCTTTATCTGGGGAGTATGTGTTTTTGAAATGTATAGAAAAATCCTGTTACTATATACAATACTAGCCCTAGAAATATTAAATATTAATATTAGTATTCAAGAAAATAATAATTCACATATTTATAATTAATATGTATACTAAGCGTATCATACGTTTTCGAAGTCTATTAAATATTAAATAGCCTTTATGTGTCGACTAGTTATTATATTCCAGCACTAAGAGAACAGGTAAGTGTTTTTAGTGTAACTATGAGTATAAATAAAACTCTGTTTAGGTTTGAATCCTCTTGGAACTAACACATATTTAATGTGCTAGTGTGGTATAATATTTCAACACAATAATTTAGACTTTTTCCCTTAACACCTCATCTTAGGCCTACAACCTGTCCAGGTTATATGCAATAGTATTTGTTACCATAGAGGGAATAGTATTAGGTGTATATATGTATTGATGTTTTTAAATCTACGATATTGGGGTGGATATAGGCTCATATTTTTGTCAAAATTTAACATCAAAGCAATAGAAGAGCTATTACTAGCAGTGGGTACTACCCAAGCTGCTACGACCATCTAAGGTCACCACTTTGACCGACAAGACCAGAGTTTGATCTTCTCTTACCACAGAGACTTGAGAGACTCAGTGGTGATGAGGAGTAATGGAAGGAGAGTCAGAAATAGACGGTGTTGGTTCACACCTCCTGATGCAGAATAAGTGGAAGTTATTGGGGATCCGATGAACATTCGCCTTAGAGCCATGCAGAATATATTGCTACACTAGCTATGTTGGAGCAGAAATACGACGAGCGGTGAGGCGCGGCTTATTTGACAAAGCCATGAACAGGATCACAAGTTACAACTTGGACGATCCCAATCCGTGTGTTTAAGGGAAGTTTATTACATAGTGTAGAAGAGTTTTACCCTGAGTTTAGGAGCGTTAGGTGTTCCTCAATTTAACAGTCCGTGGTCACTTGTAGTTGAGGCAAATGAAGGAAGAATATAGTGGTTTATTTTCTATATCAGAGACCGAAAAATGTTGAGTATTCTAGTTTGTACTAATTTTGTACTTTTTAAATTAGTTAGTAATGTTGAATGTTGTACCATGTTCAATATGTATGTTATTGATGTTATGAAGATAGTTTTGTAAAAATTGGTTTTAAAATATTGAATTGGTATAAACAATATTATGTTTCTTTTGTTTACCCTGAAAGGTATCAAACCTACCATGTAGGGTTCCATTAGGACTTAGATTTGCAATCTGTCAAAGTGAGAGTGCTACATTTAAGGATATATGAAGTGTACTTTTATATAATTTTATCAAATGTAATCAATATAAGCAGAGCTTTTTAGTATTTTAGGTGTTACATTATTTTGGATGGTTTTTAATATACAAAGTTTCTGTCAACAGATCCAGTTGGCCGCAGGTTCGATGCCTGGCACTTCCAGACTTTCTGTGAAGCAATGGGTCTGGAACAGGGTCAACACAGCCTCGTGAGGACCAATGAGGAGTTACTTGAATGAAAAGTAGCAGCTTTGGTCTAGACAACTGGGATTAATGGCTTTAGTGTTGGCTGTGCTGATCACATGACACTCTCTATCCACAGAAGTTGGAAATATCTTAGTCAACAGACAGAAGACAAATGGTAGGTATGGCTAGTTTGCGTACCTACTGGAGTTGTTTGTACATTGGTTTAAAATTAACGTAAACATAAGCTATTCTTTTTCACAACTATTTTACGATTTTAGCTAAATTTTATTACTTTATAAAGAGCTCCTTAAAAAGTTGTAGCTTAAAAACTAATATTGTTTACTATCACAAAGTTAGAATTCTATACTTTGTTTACTTCGATACAGATTCACAAAACAATCTAAATGATACAGTTTTACTTTATCTCGAAACCTCGGAGAGAGAAATATTCTGTTCGCCAAAAGGTTGGAGCTTGAGATTTTGATAAATGTAGACGTTTCATGACCCCCTGAAATCGAAAAATGTGATGCTGGTGATGCCGTACATATGTATTCCGGGCTAGGGACGAAATTATTTTACAGATTAGGCTAAAACTTGGTATCTAGAAAGATCACCCTGAGAGTTTTTTGGAATTAGATATCCAACCCTAAAATTAAAGTTAGTTTACTGAAGGGCAAAAAGAGAAAAAAATCGATTTTCTCTAAATTCGCTCCAATGATTTTTATTAAATTTATTAAAGGATTTATTATTATTGACAAGATAGCAATTTTCATTTTATCATGAAAAAGATTTTGAGGGTACTTTACATAAGCGGAAATGTCCAATTTTGGTCATATATCTACAACTAAACCCGGAAAAATATAATTTATGACTGTAAACTTGTAGATCAATTAAAATTAAATGTTTCTTATATGAAATAAATTTTATAAAACAAATAAATTCTGAAATATAATCAAATATATGAAATGTATAGTAATACATATGTTTATTATGTATCTCTTAAAAATGAGAGACTAACTTTTATTTTATCTCATTGACAGATATTTTGCAATTTTCTCAATTTTTCTGTAACTGTGTAAGTTATTTAATTTATATACTTTGGTATGGTGTTTCTACAGTAATATATATATATATATATATATATATATATATATATATATATATATATACAGGTATATTATTTCATTTCACAAATATTACGAGATTTTAGTAAATGTTCATATTTTAAGATAAATGAGAAAGTATGTGCGGTGTACCATAGCATACATTCTAATCCTAAGCATTTAATATAGAATCAATTGTATAATTATAATTGTTATTTTTGTATTTAAAAATAAGATATATTTAGAAACTCAAGATTAATAATTAAAAAATACGAAACAATGTGAATAACTCTACTGAATATTAAATTACCACTACACCACTTTGAAAAAACCACAGAGATTTTAAGAAAAATATTAACTATATAAATAAAACATATAAAGAGTGTGTGTGTCCATGCAATGATGATCCACTTATAGATGAGCTGGGAAATTGATATTTGGCATGAAGGGAGAAAGGTTACCCCAATCAACAAACAAAATATGATTAATTGAAAATTTCAAAATGTGGCTCAAAGAAATTAGTGGAGGTTGTAAAATTATAAATAATTATTAATACAAAAAAATGTGACAGACAGCTAAAGAGGCAACTCTAAACAATCAAATACAAATTAAAATTTAAAGTTTATGAGATTTTGTTTCAGGAGATATTTAAAATTTCCAAAACTGTTAGAAAATCTAATCCTCATTGTGGTGGAAAATTAAATATTTTATGATTGCCTTTACTAAGAAAGAGTGACAAATATGCTGTGAGAAATCCCACAATTTTTGTTGGTGCTAAAGTGCCTCAAGAAATATTGAAATTTAAATTTTAAAAATCCAAGTTTACAGAAAAATTATTTTTCTTTAAAAACCATGATTTCAGAATACATCTCAAAAATGGTTAAAAATAAATTTTTCCATATAATTATAGAGTAAGCTGAAAATGCTATATTATAATAGATGCAATTTAGGTTGTGTTATAAATCGATGAAACCAAGAATAATGTTGAACTATATATATTTTTATAACACTGAACAGAAATATAATTATAATATTATAAAACAAATTTTTAATGAAACGTCATCCGAAAATGTATTTAATTCTTATGCTAATGAAAATTGTGAAATCAAACAATACAACCAATAATAAAATATGTATGTACATTAAAAATAGGAGCCTAGTTTCAAAACGTCCTTTGTCCATCTGTGATCGAAATTGAGATTTTAATATCACCATATTCTTCAGACATTCCTCTTTTTAAAATAAAATCTTTTTTGACCAGAATGTTTTTAAATCAATTGAAATTGGGTTGGAATCAAACTGTCTCTAGTCCACATATAAATGGCAGCCATCTAATAGTACTAGAAGGTCTTAAGTTTTATTATCAAAATTACTCATGTCCATAGGAGAATAAAACCACTCTGGCTCTTTAGTTTCATACTGTATCTTGTCCACTAAACAGTCAATCTATCCACCACGGAGAAAAATACACAAATAATATAATTCCTATTTATTTATCTTCGTTTCATGGAGAATTACAAGAATGGTAGCCCTGACAATCAGCTGGAAAGCTTTGATTTAAAATTCTGACGATAGGTTATAAGTGTGTCAATAATTGATGTTTGGTGTTTACTGGTGTCGTTTTCTTAGCGAGTTAAGTAAGACTATTTTTGTGTTTTTTTAAATTATTTAATGCATTGAAAGCTTTATTTTGATAACTTTCCGAAAGGGCAAGAATAAAAAATAAAAAATTGTCCCAAGTATTTGTATTTTAATAAGTATAGCCTAGCCATGTGTTCGTTTCAAACAGTTGAGCCTGATGTATCGGGATATGAAATTAAACCAGTCCACTGATTCTATTTTGTGAAATATTGTCAGACTCTTGGTAAACTAAAACAAGATTACTAGCTATATATCTTTAATGACCTTAATTAAAAGTGTTCATCAACGTACAGCTCTAGGGTCATTTCGTTTCTGTGAAATTTTTCTTCTAACCTTTGTTAATATATATTCTTTTAATGCGAGAATTGAATTAAAAATCCTGTTAAACGTTTTAAAAACAGATTTAAATGTGTTAAAATAGCGTTTATACATATTATTTTTTTAAAGTTAAACATACGTGTAGCTACATTTGTAAAATAAAAGTTAATTTCATTGCAAAATAGGTTTGGATATCAATTTTAAGCCAAATAGTCACTTGTCCATCTTTTTATTTTATAATGTCTCTTATTCATACTTTCGTTTCAAAACGTCCCTTGTCCAACTTAATTTATTTAATCATAAAATAATTGTTGGTTTTAAAGTGTTAATATTTAGGTGAGATACACCTGACAGTATAAGAGATTTCTTAAAAATATTCAAGAGATTTTAGATATATATTTTTTTCAATTTCACATAAATTTAGGAAAACGGACAAGAGCCGTTTTGAAAATAAACTCCATCATCCAATACCAGCTAGTAATTATTAACACACTTATATAACTTGCAATGTATATAAGTACATCTAATACCAGCTAGTAATTATTAACACACTTATATAACTTGCAATGTATATAAGTACATCCAATACCAGCTAGTAATTATTAACACACTTATATAACTTGCAATGTATATAAGTACATCCAATACCAGCTAGTAATTATTAACACATTAATATAACTTGCAATGTATATAAGTACATCCAATACCAGCTAGTAATTATTAATACACTTATATAACTTGCAATGTATATAAGTAAGCTAAGTTTTTTGACATGATTCTTTTTTACATACTCATAATTCTTAATTTTGCAGCAGAGGAAGATGAGAATTAAAATGTAACCAGATCACCCTAAAATATAAAAAGCTTGCCAGTTTCCCTAGAGAAATCAGGTTACTTTAGTAATCATGATTTATAAGAAGCACGTTTTAGAAAAGCGCCATAAACATTACTGTTTTTTCTCTACATATTTTCCTTTAGAGTAAATGCAAACTTTTAGATTATTAAAATAATATATCATTGAAAGCTTTGAAATCAATCAATTTAATTGAGATTAATATTACTGTATACATTTAAATAATATAAACCAGTAATAATAATTTTTTAATGAAATACCATTTGTAAATATTTTTCACTTAGTTTGAAATAGTCTGTACATATACTTCTGTAAACATACCACACTGACATTGTTACACTATTTTCCATTTATAGTGGTGAGATACCATAAAATAATTAAACTTAAAAGCCTGCTGCTAAAATTGTCATAAACCATCAAATAGTTTCATTATCAATTCATTCTAGATTTAACACCCTCTAAAAATATATATACATAAAATATTGATATAATAAGTAAGAATGAATGAAACTCCTTACTGTATTTACATATTTAATGTTGTAAAAATAATCCCTCAGTTTTCCAAAAATATGAGCTAACAATTTATAGTTAATTAAACTAGCTTTTATTATTGGTGTACTCTACAAGTTTTATCATCAAGTTATACAAATTTTTCAATTGGAAGTCTTCACGCCTTATTTGATTTTACGTAATAGAATATAATACTGAGAGATAAAAATAAAAAAAGTGTTTATAAAAATAATCATAAAAATTAATTATACCATTTAATTTTTAAAATCGATTTTACATTGGTTTTAATAATATATTTTAATTTAACAGATATGATCTAACTTGAACTAGGATTTGTTTTTAAAATAACTCATTAAAATACTTGATCCTTCAAAGATTACTTACATATTATATTCAGATTAAAGAAAAAAGGGCTTTTGTATATATATATATATATAAATATATATATATATATATAAATTATATATATATATAAATATAATATAAATATAAATATAAATATATATATATATATATATATATATATATATATAAATATATAATTTATATATATATAAATTATATATATATATATATATATATATATATATATATATATATAAATTATCATCATTTGATCCTCCAACAATACAGTGGTCCCTCTGGTACAGTGTTTGATGTTTCGAAAGTTTACCAATCTCGGAACTTTCTTGTTTATCATGTAACTTGCAAGGAGACCAGATAGTATTCCGTCAGTCAACCTGTTTACCAGAAGTAGTTTCCAACAACCACTTGTTTTCAAGATTTGGGGAAGTCCCCTCCTTGTCTTCCAACTCATACACAAACTGTTCATCAAGTACCCACAAAGTTCAAGCAATACATTCACCGCTGTTTACAATAGCCTAAACCTAACATCCTAGGACCGCATTCAAGAGAGGTAACTTTAAATGCACATATCAAGCGAATAAAGGATACAGTATGCCTGTTTTAAGGAACAATTCAATAATTTTAAAAGGGAAGAATTATGATAATATTACTTATTATATTATTTTATTAATTTAACTTGATATTAAACAATATCAATAATATCATATGATCGTCCCATTAAATCAAAAATAAACTATAATCTTAGTTCTTAAACTTATTTACAAATGTTCACGAAAGAATAAACTTGGTTACGAGACAGTTAAAATAATAATATAGTTGTGTATGCAGTATTACACAGATTTTTTTTATTCTAGATTGCGCTTAAAAATACACATTTTCAATATACTCACTCTCAAATAATAAATAAATCGGTATTTAAATTTAAGGGGGGTGATGATCTAATACTGTATATCTAGAAATAATTATCAAATATGTATCTAACACTATCCGTTCTGGCTATACGATTATGTACCAATTACTTTAATGTGTTAGGGATGATAAAGGTTCAATTAATAGGAAATAATTTACGTGGAGGAAGAGTGAAGAACCATTTATGAAAAACCACTCTCAGTGCACTCAACGGAGATTGAGCCCCTATCTCCCTTTCTTTGACATTCTAGTATATTGTGAGAGTATTTACCTTCAACCATGTGACCACCGAAGCAGGTAATTATTAAATACTTTTATCAATAGACAATTATATATTTTAAATCCATCAATCTAAATAAATGAAATAAAGAGGACAATAGAAGTCAAGGGGTATAAATAAACAATTTTAAAAAAGAGTTAGCAGCATAGGTGATCTCAAAATGTGCCAATCTGTTTCAAGGTAAAGAGATATGAATGATTTATCCATCCTGTGTTGAGATCTGGTGGCATATCACTTAAATTCTTACCAACATTTGTGAAATGTTTGGAGCTCAAAGGATCCTAGTGCGCTTGTACCTCCTTACCACCAAGCATTCTCTCAGTTTAGATTATATGATAGTGTAAACATGTAGTTCTGCTATGAATATCTCTGTAATTGACTTTTTCTGTGGGCACAGAATAAGACAGGTTCTGTTTTTATTTAATTATTCGTATTGATTTATCAATGGGAACAAACTATTAGTTTTATTAAGTCAAGATTTAGTCAGTTTTATGTTTTTAATGAAGGGCAATTAGCTGAAGAAAATCCTAAACTCAAAATTTATGGTATGTTTTTGTAATTCCTTTTGTTTAAATTTTCAATTTGCTTAAATGCAAATATTATTGGGCATTGAAATATTATTGGCATTTATATACCTGTGATAGCATCATGATTGGCTAGTTATTGCTATAATCGTTGGATTGATAGATTTATTTAAGGCTATTCCTAATATTTCCTATCTGGATATTTGTTCATTACAATTTCATCTTCATACTAAAATTCCTAATATGCTATAAATATTATCATCTTAACAAGGCACAAAGTTCAATCTAAGTTTTCATCGGCCAAGTAATGATGTGTGTGAGATACGTGTGGGGAAATCACAGATGAAAATAGACCATGGTGATGCTGAAGGGAAAAAACAGGCAAAAACCCGTAAGGAACTACAACTTCACGAAAGGCTGCATGATTGGTCAAAGATGGGTGCCATAATTTGGATAGTGACAGTCAAGTTGCGATATGCTTTGACTTGCAAAAAACTTTGCCAACACCTCATTTAAGCAATACTATGGCAATACCATAGGCAACTCTGGACATTCAATTTGGGCCTACATAATCTTGTAACTGGAACTTCAATCTTTTACATTTGGTACGAAATGCAAGCATCTCGTTGGTGCAAGGAAATTGGGTCACGTCTTTTAAGATTTGTTCGTAGTCATCCCCCTAATGTCAAGCATATTACAGCATTCAGTGACAATTGTGAAGTTCAGAACAAAAGTCACTTAACTAAGAAATTCTGGTTGTACATCATTAGGAATACACTAATTGAAATTTTCGACCATTACTTTTTGAGATGTGGGCAATCTTATAATGAATGTGTCAAATACTTTGGTCTCATAGAGTTTAAAAAAGAGAAAAAGTAAAAGGGATCTTTATCTCCCTGAACATTTGGCAGAACTGGTGGCATCCACAAGCAGAAAGTTCATCGTGGTGCGTAAGCAGGATGAAGAGCTTACTGTCCTCAAGTCTCTTGAACCTTTCTTCATAAAATCAGTAAAGGGAACTTGAAGTATGCGGGTGTTGCGTTTTAACAAAGAAAGTCCCTTCACATTGTTCTACAAGATAAATACTGGAGGTGAATTGGAATCGTTCAACAAACTAGAGATAAAGTCCACCAGTAGCGGAAGAATCTCAACCTGATTTTCCAATAACAAATGAAAAACCTAAAATCAAATATGCTGAGTTTGCTCCATGAACTATTGCAGTGTGTGCCTCCAGTTTATCACTGGTTCTATCAAAGTCGTCCTCACCACAACCAACCAGGACAAAATTTACCTCAGGAAATCAAACTAAATGCTCCTAATGCAGACGACGAGGCTGATGAAAATATGTATGACACAATTGAGGATTGAAGATTTATAGGCATATTGTTTTTTATCATTTTCTCTCTGAATAGCCCAGAGTTTTTGTGATTTTTTTAATCTCATTAGCCTTAACCTTTTCATTCAAAGACTGTCATTTATTGAACTTAGAAAAACATTGTATTTATTGATTTTATTAATTTTGTAGAGTTTTTTTGTATCTTATGGTTTTATCTTTTAAATATTTGGATAAAATATATGAGCAAAAATTAAAAACTCCAATAAATCAACAATTTTTTTCTTTGACCCAATGGTATCTGATATGTTTCAACCTTTCTACTTTACTTGGAAGCCAAGGGTTATAAGTGCTGATTAGTATTATTAATTAAGCTATAAACTCCATGTTTTATTTTCAAAGAACAATTTTTTCTACCAGACAATGAGATAAATGTACAATAATCAATATGCATCTCAACAATATTTCCAACATCATTTAGTTCAATAACTGTTGAAGTCAAACTTTGAAATGAATTTACACCAAATCTACTTTTTGTGTCTTGTATCGCTTGGCTTCTAGGGTCCTATTATGTTATGGACAAAGTGAATAACAGGTCACTATGAAAAATTACCTGGAATTATGCATAGTGGCCAAAGCAGTCGGGCAAAGTGATAAATATTGGTTAATCTATCATTTTGAGCGGGTGATATGCATAATGCTCCACACCCTCTGGGCAATATCATTTTGATATGTTTTATTTAATAATCTGTTATGTTTTTTCAAGTGATTTTGCTAGATAATTCTTTAATAATTTTTGTATAATTATTTAATCAATAAAAAATCAAGTTTATTTTTCTTTAATCATTGAAAAATACAAAACAAAACTTACTTTTACGTAACTACAAAATATCAACGTGATAAGCTTACCTATAATTAATACAGTTTATCTAAACAGCATTCAAACAATGAGATATACTTGTCTTACTTAAGTATTAAATAAAATGTTGGTCCTTCCCATATAAAAACGACAAAAAACAATAAAATCGAATTATTCTGAAACAATTTGTTTAAATAAAATATTTTGTTCTTATAATATTAAAAGTCAAAGCAAGAAATAAATAATTGTTTACTTTAAATTACAACTTTTTTCAATCTTGTAGTTAAAATTATTTTACAATCACACTTATTTATTGGAACAATTTAAATTCTTGTGACATCTAGAACCACACATCTTTTTTCTTTTCCAACATTTTCCTATAATTTAAGAATTGCCGCCACCATTGCAGCTTCATCTGCTGTAACCTTGGCATCCAGAAATCGATGAATTCTTGCAAATGCCCTGAGTGAGATTTATATAACTGGTACTTCTTCAGCAAAATTAAGTTTTCTTCTCAAATAGTAAATTGGTTCCTTGAATATAATTGGTTTAATTTGCCATGTTTATGGCCCAGTTTATGAAGATTTTTATTTTCAGTGGCGAAGACAACAGCTAAAATATTTCTGAACATCGATCCTTTCAGAAAATGCTTTGGTGCTTTTCCACTACAGAACCTCTGAATACCTATCAACTTGATACAGTAGCCTTTGGAGGGAAGTCATCGCCATACTTGGCAATTCGAGTTATTAAGTAACTGGCGATAGATGAACAAGATCGGCTCCTTCTAGCGTCTCAGGTCACAGAGAATGATATATATGTAGATGATGTGGTTACTGGAGCACAAACCGTCGAAAAAGTAAAACTTCTTGAATCGCGCATGTGGTCAAGTAACATTTCAGACATCCTTCATTCCATTCCTATTGAATATCAATTTAATCAAGTGAAAGAATTTGATGGGAATAACTCTTCTAACATCGGCCTAAAAATCTTAGGTATGCAGTGGATACCGAGCTTGGATGTATTCACCTTTACTGTAAATGTGACACCATGTGACTGCACGAAAAGAGTTGTCCTTTATAGACTGGCTCGAATTTTTGACACTTTAGGCCTAGTATCGCCAACAACACTGTTTGCAAAAATGTTGATTCAAACCCTTTGGGGTCTGAAGATTGCCTGAGATGACGCCCCATTTGTCACTTTATGCCAAATATGGAATACTTTTCAACAAGAGCTTATCCATCTTTCTTCGATCAAAATTCCTCGATATTTGTCCTTGAGTTACTGACTTGAATGCAGATTACTTGAATTTTCAGATGCCTCTGAAAAGGGTTATGGTGCTGTAATCTATCCCAGAGCGGTAACTTAACTGCAATCAATAGTAGTAACCTTGTTATGTGCAAAATCAAAGGTCACCCCCTTGAAAACAGTTTCCATTCCTAGATTGGAACTATGTACTGCGTTGCTTCTTGCAAAATGAATTCATTTGGTGAAACCTCATCTCATTCAGAAGGTCACACTTACATATATCTACGCATTGTCAGATTTGACAGTGGCACTTCACTGGATACACTCATCACCGCATCGATGGAAAACTTTTGTTGACAATCGTGTGTCTAAAATTCAAGAGTACTTACCTTCTGAACTTTTGTTTCACATCCTGGGAATAGATAATCCAGCAGATTGCGCCTCACGGGGACTCAGCCCTTCACAACTTGTTGAGAATCATCTTTGGTGGAAAGGACCTGCTTGGCTGCAGTGTGACAGATCTGTCTGGCCCCTAATCTTATTTGTTGAAGAGTCCAAACCAGAAGCTGTGATATAAGAAAAACTAATCGCCCTACTAGTTCATTATGAAGAATACACGCCATTGCTGAATTTGATAGACCACATGTCTTCACTAAAGAAACTTCAAAGAGTCACTGCCTATGTGCTCCGTATTGTGAACCGCATCAGTCTGAAGGCTGTACCAAAATAGGAGCAATTAACTTAGAAAGAATTGAATCAGGCTCTTCAGGTACTAGTACAGGAAGTTCAACATAAGCACTTTAATAAAGAGTTCAAAGCCTTAGAAGTTGGCCACACTTGTTAACCTGGCATAAGAAAGCTCAATTCTTTCATAGAAGAGGGTGTAATCCACCTAGAAGGTCGAATGTGTGACATGACCCTAACGTTTGACCAAAAACATCCTACACTTCTCCCAAAAAAGGATCATTTTGCTGATTTGGTAATAAATCAGTGTTACAAGAACAATCTTCATACTGGGGCACATCTTGTATTTTCACTACTCCGACAGAAATATTGGAATCTGGCTGGTCAAGGTGCGATTCGCCAACGAGTGCAACAATGTAATCATTGTTTCAAGTTCAACCCTAAGCCCAGCTATCCAGTCATGGGTTACCTACCTGCTTCACGAGTCCAGGAATCCAAACCATTCACTCATGTGGGTTTTGATTATGCGGGTCCTTTTACTATTACCCTAATTTGACTTCGAGGTGTCAAATCACAGGAGGCGTACACATGTTTGTTTGTATGTCTTGTCAACAACGCCCTAGATTTAGAACTGGCATCGGACCTCTCCACAGAGACTTTTCTTAGCACTCTAAAGCGATTTCTCTGCAGAAGAGGAGAATGTTTAGCCATGTACTCAGACTGTGAAACAAACTTTGTAGGTGCGAAAGCAGAATTGGATAAATTGTATGCCTTCCTTAACTCTCAAGTTTATCGTCAGGCCCTGTCAGATGAGCTGTCTTACAGAGGAATCACATGGAACTTTAACTCCCCCTTGTCTCCTCATTTTGGTGGTCTGTGGGAGGCAGGGGTAAAATCAGTAAAGACTCACCTAGTACGAGTAGTTGGTGCTAAAATTCTCACCTTTGAGGAAATCTATACCTGTCTTACCCAAATAAAGGCTATTTTGAATTCAAGACCACTCTGTGTACTAAATCAAAGTCCAGATGATATCTCAGCATTGACACCAGCTCATTTTCTGACCTTGACACCTCTACAAACAATTCCCGATCATGATTTAGCTACAGTCCCTTTGAATCGTCTTTCAAAATGGCAGCTGGTGCAACGTCTTGTGCAAGATTATTGGAAGCGTTGGCACTTACAATATTTGCATACTTTGCAACAAAAGGTTAAGTGGAACACCCCCAAACTCCAATCAAAGTTGGAATGATCGTGGTCATCAAACAAGATGGCCTTCCTCCATTAAAGTGGCTGCTTGGGGTCATTGAAGAAGTCTTCCCTGGCAAGGACGGTGCAGTTCGAGTTGCCTCTGTACGTACCACTCGAGGAACCTACAAGCGACCAGTGGTGAAGCTTTGTCCACTTCCTTCTCAATAACTTTGTTGAAATACCTTATTTCAAGGCTGGCGGTATGTTCAGTCTCTGAACTTTATATATTTTATATTGTAAAATAGCTTTTGTGTAATAATTTGTTTAACATAGTTTTTTTTATATAAGGCTTTATACATATTGGTTTTGTATTTGTTGTTTATTCTTCGGACGTTTTCCCGCCATTTTTGATGTTTTCCCCTCGTTTTTGAGAGTGTTGAAAGGGAGTGTTGAAAGGTATTTTTTTTAGTGAGAAGTTCAACTGAGCACGATAGTCAAGAGACATATTGTGTTTGCCAGAATGGGTGCACTAAGTGAGGCATGAATCAGTGTCCGAGTGTGAGTCGGGGTGTTACAGGCCCTAAAGTGACCTTCTTTATCAAGAAACAACAAGAGTTTGAAAGACGCCACTAAGTCAGCCCCCTTGTTTCCCCATTCCTTCCTACTCTGAACCCAGCAGCCCCCAAGGTAGGCCTTCATTGTCGGCGAACCTCATTTGAACGAGATAAGCAATTCCTATCACAATTTTATAACGAATACAGTCCAATATCCTTGTTTTCACAGGTTATTTTAATCGTTTGTTGACTGGAAACAACTACGGAAGAAGTGAACACATTAAATAAATTATTTATTACCTTTTTTTTTATTTCAAGTACTTTTTGTCTTTATTTTACCTATTTACAAATCACCACATTTCTTGCATTTTCCTTGGGTTTTTTTGGTAAGTGCCTGTATAGTAATAGTAGGCCTACCCTCTAAGCAGATCTAATTATTATTATTATTTATTTTTTTCTTGCTATAATAGTTAAAATTATGTTCCATTTCTGGGAGGGTGATGTATGTATGCCTGTTTGTTTTGTTTTTTTCTCGTGCTCTACCACTCAACCTTAGTTGAGATTTGTATATGTCTGTGAACTGGAACAGCTGTCTTTTCTCAGGTAAGGTTGTTCATGCGGTTAGTACAGGCTAAATATGTTGTAGCCAAATATTTCTCCACATTACTACCCAGCAGAAATTTTCCCAAACTTGTTTGTATCTATATCTTGTCCATATATATAGGGCCAAATATATAGCTCGCGTAACTTGACAGATTTGTTAAACTACTTCTATGGATATTCTCTTTTGAGCTTATCGATACGAATTCAAACGTCTTTGCTTTCTTTATGTGATTAGATGGATGCTTTTTCCTATCCTATTTCGCCATTAAAAAAAGATCACAACAATTTATAATAATACTGTAAAACACCCGTGCCAACCAATACAGCCCAAGCACCTGAATTTGTGTCCTTGCTGGCTTGTTAGAAACTTTTCTGGTCTTAAAAGATAATTTAAAGATAACTGAGCCCTCCCCCTTCACCCCTTCCTTATCCAACGAGACGTACATAATGGGGGTTTGACAAGAATAGAATGGAGGTAAAGTGACCTATCTCCATTGGAATATTAAATAGAAAATGCACGGAAATGGTTTTTTGGGCTCATTCGATTTTTCATATACAAACACCCAATTATAATCGTACTGTTGCAAGCGTAAGCTATTTGCGATTATTAATGCCAATTTAAAAAATTTAATTTCCTTCTCAATTAATAGTTTGAAGCTCCAACACATTTATTAATTTTTATCTAATTATTCCATGGTTTTATTAAATTTGGGTCCATCATAATCGTTTGGCATATATATATCTTAAATTTGACACAATAAATATATTTACTATCGTTCATGATAGTTGAGATATCATCAGAATAAGAATAAACTTTGGGCAAATGGGTGAAATGTTGGTTGCGGGTTGCCCTTTCAACTGTAAAGCTCCTTCTTAAGTAGAAGGACTACCTTGTAAAACTTGAGAAGCGCTATCAGCGCAACTCTTAAGAAACGATCATATATTGAACTAATTGGACTGTTAAACCGACACCGAGCTAGAATTTGCCGTGTTGTAATATCTGTCAAGTTTGTACCGAAAGAGTGAAAAGGAAGCAAGCTAATCTGTTGTTTACATGGGTCAAGTTTCTTGGAAGGTGAAAGGCAAGAATGCGGCTTTTATCAAAGACCACACTCTGCAGAAATCTGCTGCTTTATTTTTAGGTTGAACTCAAATAATCAGTAGTATGGTTTTCTTAATATTTCTTTGATTTAAAGATGGGCGAGACAGTGATTTTACGATATCAGTGAATACAGTGACTGTGATTTTAAAATATCGGTGATTTATACCAGTGATTTTTCACTGTGACTGGTATTCACAGTGTCATGATGGACCGATATTTTATCACTTTCCAACCACGGTCAGAGCTAGTATTTAACTGCTTTCCGAGTAGGTGAGTACAATCGAGTATCGAGTATGGAGTATTTCTGAGTATTGGATATTTATTATTTACTCGAATAGTCCCATGAGTATCGGTTGGAAGGAAACTAATTACTCGGGTGTTTGGCGGCTTGCAATGGAATTCGATACTTAAAGGCCTAACATAAACTCTTCCTGTCAGCACTGGCATTTACAATTGATATACAGCTAACTAATCGCCAGCTTTCATCTGGGTTTCATGTTGCCTGACTAATGTACAGTCAATACAAAAGTATGCGTTTTAAGATGTTTCATACAATTGATAAAATGAGAAAGCAAAAAATGTTATTTAATATTTTATAGTGAAATGTTATGTAATTTGGGCAAAATTGGTGGTCCAATAAATATTATGTTAAACTTGAATACAATATTAAAACATATTTGACGTACTATGAGAAACTCTTGTATGTGTAAATTATTTAGTGATCTGTTTTACTACAATTAAAATTTATGTGCCATTAGAAATGAATATAACATAATGGCGATTGGTTTAGAAAATATTGTTTGGAATGCAGGTCATATATTATTTTATTGTATGTTATTTTATTTTAAATACCGTACATCTAATATTAGATGAACTATACATATATTAAAAGGAAATAAACTTTAGATTAGACTATAGAATGAATAGGATTATCAACGTATAGAAAATATTAAGGATTATTTGTATATTTTCTATTTTGTTACTTATTTTAATTTATTATCTGCGGTTTTGGGGAAAGGATCACCGAAAAAAATAATACAGGATTTTTTTTCGTAGCCTACTTTTAAAAATAATCTGAAATGTGATTTGCTTAGTAATCTTGCTTTTCGATTTTGTTCTTGACAACAAATATGTTGTATTGAAAAATCATGTGAACGAAACATTTTAATCATTAAAATAATTTTTACTTAGCAATCTGATACTGTTTTTGAAAAATAAGCTTTACGAGATCAAGTGTTTTAAATAAAAATAACACGTAAAACACACCAGTCAATAAAGTTGATTCTCAATTAGTTGGTAGAAAGTAAAATATAAAATAATAACAAGGACCGCGAAGCCAGTATTTACTCGAGTGTCTAGAAGAAACAATACTAGCTCCGTAGCTCGAGTAACTGTTGCCATCTGATGCGAGTATCTCCGATCCCTGATATCTCAATCACCGATACTTTTGAGTCACTGGGAGTAGCGGTGATTATATGGTATCGGTGAAAAAATTAAAGTCGGTGATTTATCACCCATCTCTATTACCAAATGGAAGAAAACATTTTTCATTCGACTTTCTCGTATTAGACTGGTTTGCTGGTGACGAGATTGGGGTTCAAATCCCAGTAGAGTATACTGAGGATGTTTTTTTTAAACGGTTCCAAACACGCTATTATTATTTATTTATAGCACCGCGTCTTACTACTTGTTCCTGATGTACACTTATGTACTAATTACTCTAATGTGCTAGGCATCAGGAAGGTTAAATCAAGAGGTGGTGCATCCGTATTTTCATGGAGTGAGAGCATAAAACTATTTAGGAAAAAACCCCTGAGTACACCCGGCCGGACTCGAACTGTTATCTCCCCATCTTCAGCATGTCAGTTTTTTATTTAGCACCGCGTCTTACTACCCATTCGGGTTATACGCTTAAGTACTAATTACGCTAATGGATTAGAAATTAGGAGGGTTGAATTTAGAGGAAGTGAACCCGCATTTTCGTGGAGGGAGAGTGGAAAACCATCTAGAAAAAACCACTCCCAGTTCACCCGACCAAGATTCGAACCTCGATCTCCCCGTCCTCGGTGGTCGAGCTCAACACGACTAGCACGTTAGCCAACTACGTCACCGAGGCGGGTAGCATGTCAGTTGAACACGGCTGGTAACTCACACTATTAGACTGGATTGCTGGTGGTGGTAAGATTAAAGTCCAAATCCAAGTCGGGTGTAATAAGGGTATTATTCCCTAAAATGGTTACCCACTCTCAATCTACGAAAATGTAGGTACATTATATATAAAATGTTACCCTTCTTATTCCTAGTTCATTAGGATAATTAATGCATGTGTATAACTCAAAAGGGTAGGAAGTCGCAATAAAAAAATATTATTGTGATGACTACCAAGAGTGTCGGTGAAACTTTATTAATGTCGGGCGAGGTAGTTTGTAAAAATATTTATTTTTGGGGAGTTTTTAGGGGATTGACTCCAAGTAAATGGAAAATATTTGAAAATGTGATGCCATTAAAAGCTATTTGGGATGGCCCTTAGTCATTTAAAAATAATAATAGATTGTTATAGAACATATTTGAAGTTTGATGCAAACCATCTTCCAGAGGGGAGTTAAACAAATTGGAGGAATGAACAGGTCAATGGAGGAGGGGTGGACTAGAAATTTGAGGTAATACCCCACCCTATCAACCCCCTTCCCAGTCCACCATCAATGAATAACACTGGATATAAAACTATCGACAGATACACCGTAGAATGTAGATCATTTCCTCAGCGTCTGACAACCCAAGCTATGAGGGGTGAGGACAGTGTCTGAGAGTCACAATGGTTATATAATTTTCTTTAAAAGATTCATACGTCAGTCATGTAATCACTTTTGATGGAAGTATCAAAATCCAAATAATGATAATAATAATAATAATAATGGTAATATAAATATCTTAACAATTAACATAAACAGTTTTTTATTTTTTAAACCTTTCTTTCATGGACATAGAAAATTGGGGGTCAGAGGTATAAACCCCCCTTGAAAATTGTTAGCCCTTAAAAGAAAAGGGGGGACACACATATACGTATAAAACATAAATTAGACATTAGAAATTATGTTTTTTACTTTTCATTCTTGTATTACATCAGCCAGATACTAATTATTAATATTATTGTTATTATTTTAATATAAACTTAGAGATGCACTCAAAATTCTTATTGTAAAACTAACTTTACCAACACTAGCTTGTAACATGTACAAAGGCGTAATTTTTTTAATGCAGTAATGAACCCATGGTGAGCAGTGGTGTAGTCGTAAATTTAGCAGTGCCGGAACGCAAGGCCGCAGCCACCTCAAAGTTGTAGTGAGGGGTTAGGGGGAGTGCAGCCGATGGAGGTGACAAAATTTCACAGACACAAATGCCTCTAGAAAAAATTTAGAGCAATTTTAAGAGTAATGGTTACTAAGGCAGAAACTTACTTAGTGCCCTTCATCTAAAATTACATGAATTCAAATAGAGCACAGAAATTTCATCAGAATTTATTGATTTATATTATGAAAAATATTGTATCATAATAAAAATATAAAATCAATTAGCTAACTTATAATTTCATACTAAAAAACCATACTAAAAATTATTTTGATAAATTTAACACAAGAACATTTTAATACTCAGCTTGGCATGATGAAATTTAATATTTTCCCATAAAAAGCAGTGCCGGCACGGTGTTCCCGCACGTTCCCGCTCCGCTACACCTCTGCTGGTGCCCCCCCCCCTCAAGAAAAAAAGACCCCACCTTCCCCAAATCTTATGTATAATTGTAAACTATACAAAATTATTTTGAGATTTATTATTTGAACTATTTTATAATACGTAATAATATAGAGTAGTTAGTTTGAATCTAGAAGAAGTGCACCCATATATGCGCAGAGAGATAAGATTGTAAACCAATTGAGGAAAAATCATCATAAGTGCATTATTATACAGCCATAACAGTTGATAAAATTGTTACTGAAAAGTTTCAATATAATGTAAAAAAATTAATCTGAATAAAATAAAATAATATTAATAAATATTATAAACAAATCTATAATCATTTATCAATATTAACACTTATGCTGGCTAAAAAAACACTTATCTCTGTGAAATTGTCTACACTTTCCTCCAAGGACAAGCTAAGGGCAGTAGCTCAACAGACAACATATCTAATCCCTGCAGCCTTTCTTGATTCATGTGCTTCTTAAATAAATTTGAATAATGTTTTGAAAATGACCTTTCAGCTGTTTATATTCATTTTACAGGAAAATATGTGCAGACATTTTTTGTACAGCATAAAATATGCGTGATAAAGTGGCAATTAAATAATGTTTGTTTGAATAATGAGATCTTTACGAAACAAAAATAGACTTAAAAGGCAATGTTTCATCTCTTACCAAATTAATTTTGAGCGGGTGGACCTGAGTGGTGGGCCCTATATTGGGCGTGGGCCTGCGGTATTTTTCCACCAAGCTATAGTTACACAACTTAACTATCAAGAATTTCAAACTTTATAAACCTATTTTTTATTAATTATATTCGATAATCAAATATAACTTTATACATTTAAATATATTTTAATTAACACCCGCTTTGGTAACCTCATGGTCTAAAGCTATACTCTTGCAGTATACTAGACTGCTGATAGTGGGGAGATCGAGGTTCAAATCTCGGTCGGGGGTACTGAGGTTGGTTTTCCCAAACTGGTTTTCCTTGTTCCCTCCCCGCAAATGTGGGTACACTTCCTATGAATATAACTTTCCTGATCCCTAAAATCATTAGCGTAATTGTTGAAAAAATCTATTTACAAATTCTCTGTTTATTTGACAAAAATTTAAATCCTCAAGAACATCATAATTAAAGATAATATTTTGACCTGACTACATATATATATATATATAATGTAATATTAAAAAATACATATTATATATATCTATATATATAAAATACATATATTCAAATTTAATGATAGCATATAAAACAATTTTCTGCAAAACAAATATTTTATTTTTAAAAATGGATAATTTGTATGCAATAAATACCTTACCTTTAGTAAAAAAATTATAAATATTTAATCCAAACATAAGTATTTTAATTTACAATAAAACATACTGGAATATACTGCAAGAAAAGTTTTTTCACCCAATTCTGTGGAAAATATATCTATCTATCGATTTTGACCAAATTTGACATGCTTACACACAAGTTTTACATGAATTATGATACGTTTATAATCGATGTGTCAATATCTTTACAGGTGGCCATCCCAACTACTCAATATCAATAACTTTTGTGTCAGGGGTGTTCATAATATCCACACAATCATCACCAGCTATTTTATAACTTTAGCTACACACTATATAATAATAAATCCACTCTACAACTTTATACATTCAAAGTGCTTCATCAAAACTTCTCCAATGAACATACTTAAGATTATGTTTTTTAATTTTTATTAGGGACCTGTGCTACAAACTTCGGTTGAATCCCGGCTGCGTGAACTGAGGTGTTTTTCATCATGATTGCTCACTCCCTCCACGCAAATGTAGGAATAATTTCTCTAAATTACCGTATTTCTTATACACCCTAATTCATTATTGTAAATTTACGGATAGCATCGAAACTAATAAGAAGTGAACCATTTCTAATTTTACAAGAACAAAATAAATGACATGGAAATAATCTTTACAATGCACACTCCTATATATGTTGAGTAACATCCTCATTTTAGCATTTGTGTTCCCCCCTCCCCTTCCTCTCTAAAGCTTACGTTATTTCCATCTCTTTGACTTGGCATGCTACGGCACCCTAGAGGTGCGAGAAAATTTAAATTATATTTGTGATTAATTTAATTTTTTAAATAATAATTGTCAAAATGAAATATGGACCTGTGTTAATTTTATTAATTTTCAAAGAATGGTGGTCAAAACATGTTCACTAGTTCTCCCACCCCCCTTTCATTATCCACCTTTACAATTGATAGCAAAATAGTTACAAGACATTTACGCCTGCATTACCGCTAGAGCTAGAGAATTACCCTTAGGGTGGGAGGTGCCCTGGGTGAATATACGTTAGTAGTTGTAGTTGGGATGGCCACCTGTAACAAGCTGGGATTGGTCGGTTTTGGGCGCGTGACCACGCCCCCTCGCTCTCTGATTGGCTGTTACTTTTTCCCTCCCCTCCACCTTACCCACCCAACCCTTACCCCTCCCCTCCTCTTCCTCTGACACCTCCCCACCCTCTGACACCCACCCCTCTCTCACCATCTCCCCACCCTGACCACTTTCCAGTGTTCCAAACATGTTGGTTCTTGGTCCAAGCATGTTGGATATTATCCAAACTTGATAGTTTCTGTCCCATTGGTTTTTTATGTGTTCTCATTTGTTTTTATTTTTGGGTAGGATTGAGAGGGGCGTTGATGTTTATTTTTTATTTATTGGCCTGTGGTCCATGGCTGCGGGCAAAGGAAAACGCAGCACGAACATCTCCCGACGGCAGCGTAGCATAGAATACGACCACTGACCAGCTGGCAGCTGTTCGCCACCATTTCACTTCCCGGAACAAGTAGCATGAAGCTTTACCGATGACCGTTTGGCGTAGAGTGTATGAAATGGTTCCCCTGCCTTGAGACCGATTTAACTTCCCTTTTCTCCCCCCTTAATCAAGGAAAGTGTCACAACCCCTATGTGGTAATGGGTTTTCCCGGTGTCGCAACGCCTATGTGGTAATGGGTTTTCCTGGTGACGTCATCCCAACCCAGTGCCAGTTTGGCAGCTAGACAAGACAATTCAAGAGAAGAATAAATCACGACCTTGAATGATGTCGTAATCCCCATCCCTATGTGGTAATGGGTTTTTTCCGGATGATGTCGCAACTAGAGAGCATATACAAGGCTCTGATTATGCACAATCAGGGGCCTCGAAATCCTCAGTTAGGGGTAACTCGCTATCCACCTCCGAATAATTCTACTAAAATTGGTTGTAAGGTATTGTCCGTCGTCATTCGCGGATGTAAGTATCAGCCGTGGAGATGATTAATAAAATGTTCTGGAGGGAGAGATACCTACAGTTTACAAGGAAGGGAATCGATTTCCCCCCACCAGAATTAGATGAGCCTGACATTTAGATGGAGTGCACACCGGTGTTTGAACCTCAATATTCTTAGCAGCACTAATGTGTATTAGAACGGTCGTACTTCCTGCACCCCACCATTTGGATGGTCAACAAGATATTTCTAGATCAGGTAGAATGTGTACCCGCATTTTTTCAAACATCAATCACTCTTACATCGGCCGTATAGTGACGCCTTCGACCATGCGAACATCGATGCAAGTATACAAATTAAAACGGCGTTCACACCGGGATTCGAACCTCAATATCTTAAGCACCCACTAATTCTGTTAGAACGGTCGTACTTCCTTCCGAGTGCACCCCCACCATTTTGACGGTCAACAAGATTTGTATAAACAATGTAGAATGTGTACCCGCATTTGTTCAAACGTCGATCACTCTATCACCGGCCATCGAGTGACGCTTTAAACCATGCGGCCAACAATGCAAGTATATAAAAATTAATATAAAATGCATTGTGATGGAAGATCGATACCCAAGGAGAACGTAAAAAAAAGGAAACCACCGTTTTATTCCTTTAGCTATATTTAGCAACAGTAACAATTTAATGTTCTCATCTATATTTTTACATGTGAGTAAGGCCAGGCCTCCACCGTGGTTCGGATAGCCACGTTAAACTGTAGTTCCTCACATTTCATCTCACAATCACCCTACCATTACACATTATCGTAAGTGCATAAAAACCGAACGGGTAGTAAGATGCGGTGCTAGTAGTAATATATAACTCTTACATTTATTCATAAGTAATATTGAATTTAATGTTCGCAACTATATTTTGACGAAATAATATATCACAAACAAATAAACAAACACAGACAAACACTTCCTTTTATTATTATAGATTCCTCTTCCATTAATATAATTATACGGGTATCCCAGATTGGCAGATCGGCCCGCAAGAGAGAAAACATATATAGGCAAGAGTAACAAGATCAAAAATCTCAATATCGAGATTTCTTCCCACTGCACCCCAATGAGACGCGAACCGAATCCTTAAGATGAACATGAGACCTGAGCAATATCTCACTGAACTACAGTCCTATTTTAATAGGAACAACTAGAAAAGCCACTAGATCTAATTTCATGTATTCATATATTAAGACAAATTATCTGCAGCAACCTATTTTGATATATTATCAATACATATTAAATAAAACCGAAACTGTAGTATTATTTTATAAATGTTGATTGAAAAAATTTGTATTTTCTAAAAGTCTCTTTGTATAAAAATGGACTCTAAAACAGTTGTTTTTCCACAGCGTTTTTATACTACTGGTTAGGGCTTTAATACACTTATTCCCCCGTCAAGTTAATCTAGTGCGAGACACGACTTGTAACCCGTGACCACCAATGTGTAAAATATTAGTGTTACTGTACTCATTTAACTATAAGAGGCTGAAATCCTAGACAAAATAGTCAAAACAAAACCTTCCAAGTGCTGGCATGGACTCAAACTAGAGTCCCTTAATGACCATGGGAATCGACCTGAATTAAAGACTTAATAGCCGCCCTCACGCGATATAACCGTGGGGGTTGTAGGATGAGGGGAGGGAGACGGTTGATTTGTGGAGAAGTCCCTTGTACCACTGTGGCACCGAACCAGCGACTGAACGTGAGAGCGGAGCGCACCGTATAACTCCTGGACCCTGGGGAGACAACCTCTCTGCCACAGATCACGCGCTCTATCCCTGAGACGCATGTCGTCAATAAGATTGGGGGAAGAGGGAGGCTAGTGAGGGGGAGCGACGGATCGGAATTGAAGAGTTAAACCTGACGATCCAAATCCCCGACGTCAGGTATGGGGATGGCTGGGGCCACAACGCGGTTCAACCTATCCTGGAATATAGGCCAATCCTCGCGTTGGTAGTTTAACAGTGGCGGCGCATCTGTCTGGATGGGAGTAAATCGCATAATACCAGTCACTAGAATTTGATCGGAGGAATAGGATCGATGGGTGACCTGAGGGGTCAAAAATGGCCTCCTCGTGGCAAGGATCAGGTCCAGGTAGTTGGGATGGTGTTAAGAGTGATCGGGTATGTATGTTGGCAGATGAAGATGGTGGATAAAAAGGCCGGTCCTGTCGACAAACCTCCTCAGAAACGTGTCACGCGCTTGAGACGCCACGCACCCATAAGGGACGTGCTTGGCGTTTAAATCACCCGCTATCACAACGCTAGCGTCAATAGTACTTAACACGGCCAAATAAGAGACAGACAAGACCACCGCAGGTGGACCGTAAACGCAAGTGAGTGTGATGGAGTATGCGGCACCCAGCCACCTTACAGTGACCGCCTCCAGGGACATGAGCCCCGGGACAGCCGTCTGGTGGTGCTGGAGTCCGAACCGTACCAACAAGGCTATGCCCCACCCCCACTGGTGACCACCATGGTCCACCCAGAAGACGGAGAAGCCCGGCACATGAAAGACGGTGTCTGCTCTTAACCACGTCTCCGTCAGGAACGCCACGTCTACCCCCATGTCGGTCATCATTTGGATAAGTTCGGTAATCCTGGGAACTAGCGATTTACGATTCCAGTCAAGTAGTTTGATCTCATCAATCAAATAAAGTCTGACACACTTCGGATAGGATTTTAAACTTCCCCGCCCCCCCTCTCAGTCCAGAACGGCCACGAAGCGTGTCAGGCACTCCTTAAGATAAGGACATTTCTCACAGATACGTAGGGGGCGCAGAAGCTCCCAGATCTCTGTGAGGGAGTGGAATAGGGGCTTGAAATCAGCGATCCCTGCTGAAGGAGGGTGAGGGGGCAGCCTGCCTCGCCACTGGTTGGACACCAGTGTCGTGGCACTAGCTCCTCCTCCAGGAAGACGGGGAAAGTCCCAGGAATTAACAAATGGGGGAAGTGCCAGATGATACATGGGCTTAGACGGTGGAGGTGCACCGACATCCATCCAGTGCTTGCGCGAATCGACGAACCGTTTGTGCACCTTGCAGACGCCGGCGTTTGCAGGGTAAGGGCCCCCGCTCGAAGCCCGCTGACGTGTGTGCGCCACCACATTTTACACACTTGTCCTGCCTGAAACACGATACTGAGGGGTGTCCAAACACTTGACTGTGGTGGCACTGCTGTGCCCGGTTATTCCTGTGGAAATACTCGAAAGTAACACGTACTTTCGAGATAACCGTCTCCTTTGATAATACTTGCAACTGCTGGCGTCCAACCAGAGTTACGAGGAACAAAGGAAACGGCTTTTCCGGCTGATCCTGGTCAGCAGCGCGCGCACCCAAACGTGTGACACTCCTCACCTAGTATCCATAGTATCTGTATAGTTCAGTCAATTACAAGTAAATGCTTTCCGCGGGTGTCCACAACGGGAGACCGTGGACCACAAGCCGCCCATCTCTCTCGCTGTCTAGTGGGAAAGTGTAGGGTTGATACCTCTGAGAGATGAGTCTTTCTAAAAGAATGGTTCTATCTTCCAGGGTGAAGACAGAGAACGTCACCCTGTTGGAGGACCATTTGATTCGGAGCTCACCCCTGAGTCCACGGCTGAGTGCCTTGGTGGCCGTGAAAGGGTTCACGTGGATATCTCCCTCGCACACTATTACCGGGACATTTAGGGTTGGTCTGGTTCCTGCCACCCGGTCGGGGATCCTTGGGGATCACACCCGAGCTCTGGGAGCCACCAGTGACTGAGGCACGGGTATCCCCGGGTGCCCCACCAGCAGCAGCTTGTGCCCCGGAGTTGGCGGCCTTCTTCCCAGGGGGAACCGGTGGTAAGGCCACCACTAGGAGAGTAGCTTGGGCCTCGTGCAAACGCTGGCCTGGTTGTGGCGTGTGCACAAAAGACGCTAACTCACCCTACCGGTACCAGCTGATGTTCCTCGGAGGTTGTAAATCCGGCTGGAGGAGAGAGAATTCTTGGCTGCCGAGTTCCTCGGTGGGTTCCTGCACTCCACATCCCGGCCCTTCCACTTGCCTGGTGTCCTCCTCATGCTCCTTTTGCTGGTGGAGGAGGTCGACGCCCCAGAACTGTTGGATGACGCCTCCATAGCCTCAGTGCTCCCTGCGAAGCTCCACAAGGAGGCTGGACGGCGTCTCCTGGCACCGACAATGAATCATTCCCCTCCTTCGGCAGGACGCTCCTCCTCCTCCTCTGACGAGTTGGCCACCTGTTCTGGGTGGGCCAACTTGGTGGTCCTGGGAGAAAGGGTGACGTCTTGGAGAGGTTTGGACACCACCGGGGGGCCCAGAGGTCCGTGAGGGGGGTCTGTATCAATCTCTTGAGTGATGGCTGCCGCGTTGGGCCTCTCCCTGATGGCCACCAGCCGATCCTAGATGGAGACGTGCAGGCATCTGTAGGAGTTAGTACCCATGTCTAAGGAGGCCTGGGTACTCTGGAGCCAGATATGGTGTGTGGTGATGGCCCCCACGCACCCCGTGGAGACACTGCTTGTGGATGTTGAAGTGGTGAACACCACCAACGTCGTGGCCAGATATGTCCTGGTGACGGGTGGGGTGGTGCTCTCCCGAGTCCTGGTCACCACACCCAGTGGAAGGTGGTGTATTTGCTGTGGCAATATGACGTCCCCTAAACGAACAGTCCCCACCCCAGAAGGGTGGGTAACTTTACTGGTAGACGTGAACTCAAGACGTGGACAATAACAGGATGAAGCGCACAAAAAGATTATTTAAAGAATACCACAAACGTTAAAATATGTCCACAAATACTCAAGATAACACAAAACACGATTTTGTACTAAAAAAGTGAAACGTTTACTCAACAGAAAAACCTACCTCACCCTATAGACTGGGTTTTGTTTTAGAACCTGTTTGAAACACTTGATACAGGTAGACAAAGTTAAATGGCGTAGTGTACTTACTATCTTTCTCGGGCGCACAAAACTATGAGACCAGCTCCGAGTGCAGGACAAAGAGTGAGTCGCGATTTATTGTGGATTCACGTTAATATGTACACACACTTTGTTGAACGTTTGATGAACTTTTGACGAACGTTGACGTATTATTGATGAACTTTAAATGAACATAGACTAACACTGATAAAGACGGACTAGAAATATATTTGACGTGTAATAGAGATTATTATAGCTCTCCCGAAATAATCAAACAGCCAGAAATACGTAATCAAGAAAACGGTCGTGAAAGCCTATGTAAAAACAAAATTATACTTGAAAAAATGTATGTCATTATTCCATTATTTAAGATTATTGATTAATATTTTTACCTATCACAGTTTACAGTAGTCTGTAGCTACTAACAAAATTGAAACGCTTTTCTTTCAATCTTTTGAATTTTGTAAGTATGATTATATTTGAGTTCTTATTTGTCTGCAACATTACTCTTTGTAACCTCTGAATAAAATGCAGACCCACTTCAGTGGCCACATGGTCTAACGCGCTAATCTCGTTTTGGTACGACTGCCGAAGACGGGGAGATCGGGGCTCGATCCTGGTCAACATCGCCGTAGCCAGCCAGTAATTTCATTGAGGGGGGTGGGGGGTCACATCCCCCAATTGCCAGCTAGAAGCTCTCTGAAGTGATTTTTATGGCAAAATAACCCCCTAACTGCCGGAAGATAGGAAAAATCTATATATTTAAACACCTTCAGAAGTTTTCTAAAGTGTTTTATAGTAACATAACCCCCTAATTGCTGAAGGCAAGAAAGAATTCTAGATACTAAATACCTCTAGAAGCTCTCTGAAGTGCTTTTTACGGTACACAGCCCCTAAGTTGTACTGGTACATTAATTTAATTTTGATATTGTTTCAACCATTAAATTAATAAAGCCATATATATTTTGTTCATCAGATATCGGAGGGGGGGGGGGGGGTGAACTCTCAAAATTCCCCTGACTATGGCCTTGCTAGTCGGGTGCACTGAGGATGGTTTTCCCTAAATGGCTTTACACTTTCCCTCCACGCAAATAAGGGTGTATTTCCTCTAAATTAAGCCTTTCTCATCCCTAGCCCACTAGTGTAACTAGTACATAAGTGTATAATCCGAACGGTTAGTAAAAGGCGTGGCTAAAAAAAATGCTGAAATATTATATCATGTTAAAAAGGATTTTCTTTAGATTTTAGTTAGTACCTTTTTTTTTAATTTTACCATACAAGTCCATAACTACTATTTTAGCTATTATTATTATTATTATTATTATTATTATTATTATTATATATTATTATTATTATTATTATTATTATTATTATTATTATTATTATTATTATTATTATTATTATTATTGGTGACCTGGTGGTATAGGGGTAAGGTGTCAGATTTCTGTATTGGGGGTCCGGGGTTTAATCCTCGGTCCCTGCACAGATTTATCTGATTGCCAAACCCTTCCTTCACCTCTGACAAGACGTGTATTAATCACAACTTGTGAATGTGTGGAATGCCAGGCCTCCACCGTGGTTCGGATCCCACCTGTAGGTCCTCCATTTCATCTCACAACCACCCTACCATTACACATTAGCGTAAGTGCATATAACCCGAATTATTATTATTATCATTATTATTATTATTATTACTATATATCACATGAATTTGGTGTGTAACCAGACCGGGTAGTAAAACGCGGTGCTGAAATAAATTACATAACTTTGAGCGAGCATCCATTTTTTAAAGTGTTTAATCCCTTACTTTTCTTTCCACCAACAGTCAAACGTATACTTCCTTTTCTTGCCACTCTCCTCAAATCACAATACCTCACAGGAATCAGTGTAAAAAAACACTCCTTCAGCGCCTCAAGAGAGCTGTCACTCTTTAGAAGGAATGGTGGCCATGTTCATTCAACTTATAGTGCCAGTCTGTCAAGTGGTTGATCAAAGTATCCTTCCGCGCCAACAAGAACAGATGGATCACGAAAACCGTAGATGGCGCTAGCTACCTGACAGGTCTTTCGGAAAATAATACTTTTGGAAATGTAAGTTTTCTCGATAACAAGTGAAATTATTATGTAAATATTTTCAACCCCCCTTCTAAGATAATGTGTCAATGTTTATTTTTATTGTTACATTTTCTTATTTTTGCCATGCAGTCGGCAGTTTTCTATTGAAAAATATCAATATTATCGATATTTGATCAGTGTTAAAACTATAGGGGAGATGTTTCTATAAAAAGTATAAGTTAATCAACATGCTTCTATTCTTGAACAAACCGTTTTCGAAAAGAAAATGGCAAAACCATAAAAATTCTTCAAGGTAACCGTTTGTTCTCAAGGCTTTGCGTTTCCACGCCAAATGAAAAGGGCTAATCGCCTTAAGAAATAATTGTTAACAATAGTAACGTGTGTCTTAGCTAACTAACAAATGGCTATACAACCATCCTTATTACTATCAGTAGTTGGTACACGAATGAATAATTCCTTCTTTATGATTCTTTTTTATTATTTATTTTAATTATATTTAGTATTTATGAAGGGTTTTGGCTAAGTTATTTTATACAAATAGGGATTTAGTCCTTATACTATATTAGAAAAATCAGAATGGAAAACAAATAGAGCTATCAATTATTTATGAACATAATATTTAGATACTTGTTGAGAGCAAAATACAGTGTCTATATGGTCTAGCACTAGGTATAGTGTTATATGATATACTAGCATTGAAGTACTCAGCTTTACTCTGCACTGTATGCTAGGCTACTGAGCTTCACATGCTACAAAATATACAGTCTCCCTTTTTTCTAGTAAACCTCTTCACAAATTATCCACTTGTATTATTAATATATACCTCCATCAATTACTAACCGACTGCCGACTCACCATTTTTCCCTATTAACATTTATTTGAACAGTCCTCTGTTAAGATAAGGTGGACTCCAAGAGATCAACACACACGAAGCGGCCACGCGCTTCCTGATGAAGAACACTCCAATTTACCGACAGAACGTTTCCAAAGATGGAGTGATTAGCATGTAGCTGGGCTGGACTCCACACGTGTGCTGGCTCGATTTGAGACACTCCCTAGTGGTAGAGAGGATCATATTATCCAGATTCCAAAGCACACTTCCACATGGATGCACATTGGAAATCACGCAAATCATATGTTGATCAGCTCACAAAATGTTTCTTACATAATAATACCTCAAAATTTCACAAACCTTCCAATAATATGTATTTAAAATACATCATCATCATAAATAAGACCTGAAGATGGTGTAACATCTAACACCAATACATGTCATAAAAGACTCAAATAAAGAAAAGGGAATAAAATAATAACAAAGAAGATTTAATTTTATCATTTATTACTCCTTACCAAATAAATATGAACTTTAATAAAAAAAAATCTTGGGTGGACACAATGTAAGGCCTTACACACGCTGCTATGTTCTTTGTCCCCCATCTCGCCCCCCTTCACCTCTGCTCTAGCCACTTTTCATGTATAAGAGATGTTCAACTAAGGAAGAAGGAACTCACAATCAAATCTTAAACACAGCTTTCCAAATACTAGGGGAAAAAAAGCCTTCCTCTACCCGAGAACCAGTGCTATCATTGTTTACATTTCACTATCACTATCAAACAAAATAATGTAAGCTACTTACATACCCAATTCACTGGTTCCACCTTATGGTAAAATTACTATCAATAAAAAAGTGGTTAAGAGTCATGATTGTGACTTGGTACTCAAGCATCAAGTCAGCCCTTTACTCATTCACAGACCAGACGACATTACTGTCTCTGGCAGGTTTGTGATTTGGGACTCAAGCATCAAGTCAGTTCTTTACTCATTCACAGACCAGACGACATTACTGTCTCTGGCAGGTTTGTCATTTGGGACTCAAGCATCAAGTCAGTTCTTTACTCATTCACAAACCAGACGACATTGCTGTCTTTGGCAGGTTTGTGATTTGGGACTCAAGCATCAAGTCAGCCCTTTACTCATTCACAGACCAGACGACATTACTGTCTCTGGCAGGTTTGTCATTTGGGACTCAAGCATCAAGTCAGTTCTTTACTCATTCACAAACCAGACGACATTGCTGTCTCTGGCAGGTTTGGGATTTGGGATTCAAGCATCAAGTCAGCCTGTAGCATGTAAATCATAGAGATTAACATGGCTACAATCGAAGGTTAATATTCCAATAATTTACCAAAAAATAAGGACTTTTGATAAATACTGTGGCAGATATCTTAGACGAGGATTAATAATGTCATATTTATGAATAAATGCTCATATACATTCCGTGTACCAGTGGATGGTTCCTGATAATTTTCACATGGACTAGCCATGCGGCCTGCAAGAAATAGTTTAAAGGACGTCTATATTATAATTTCTCATAAAACTAATAACTCAGTTTAAACAACATAATTAAAACATTTATTATTTGGAGAGAAGATGCGTGTATATCGACTCACCCTATCAAGATGTTGTTGGATTTGGTCACCTCGTGGTTGAAGAAAATCTACCAAACATGGCGGTCCGATCTCAGTCACGCATGCTTACCATCTGTTCAATAGAGGGAGACACGGGAGTTCGAGCCAAGAACCCTCAGCGTTCCAAGCGATCCTGCCGGTAAGAGTGGGAAACTAACCTTACCCTTACCCCTCTTCAAGTTTTCTTACTTCCCCTCCCTATCCCCCTACCTTTATTCTTTCTCTTCTTTCTCTGTCTATCGTCCTGTTGTCTGTTCCGTTTGAGTTAGGAATTGAGAGCGTATATAAGCCCGACGCCTCAGTCACTAAACACAGCACTTTCAGCGTCGAAGGGAAGACATCTACTAGACCTCTCGTCAAAAAAAAAAAAGCCGCGCTGACCATGGAGTATGGGTCGTCGGATCCATCGCCGAAACGGCTTGAAGAAAGAAAATTCTACTAGACCTCTCGACAAAAGGCAGTACTGACCATGGAGTATGGGTCGTCGGATTCACCACCGAAAATGGCCTGCAGGAAATACTTCTAACACTTAAGTACTCTGACTTTGTCATTAAGTCCGTTGGACTTTAAATCTAGTTTATTGAAACTAACTAATACATGTCTATTTAGACATGATTAATTCTCTTTGCATTATATCTTAAAAGTCAAGAATGACTTGTGTTTTATTTGTGTCGATAGCGACCTTCTTTGTTTGATAAGTTATTATGTGTCAAAATGACAGTAACCTAAATTTGAGTCTTGCTCACTTCCAAGTAGCTATGTTTAATTGGTAAAAGTTTGAAAGTGTCATTATGACGCTAAGTAATTCGCGAGTCCCTCAGACGAGCAAATATGTTTTGCTGCATCCATATGATGCAGTCTTAAAATTATAAGCTGTTTGCTTTCTTTGTGATTACGTCTTAGTTATGAGACTTGCTGAACTCCACAAGTTCCATTTAACCGATGAGTCCTTTTATGACGCCGTGGACGTCTTGTTCATTTGTCTAGATATGATGGCTAAAACCAGGCTGCCTGCATCGTTCTAAATCCCAGTTGGGTTATATAATTGTCTTTGTGTGTCGGGTTGTTCAAGCAGTCACTCTCTAAGTGCAGTATTAGCTTAGGTGGGCAACCCGTGGAAACTCCTTTTTTCATAGTGGGGTCCGAGTAGATAATATATTTTGGTTATTTAACCCTTTGGACTCCTATTGAGTCTGTGTAGGTTATTAGTGTTTTTCTGATTCATTTGGTTAGTACTATTGATTGCATTGGCAGTACCTATAGGGAAAAGGGCCAGCCATAGTACCAGTTAATTGACAGCCTGTTTTGTAGCCATCATCACATCATGTACGAATCTTTCAATATTTTTGTTATTCATTCCCTAACCACTCTTTGAGCAAAATTGTTTAAAGCCCATGTGTGTATCTTTTGAAATATTTGTATAGTAACCGTTTAATTTTCTCCAACAGAGTATAGAGCCGTAGTCTGGGTCCTGCCCAGCTCTCGCGCCTACTGAGAATGTACCCTATGTTTAAAGGATCAACTGAATCCCACCAGTCAAATTTGTTAACCTTACTCTTTCATTGTAAACATTATTTAGTTTACTGTTTTTGAATAAAACTTTTATTGTTCATTTCATTATTCAATTACTTTCAATACCTAAACAGTTCAACCTAATGTAACGTATCGAGTAATTGTACAACCTGCAATAAAATTGTTACAAGCCCTTTACTCATTCACAGACCAGACGACATTGTTGTCTCTGGCAGGTTTGGAAAGGGCAACAGCCAAATGGTGGCAGAAGGAACTTATCATTGCCACAACCAGGGAACACCTCACTCAGGAAAGCGACGAAGGGGGATCCGATAAGGCAAGTTATTGCTTTTTACAAATTATATTTCAATTTAGATTTCAGAACTTAAATAAATATCCAAATTCCTTTTATAGTTTGTTTAGTTATTAATTTTCTTTTCACTTTGTGAAGATTTTAGCTGAACTCTTTTTAAGTTCTTGCCTATGTTATATATTTAGTCACCTTGAAATGTTTGTAAATTATGAACATAATTATTTTATGACAGCCTAGCAAGCCGGTAATGGAAAAAATATGGCTTGTATAGAAAAGTGACCCAAGCCATATGCTGGAAACAAGCATGGATGTAAAGTAAAAAGATTAGGTTATTTGGAAATAAAGCTTAAAAGTTATCCATTTCAAATGTTAGTGAATTACCACGATCCAATTTCAGTTCCCAGTTCAAAATAACGTTCCAAAATATAGCCCGTATTGAAACGGGGCTCGTTTTACAAAATTAGAATGTGGTGGATAAAAACTCCCAAGATTTTATTTTTGGCGGCCGATCCCACAAATCACAAGTCCCATAACCGCAAGTCTCATGGCCGCAAAACCCACAAATCACAAGTCCCATAGCCGCAAGTCTTATGGCTACAAATCCCACAAATCACAACTACCATAGCCGCAAGTCTTATGGCTACAAATCCCACAAATCACAACTACCATAGCCGCAAGTCTTATGGCTACAAATCAAACAAATCACAAGTCCCATAGCCGCAAGTCTTATGGCTACAAATCCCACAAATCACAACTACCATAGCCACAAGTCTTATGGCTGCAAATTCCACAAATCACAACTACCATAGCCGCAAATCCCACAAGTCTCATGGCTGCAAACCCCACAAATCACATGTTCCATAGCCGCAAATCCTATGGACGCAAATCCCACAAGTCCCATGGCCGCAAGTCTTATGGCTGCAAATCCCACAAATCGTAAGTCTCATAGCCGTAAGTCTCACGTAGTCTGGGTAACTATTGCTCAAGTCTCATGACAGACAGACAGACATACACACTCTTAATTATATTACTATAGGCCTACAATTTGTTACTTAGGTCTTAGAATGTGATGTTGATCATAGTGTCTTAAAAAACCTGAAAATTAATGGTTAACTAACTGTACAATTAATATTCTAGTTATTTTTATTTATCACTCTAAAATGATGTAGTCGTAACTAACGTAAATATGATGGTGAGCCAGTTCTTTTGGCGTTATTTTAAGAAACGGTTACATTAAAGACAAAGGAAAGTTTTGCAAAGAAAAAATATACTGAACCATGAAAAATACCTTGAAAGTAACCTCTCTTCACTAAGGGAATTTTAATCCTAGGTTTAATCCGTTTTCTCAGTGCAATATTCCTATTTCAAGGAAAAACGAAAAGAATTTGGCCGAGTTAATTAGTTGAATAAATGTTATTTTTCATCAATTTTATTTCAGCTTGAAAACATTCCACGGCAAAAATATTCCAATCCAGATATCTGCTATGGTAAATAGAATTGCCTTTGAAGTGCCCCTGAAGTGTTGCACAGGGAGTACTTTCTACCCAATGTTACACATGCAGCAGAAATATGGACATTGAACGTAAGAGAGACTAGGAAAGTGGAAGGAACATGTTAGCTGTAACAAGGAGAAACAGGATTAGGAATGAAGTTATCTGGGAAAGAGTTGGGGTAAAGGGAGTACATGAGATAATAGAGATGGGTGGAGCAGATAAAACAAGGCGTGTAAATGAGAGGAGAAGAATGGAAGAAATAAAAGAAGGAAAAATGTATGAAGAATAGAGGAAGATGGAGGCGCTTTATTAAACTGACCCGGCCACAAGCTGGAAACAGTTGATGGTGATGATGATTATGATCCAGAACTAATGGAAAGTTAAGACGTATATCAATCGTTGTGAAACTAATTTATTAAAACTATTTACTGCATTTATTATTAGAACGTGTACAATATAAATGTACTATAAATCAGATTTCTTATATAAGAAAACAAATTATAAATATTTTCAAATTTTCTTCACATTTATAAATAAAAGACGGTAAAATTTAAATAAAACACTTGATTTATATTATATACTGTGTACTCATAATGAAATTCATTTTCAGAAAAATATACAATAAATTATGTACAGTACAGCATAATATTTACAATAAATTTATTTTCAATATGTGAAAAACATTTTGGTATAACAAACACAATCATTGCTAAAAAGTGCTCACAATATACAATTAATAACATTTGTATATATAATATTAACATGCAAATACATATTTAATACAAAGCATTTAAATTTAAAAAAGTTGCGATAAAATTTATTAAATATTTTACAATAAATAAATACAATAATATTAATATATGTAGTAAAAAATTGTATACAAGAAATATTGTGATGCTTAACAATAAGAGTATAAAGTGCATTTGATTTTTTTTTCTTATTTTAAATTTATTTTTGTTTAATATTTTATTTGACAAAGCTAATCAAAGGCATCAATAAAACACATTGAGCTGTTTAATAGCTCTCTTTTCTGTTTACAACCATACAACGAAGCATTCGTACGTTCACGAAACATTCAGTCAACTTTAGATGATACATTTGTTATACTCAAGGCAAGTTTAGAAGTGCGCTGGCATAAGTACATATTAGATTGTGTTCTTTCTAATTAGCTAGTCAAAGCTTCAAAAGAAAGTTTAAAATATATTTTATTTATTTAATTATTATAAAGTACTCACTAACAACGCACAATTTCCAAACATTAATGGCACAACCAATACAGTCCATAATTTTTTCTGAACACTTTTACATAAACTAGACAGTTATTTATGACTCTGATATAGTTTGGACCAAAATATTTCAAGATGAATATATATAATGAAAAAAATATATATTTTTTTAAAATAGCAATCAAGAAAAATGTGATCCTCTAGTTTTAAGCAAAGATGAAATCCATTAATAAATAATTTGAACTTTGGATAGAAAGAATTGTACGTTTTACATAATACAATAACTAAAGACATCATTCTAATATAGTCCATATTAGAATCGGATATTTAAATATAATCTATTGGTATAAAAGACAATATTCCATAGTTTAAAAAAAGAGTTAAGTCTTTAATAAAACCAAAAAATTATTACATTCACAATTATCAATTCAAAACATTGTTTTGTTTTCGAAACAAGAACATTTGATTTAAATAAAAGCTCAACTTTTATTACAGTACATTGAATTCCAAGCCCAATTTAGTAGACTAGAGACTATATTTAAATTTTGATTGTAAAAAAATAATAATTTCGATTAAATGATGAGATAAATTGGTTGCTAAGATTTTACATTTTTTGAAAAAATCTAAAATCCTTGTTGCAAAAAAAAAAAAAAAGCGATACAGCCATACAGCCATACCTATTCAATTATTATTAAAACTCTATGTCAAAACATCGAAAGTAATAGAAAATATTATTTGTAAATATAATATTAACATCTTAGTATATTTTTATTTTTTACGATGCTGTTAGATAATTTAACAAAATAATATTATATCAAAAAGTAGAAATAAATGTGTCTATAATTCAAAATAAAACCCTTTATCTTATTTTTTAAACAATGTTTAGAAAAATATTGTTTTTTATGGTTTAGCATTAAAAGTTGCTCTCAGACGATATAGAACAAACATCAAACTAAGAATATATTACTATAATATAACTCTGTCACCAAACAAACCACTTAAATAAGCGGTGTCAGCACGATTTGTGGGACAAGGCTGAGTTGTTTCCTTGTCTAGCTCTATCTTTAATCTAAATCTCCACTTATAGCCACACCTCATTTAGTGTTCAAATAATTACTCAATTAGTTGTATATATAAATGGCCAGCCCTGACTTTGCATACCACTTCATATATATTGTGGGATTTAATTTACAATTATTGAAATCAATCATGAAACCAAGTGAAGATTCCAGTTAACATAAAATAATCACTAATACTCTATCAAAATTATTATTAATTTTATGGAATTAAAGACATTCTAGACCTAATGTTTCATTGCTTCAATTTTACCTAGATAACATAAAATAATGCATTGATTGTTTGAGTGGTGTCAAGATATTATATCTGTCAAACAGATCTCGTGGCAGATTTACTGGTAGATTAACCTAGACCTCGTACGTAACAAATTGATGTTTATCTACATTTTTCATTTGAAAAAGGGAGATTCAGATTATTTAAAAAATAATTGATTTCCATTTCGTTTGTATTTTTTAAGGATAGGAAAACCATTTCACCAGTATCAATATCTTCACTATGGTCTCAATATTATACTCAAGTACATAATTTACTCATCAATAAAGATGTATAACTTTGTAGAATCTAGAAAATATATTTTATCCCTCATATCAACTATGTAATTTACCATAGAACTTTACTTGACAAACCGAGCTCTGACGCTATTTTTAATTAACACTTTTTTTAGCTTATTTCCACTATCAGTTGATCAAAGCGTTTTCTCTATGAATCCTTTCTATAATAGTTATAGAATTAGATTTCACACATAAATATGTTCAGATAATTAAGAATATGAGATTGAACATTATCTAACACCCTGGGCTATAAGTCCAACTAAAGAGTTCACTATTTACTTTATAGATAAATCTTACTATTATGTTTCATTACTGTCATCATACTAACAACTAAGCTTAAAATTAACTCGGGCTATAATAATCACTTTAAAATGTTAAAACAAATTGAAATGACTCAATCTAACACTATAACGTTATTCTACCCTTACCTGAATCTATTCAGAATGGGTTTCTGTACTAAGAGCTGACACAGCACGTAGCTTACAGTGCTGATTAGGAAAACCGCAAGGGAACTGCCAGTACCGATCATCATACTTTAGAGCGTCAATAAATAATCTTCAAAAATAACCTGTCTAATTAAACTGTACCATAGCCACAAGATGTCTTTGAATAGAGCAAACAATATTAACATTAATAGCACATTGTTGTTTTTTATTCCAGTAAATAGTTCCATTTCCATATTTTAATAAATGAGCACAATTTAGTTGGTAGAAAGACTGTATCAAAGAGATAGTTGGTGTGATAATACTACATTGTTTTATAAAATATAACAAATACACAACAATAAATATTAATGTCATACGAAGTGTATAAATCGTTTGACAATAAAATAGTATTTAGAATATGAAATTTTTTGTGATATCTTCGCAAACACATGAAAATCAACAATTAACAACTTCAACCCGTGTCTATTATTAATTTAAATAAACTCTTAAAAGTAAAAACATATTGTTTATGTATATATTTAAATTTGGTTTTATACTTATTTTCTTTACAACTTTTATAATTTACATTTTGTATTCCCTTAAAATACTTACTAACGAATAACAACACTTTGAACGGATAATAAGGGAGGCCATAGTGTTATCTGTTAAGGTTAGGCTCATATCGAAGTGTGAACTCAATTTACCCCGTAAGGAAGCAATCCTTCCTTCACTGATTGCACTATGGCCCCTTCTCACTGGCTTCACCATAGTGGATTTTGGCCACCTATCTTTCAAGAAAAAACGGAGGGTATCAACCATTATTATTTAGTGAATGACTTTATATAATAAAGATCCTACTTACTTGAAATATTAAGAAGTATCTTAAGAATATATTTTTAAAATACCTAAAATACTTTTGGATATTTCAAGCAAACATGATTTTTAGAGCTTTCAAGAATTTAATAAAGTAAACACTATACTAAATCATGTAGCAGTATTTATTATTTACATAGGTACTATGCATTTGAAAATATTTGATTTGTTATAAATGACAACCAAGATTAAATAATGTATTAAATCCGTAAATATATAAATAATTTATAAAATTACACTAGTAACTAGATTGTGAAATTATTTTCTTACTTTAAAATCAAGGGTTATGCTATTTTGCTTAGTCTTAAATGTATTTAAAAGTGTGGATAAATTATTAATATCATTTTTAACAAAACAAATTATTCAAAAAGGCAAACAACATCTAAGATTCCAATTATTGGAAAATAGAGCATCAACAAATATCTTCCATTTTTAAATTAGAGGCTAAAATATACATTATTTAAATTGATCGCTTATAATAATAAACATTAAATTTAATCAATGTAATATTAGCTAAAGAAACTAATACAAAATAGTATTGGAATTATTAGGATAAATGACAAATTAACCAAAATATTACACAAAAGTGTATTTATTCAGTTTTATGATTTTTAATGTGAAAGAAAAATATCCAAAGATCTTTGAATATGTTTTAAATCAGAGCAGACAATAAAATAAAGTACTTTGGTTTAAACATAGCTTATAACTTTTATTTATCAATAAATTAAAATTATTTGATTGTTTTGAATTATTGTATTCCTTTTAACTACCAAATTTCCAATTGCTAAAATGTACTATAAATATATACTAACCAATTATATATTATATTTGAAATCATCTCATTTATTTCCTTTGATGTATTTGAGTAATATTATTTTTTATTTTAAAATTACTTTACAATATGTAAATAGGTAATGATAATTTAACTATAAAAGCTTGAACATAAATTTGTAAACAAAAATGATTAAAATATCAGTTTGGTGTAAGATTTAGAATATTTTGAGCCAAAAATTATACCTATCTTTATAAATAAATCTGAAGCTGTAAACATCTTAGTTTTAAAAAAGCATTGGAGCAATAAAGTTTTAAATCCAGAAATGAATTATTGCTTAGTTTAATTTAGAGTAGCCAAGATAAATTTGTATTACTATTCAACTAAACTTTACTGATGTAAAAAAAAATCCGACCCCTCTGTTTGATAAGTTCAGTAGGATATAAAAAAATCAAATTGAACATACTTTGGTAGCTAACTTAAATTTTATTTGAAATTTTGGATATATATTTGGACGAGCAAATCGATTTTCTTAAACGATAAGCAAGAAAGATTATTTATATTTATTTATTATTATTGCCTAAATTTATTTTGCACACTAAATTTTTTAACTTATGATGATAGTAATAATAATAATAATAATAATAATAATAATAATAATAGTTTTCATAATAATAATAGTGATAATAGTATAATTAAGATAAGTATTTGTTTCTGAGACTAATAGATGCTATTTCATCCACAATTTAAAATAGATTTTTATGATGATAATAAACAATAAAAAGTTTTGATCAATTGAAATGAACTAATATAATATATTTGTTCAAAAATATAGCCAAGAATAAATTTAATTTTTTCGTTATTGTGACACATTATCGTAAGTGAATTACATTTTTATTCTAAAAGGTTTATAAAATATTTTATCAAAATATTCGAAACTAAATTTGGTGTTTTAATAAAATTCAAGTTTCTCATTTTCAAAATATTATTGGTATTTTATTGCCAATTTAATTTATATTATTTCAAATGTTGTCGGCGTTTAAATTCTTACTATCCTAAGTGAACACTTAAAAAAGAAAGACACTAAGGTTAATAAGTGTGTGTTAATTAGCTTACGTTATAACCATTTTTAGCTATAGAAAATAGGACAGGTGATGATAGATTTAAGGGATAATATTAAAATGATACTGTTTAGCTTTTGATTCATAGATTATTTAAGGAAAACATAATTCTTTAAAATGATAGAAAACCATTAAACTATAATATCATATTTTCTTGAATAAAACATTTTAATTTTTAGCTGTAGTTTTATTTAGTTACTACAATCTATTCAATTTTTAAATTTATAAATATATTAAATATACATTCTTGAAATAAATTGTATCAATTTAAAAATGTGCACTACAGTTATTATAAATTATATAGGAATGCCATTTAATGTATTTATTGGTTTTCTATGAATTGCGATTTTAACAGAATACAAATTAAGATTTATTTTAATTATAGTATCGAGAATAATGCATTTAAAAATGTGTTTATTAAAACAGTTATTTGAACTATATTTGTTAGTACTTTTGAATATAAATATAAACATAGTCCAACTATCCATTATTCAGCCTTTGTCCTTTGTTATCTATCCTAATGAAGTAGGACTTATGATGGGTAGCTTTCAGGAAAAGTACACACACTTGACTAGTCAAGTTAGGGGTCAATGGGGTGCATGGAAAAGTAGTGTATATGATAAATAGTATATAGATACATTCCGTTTAACTTTATCACTCTGACATTTTACATCATGGATCAACATTATAAGCTTTACAGTAGTGGCTTCATGTCTTGGGGTAAACGTCTACATTTCCTGTCTACATAAACTTAACCTTCCCACTACTGACAACTCATGACCTAACTGCTGACTTGAGTGTGTGCCTTCAAGCCTTGGTTACACCCACCAAGTTATTTTAAAGTTTACAGTAACATAAGTAATCTAGTTTAACATAATGGAAATAATATTTAATCCATTATTAAACAATTAATTTAACTAATGTACCTACTGATGATTGTTAAATAGCTGCAATTTTATGCTGCTGTTTTTACATCTTTGATTTTTTCATGTTTAGTAAAATTATATTCGGAGAGTAGGTTAACAATATATTTATCATTTTGGGAAGTTGATTTTTAAATAAATCGCATATTAATTAAATTTGCCTCTAAATTATGAAAAACTTATCTAAATAAAAATCTATGTGATGTTTTTACTAGTTTATGTACCGGTATATAATTCTTATTGGTTATTTATTATAGCTCATAGTTTATAAATGTATAGAATGGATCCAAATTAGATTGATATTAAAGGTTAGACAGATTACTCTCAAAGTATATTGGATGGATAGTTATTTAAAAATACACGTTACTTTATTTCATATGAATTTTAAATATTGAAAAAAGATAATTAAGTGAGTATTAAAATGCTTTAATTTATTACAAAAATACCTGATAAGTAAAAATAATGTTTTTTAAATCCCATAAGGCAAGTTTTAAGCTACATCACTTCTCAATTTGTTTTATTAAAATTGATTAAATAATATATAACAATTGAATGTACAACAAAATGTCAGTAAAAATTATATTAATTTTAATAATTTATAGATAATATCTACCTTAAAAATTACTTAAACGCATTTTAAAATTTGTCTGAAATCTAACAATCATAATTTGGATGAATTTTAAAATTATCTAGTATAGTAACTGTCCTGCAGCCACTAAAATTTAACAAATAAAATTAATGCAAAATTAATATACTTTTCATTGATCTTCATAGCAAGCATATTGCTATGATAAATGTAACTTGAATATATACATATAAATTTAATAAGAGTAGTAAGCCCCTTTTTAACTAGAGAAACTTTTGTCAAATGTGTATTTGATTCAAATATAAATAGAACTAATATTAACTATAAGATTCATGAAAGAAATTTGATCTTAATTTCAAACCAAATTAAATATCCTTATTGTGTTACAAATAATATTTAACCTTAAAACCGGATATTTTAATAAACGAGTAATTTAAAAATAAGCCAATACCACATCTACTCGTATATTTAAAGCACATTATTTCAGATTTAAGCACATAATTTTATAAATAATAATTGTAATGAGATATATTATTTAAATTAAAACTAAGTGAAACTAACACAATTGGAATCTATAAATATTTACTTAAAAATTTTGAACCAACTTTTTTTTTTGTGAAAATTAATAATGGCTGTATTTACAAAGAATAGATGGAGTGAGTATAAAATAAATTATAAACATTAGAATTCTAAGAAAAGTCCGGGAATAATTAATCTAGAAAATATAGTTTTACGTCAAAGGAAGCTTGTATTCTAATTTTAGACTTGTTAGTGAAAATCTCAGTTTTCCTGGGTACCTTTAGCTATCAAACTAGCTCCAGAGGGTTAAACATTCCCATGGTAGTTAATTTTGGAATCACTTAAGAATAAACATTTTTTCTAAAAAAATATTTATCAATGGTTTGTCTGTATTTTTCAAGGTTATGTTTAGTAAGCACTTGTAGGCATAGTATTATTTTATTTAAGTAATTATTGAAAATTATAATTTTTGTTGAATGAAAGTTGAATATTCTCAAATTATGAATTAAAGTGTAGTTGGGTCTATGTTCTATTTCAATTTACACTATTCTGCCAGATCCAAAAATATGTTTATAATTTATACTGACTGCAATATAGTTGGTATATTACAGCCATAAAGGCAATTCGTTTTAATTTATATAATTCTGTGTCCATAAATATGGAAACGTTACTATAACAGTTAAACTTTGTATTTATAATTTAATGATGGCATTGATAAATAGTTCATTTTCCACATTTATTATAGAGATTTAGATAATACCGTTTATAATAGTGACCACCTCATAGATTTAAAAACAAAATAGCTACAGTTTGTATCTACTATTTGATAGACTTGTCCAGGTAAAATACTTCCTTAGTATTAGATCTGTTCTTGTATAAAGTAAATCAATATTTTAATGTGGACCAGTTCATTTTCATATTACCAATACTAACAGGGTTGTACTGTGTACGATACACAAGGCTTTCTACTCTTATTTCATCAACTGAGGGGATGTTTGGCGCAGTTAGCCAACTATTAATATTCAGCTTAATAAATAATTTTCATCTTTTGGTCCTGAATGATGAAAAATATATTGCTTTGAGCAGCTTTGGCATCTTGTGATAGTAAGACAAGTTATTACCAATAATAAGGATTTTTCAACAATTTATATTATTCACAGTGAAATACAAAATGTCTTATATAATCTATTAGTTCAATATCAAAATGAGTATGAATACGTTTTCATACATATTAATGTCAATGAGTCGTTGTAATGGTGAGTACAGTTCTCTTTAAATGCTAAGAGCTAGTGACACTTATTTTGTTAAATTAATATTTCTAAAACTACTTATTTATCAATAAATTTAGAGTAGATTAAATTAGAAAAAACTATAATTTTATCTTAATTTAATATGTTTTGTGTCACTTAAATGAAAAAAAATGTTTACAATGTAATTATAATATTTATATCATCCCAGTACTGTAAACTAAAAAGATTTAATTTATAATGCTGCTTACTAAAAGTATAATTCAATAAAAATTATTTATCATAATATAATGTAAAATCAATGTCACCAGTCCTTATCCTTGTGATCACCACTTTCTCTTTGTGCCCCATCTTTTTTTTAACAGTTCAGAAGTTCAGATATAGAATAAGACATTATTTAGTTATGTACATTCAATGATTTTTCTAAAACATTTCATATTCTCCTGCACACATATGCATAATCATAAAACATTGATAAAATATTATTTTCATTCATATTAAAAGCACAAGCAATAATGATCCTCCTATATATTGAATATATATATATATATAAACAAATATATATATTTATGTGTGTGTGTATTTAAAAATATATTAATGTATTTAAATAAATAAATATTTAAAAAGATTTGACTAAAGATAGAAATGAATAAATATATTTCGATTTAGTAAACTGCTATATACTATGAGTGTCCCTTAATACACAAGAAATAGAAAGACTCAGTATTTAAAAACTGTTTGTACCTTATATAATAAGTGTTTTTTGTAGCATTACACATAATTTAGTTTGAATATTTGTTTGTATGGACTTTAAAATTATTTTAGTCAATAGCACAAATGAGACATCTTATCGTTTATCTGTTGATGGCAAGTCAAGTTGACCTCCCCAAAGAGTGAACACATGCTTCATTTATTATATTAAAGATTTGTTCATCTCAATGATGACTAAGGGAGTACTCACAACAAACTTTCATTTTTAAAACATTGTATTGTATCTCTGTGATAATTTTAGTGTTCATTTAAAGATAACGCCCTCAAAATATATCATTATTTCATTTAATTAACTATATTGTGTTTATGTATTTTAGTTACTCAAATGTGATTATCAAAATACTTTTATTCAGTAAAGGAATTGTGGGATGGTATTTATTTCCTAAATATATAGGAAATTTATTTAGCTAAAACAAATTGATACAAATGTAGTTCATCTTATTATACTAAGATTATTATGAAGTTGGTTCTTATTAAAACAGTAAAAATATCTTTATTTATTGTAAAAGTGTTGAAAACATAAACAAATTTGGGCTTTATATCTACATTCATGAACATTTTTATAGTGATAATGTAAATAATCATAAAAATGTATATGTAAATTTATAAAAAATATATCTATTTGAAATTTAAAGCCTCCATTGCACTATTAAAATATTATTATAAATATCTGAGGCAATTAATATTTGTGACAAAACCTCTTTGGACATAGTGGATTATATTAAATTCTATAAAGCTAATTTTGAGTAATAGTTGTTGGTTTTAATAATGGTCTTATAAGTATACAAATTATATTATGTTTTATATGGATGTAAAATTTAAAAATACCATGTAATACCATACCAAATATATTTTATATGTAAGCGTTATCTTTCATACCATTTCAGAAAGAGTATTATTTAGCTGATTAGAAAAAAATATTTATAAAAATAAAGGTTTGCCTTGTGGTCTTACTGATAAATTATATAAAAAAATCTTTTATCTAGTTTATGACAAATCAGACTAGAAGTAGAAAGTAGTATGCCATAAATTTAAACTTATATTTATAAGTTAGTATAAAAAGGAAAATTTACAGTCAAAGCAAGACCAAAATAAGATATTTACGGTTGGCTTTACTAATCCTCGTATGTGGAATTATGTGATGGTTTGTATAGCAACATTAATATATAAGATTATTTATTTTTAACTCAGTACCGCCTCTTACTAACCCTTCAGAATACACATATAATTTTATAAATATAAATAATCTGTAGTATTGAGGAGGATTCATACAAATTGTATCATTTATTATTCTATTGTATTTGTTTGTAAATTTATAAAATTAATAGAATTTATATAACACGAATATTTACAATTCTATTATAATTGTATCACTTCTTAAAACGTTAAATCTACTAAAAAACCAATATTTTATTTTTTATAATATTTAAATTGTAAAATAACACTAATTTTATAGTTTCCTGAACATTTTAGCAAAGTAAAATTGTTTTCTTGCGAAATTAATACGAGTAATAGTAAAAGATAGTACTTTGCCTTTAATTAAAATATGTTAGTCAACTAAATATTAATTTTTAATAAGTCATTAATATTATATCCCAATAATAAACAATTTATATCGCTCATTGATTTAAAATTAGTATTTATATGTTAAAGAAATTTTTATTAGAGAGCATACAATAATTTATTTACTTAAGCTATTAATTAAGAAATTTATTAAAAGAAATATTAAATACACTTAGATTATAGAATTTAAAATAAATCTCTTAGTATTAGAATAAGGACTTGTTATCGCTATCTATATCAATGTGCTAAAGGAAATTATTTATTGCTTTACTAAAAAAATGTTGCTTATTTAAATATTAGGGAGTGAATACTAAGATTTTAAATAAACACAATTTAAATTTTTAAATCTAAAAATTTTAGTGTAGGGGCCTACATTAAACAAGTACTTTGTTAATACATAGTATTGAATTAAATTTTTATTTAATACAATAATTTTACTTTAAATGCTGTTTAAATCATTTTGTAATTCATCTCCCCACTACTATATTCAAATGAAATAACCCTTACAACCTGAATTCAGAGGTTTTCCTGGGTTCAATATTACTTTTCCATGGAAAGTTTACTCTGAAGGCAGTCCTATGCCTCCATATTGTACCATTTACACACTACCTGAAGTGTTTTATGTCTTCAAGAAATACAAGTACATAATTATACTCTTTGTTATTATAAATATTATATAAAAACCTAGTTTTTGGCATATTTTTCGATTTTTACTTTTATTTAGCCATTATATTTATTTGAATCCAATCCAATAAGTTTTAAAGTATCTTGTAATAATGTATACTAAATCTTATAGATCAATTACCCTCATCTCTATGTGACGATGTATCTTTGAGTGATCTTCTAGAATACGAAGAATTTTATATTCACATTTGAAATAAAATACAATAGCTACGGTTATTTTGTTAGTGAACACTAATATGGTGCTATTAGTGCATCTAAAGTAAATTTTAATCATTAAATATTGTTTTTGGTCTTATTATTCCTGCTAAAGGTCCTCTCAACTGATAATGACTAGACATAAGAGCGTTTCTTGTCAAGGGTGCCAATGCAATAAGGGGATGTATTAAAATATGTTGCCACCCTCGTGAATAGTTTGACAGACGTTGTTCTAAAACCCTACATTATCCTTGTATTAAAGATATAAGCCTTTTATACTCTCCGAAATAAAGCTCTAAATTGATACAATTAAGTGACAGAATGTTATATATGCCATATCAATTTATTTAGGAGAAGCTTACTGTTTGGACTGTATTAACTAGATAGAGAAAGTAGATATTCTGGTTTTACTTTGAAAGATGCTTATAGATTCACCATAAACAGCATTTTTACCATAATGATTATATATTGTCAATTCATAAAATTAAGGGATGGCATTGTTCAAGGATTTTGTAAAATTTGTCTAAAGTAAATTTTATGTTAGTAAAAGTAAGATAATATCAGGTTTGGTAGAAATCTTAACTTTAAAAAGGTCATTGATTTATATCCAGTTTGTTAGTACTAATTTTACTAGGAATAATTAATTTTTTACCATAACAAATGTGATTATAAAATTAAGGTATATAAGGCCCTTGTTCAATACTAAGTTTGCTAGAAAGAGAAAATGAATAGATGGCTCTTTTAAATCAGGCAATTTTATAAAATTTATTTTAGAATACTTTGGTTAATCCCGTCATTAATGTGTTTACTAAGATTATGCTGATCATGCTATTAAAATATCATAGAATTTACTTGATCGAATGTATACAATTGGACTAATTTAAACAATAAAATAAATATCTCCTGGCAAGCGATCTCTTTGTTACTTGCATTGTATGTTTCCATTTTACAGCCACATAAAACATCATTTCTTTACTTATCGCTAAACCATTATTAAAGCTAGAAATGTTGGGTCTATATTAATTTTGTACAATTTAACATACAATACTATGTCCAAATTCAACATCGGTGGTTTTGGGGTAGAATTCACGCCTCAATACCCGATGATTGTGGGTTAAAAATCCAGCCACTGTCAACGGATTATTCTTGATCGATAAAAATCCATACAGCATCTTCCTTCGGAGGGAAAGTGAAGCCGTCGGTCCCACGTGGATTGTGACACATAAAAGAACACTTGAAGTTATGTGAAAATACCTTTCTTATAAATTTAGTAGACCCTCTCGCTCTCGCTAATAGAAATTCTCGTGTGCAGATATAATCAGTTGATTCAGAAAGTACACGTTAAGACTTTAATAAATTATTCAAATAATGTTTTGGCACTGATTGTGACTTCCATTATTTATTTATAATTATGTTTTAGTAGGACAATGAAGGCTTTTAATTATGGATAAATATATTTTTCTAAGTACTTAAGAACAAATATATTCAGTAATATTATCTTACACTTTGGAGTTTCATTCTTTGCTATTCAGATTAGTCTAAGAAATACTATTGTTAATATTTGTGTTGTCTTAAAAGTTTTTATTGGCAGCAGCTAGTACAGCGCCAAGTTAATAATAAAATGAAGAAAAACAAACAGTGTGTTACCTGACTAACGTCTTAGGAACGTCGATGGTCAATGTTCATCCCTATGCCAGAACATAGTATAACCATGGGGCTGTGCCATTTAGAGAATACGGGCCAACAAGTCCAGATTATTTGGTTTAAGAATGATTTACTTAAAATAATCACAATACTAACAATAATAGTAATACAGGTTTTAGGCACGTTTTATGTTTTTAGCGTTTCTATAATCTTACTTCATCTTTAAGATTTTACATAATATAATAATGTTGAAACATCTTATTAGAATAATAAATAATATTAACAATTACTCCATAGCCAATTTTCGTTTGTATTAATTATATATTTTATTTATAGCATACTTCATCATTCAAAATGTTTAATTTAAGTGGCCATTATTATATTGTAATTCGGAATGTTGAGTAATTTATTATACAAATGAATTTAGCCTATGTGCTTTGGTTTCTTAGAGTATTAAATTATGTTGATAATCTTAACCAATTATTATGTTGATTCAAACTGTATGAAGAAAAATATTAGCTATTATCATAGCTATATATAATTTTTTGTAAAACTATATATTTATAATTTGACTAAGATCGGTTTTTAAATAATGTGTGTCTACTATCTTACATAAAAACTTTGAAATAAATAACAATATTTATAAACCGCATTTTTACTAGGAATCATTAATCTATACAAATATAATATAGATATTTTTTAAATATGCATAGCAGTTAAATCTTTCGCAAAATAAGTTTACTCAGTGTGCATGTTAGAGTCAAAATCTCACATTTTTCCTAATGTTTAGGGAATCTGGTAAACACACAAATATATTAATTGTTAAATTATTTAAGAACATTCACAATAAACTGTAGGTGTATTTGATGTAAAAGATACTCTTTAAACTAATGTATTGCTATAGTTATCTTTTTACAGAAAATTTGTCTATTAATTTAAAACGAAGATTTCAAAATATCGTTTTTTTATCACACATACTTCATATTCTTAAACTCATATATTCACTGACTAGAACATATTTTTAAAGATAATATATATCACATAGTACAAGGTGTGCCAGTTTCTAGTAATATCTCTTTGAGTTAAATTCAAATGTTAATCATTATAATCGAGTGTAAACGTTTACATATTTATAATTCAAATACCTTTCTTGTCTCCATTTCCTTACAAGTTTAGGAGTTAGCATCGAACATCAAAATCTTTAAAGCTCATTTAAAACCATTTATATATGCTCAGATATCCTATACAAATTTCTGTCTTGCTTTACATGTTTCCTGAAGAAATGTTTCAACTTTAGGTATTATTTTTATATCATAGTGAATGAAAGTTACCAAATATTTTCTTTAATTTAGACATAAGAACCAATATTTTTTGCCAAAATAGTAGAGTAGACTAGTTAAAGCTAAATTTTTCCAATAAATTAATGTTCCAATCTTTGCCCATCATTCCTCTATGTTGGATTGATCAATATATTCTTTCTTTGGTAGTTGAGCGACCATTTTATTATGATTTATTACTAGAAACTAGAACATTTTGTTTCCGGACGCCGAATATGGTTTCATATTACTTAGAAACACGTATTTCTGACGCTGCTGACCGCACCATTTAGTTTCTTTCAAATAGAGCATTTCAATGTTTGGTTTGAAATGTTTTGTAGCAGCAAAATCAAAACAACTTTATAATGTGATGCTCTGGACTAGAGTTATACGTATGTATATATAGTTATTCAATTACACTCTGCACTTGTCTTCCACATGAACAAGTCTATGATTTAAACTGGATGAAGAAGAAAATGAGGAATATAGCGTAAGCGCTTGGGATGACAATCCTAGCTATAACGTCGATAGTCTTTGCAACTCGTATTGGGTGAGGCCTCTCTTTCATACGAACCTTAAAAAAATAAACAAAACAAAATATATTACAAAACTTTATACAAGAGTATCTTAGCTATAAAAATATATCAATAATGAAATAATTGATTGAGTTTAATGTTTCTCTTAAGTTTGTTAACCCTGTTTCAATAGTTAGTAAACTCTTTAAAATCTGTCAAAAAGCACGAAATCAAAATGATCATCCCCATGTCGGGTAAAGGGATGTGCTAGTAAATATGTACTTGGAGGATAAAAAATGTTCAAGATAAGTTTCTACTTTATTTAAACAGAGGTTTAACAAACTATTGTGTTAGCACTTGAGGTTATTACCTAGTTAAGTGTTTAGAATGTTGAACGGTATGGTCTTGTTCAAATGTTGTAGTGAATGAAGAAAAAGATGAGGAATACAGCGTAAGCACAGGGGAAAGTGATCCTAGCGATAACGTCGATAGTCTTTGCCACTCGAATCGGGTGAGGCGGCTCCTTCTTACGAACCTTGAAGAGATATTGATAAACCAATTAGATGATAGTAATCCAACTTTTATTGTATAGCTGAATAAAAAGAACAAAATACATGCATATTAAAAATTATAGTTAGGGTATTAGGTTAAATACTAAAGTATAAACACTACTAAAGGTTAATACTAATATTAAGTAATACTAGAGGGTCTAATTATAAATAAACATAAATGCGTTAGGATTGAAATAATGAGTTTTAGATCAATATTATTAACAACAAAAACAAACTATTTAGCTATTTGTATTGAAAACTATTTATTAATATGTCTGCGTTTAATGAATAAATATAAATATAAACTTTATTATTTATTACATAATAAAGCTGATAATGGTTGTATTTACTATTTTATAATATTTTCAAATATATGTAAAAATTATGTGTTAGTAAAATACAATATTTTAGAATAAAATATATATTAAAAGAATAAGTAGTAATTTAGTAATAATATCTGGTTATAATGTGATGCATATTCTTATCTTACTTCCCAATTAGGCTATTAGTAAGTTAATAAAAATTAGTTAAGGGCCCAAGAAACAGTTAAATCTTTCAAGATGCAAACAAATCTTAAATAAGAAAGATATTAATAGTGAATGTTATTGGTTTCTCAACGCAGCCTCTTAGTAATGATTTAAATGTTTGTGTGTCCGTGTTTTGGTATCCGTCAGTAATAGTTTGGAGTAGACTAGATGAAAGTATTCACATAATTGTTTCATTCATTATTCTGGTGTACAATGTGTTCATTTGGAAATATATTCATACACTCCCCGAGTATAATATTGCTATGGATGTATTCACACTTTATATACACATGATTTTCATAAGTATATGTGTGCATGCTTTTGGTATAAACACTCAATATTGTTTAAAATTTATAAATAAAACTATTAGAAACATACTTAAGTTGTTTTGAATATACTCAAGCTTATTAACGAAACCGACCAAAAGATGTTGAATACGTATATTACGTAAATTCAATAATTTATGCTGGTAAAATCATAGTTGGGTAAGTTTATTTTAAATTAATATGTTAACAATAATTATTTTACATTCAATTTTGTATCTGTTTGGCTATCATATAGTAGGATTGATTAAGTTAAAATTATTATTCTAATTTGACAAATATTAAAATTGGGAAAAAGAAAGTTCTTGAAAATTTTAAATTATATTATAAGATTTAAGACATGGAAAATCTGGAGTACTGAAAAATATATTTGGGCCTAAGATGGATAGGCAAAAGGGTAAAGGGAATGGAGAATGTTACTTAATGAAGTGGAGCTTTAACGTATGTCCGATAATAGGCTTACACACAACATGTTAGTGGAGAAACCTGAACATACAATACTCCTTTATAGGCCAGGATGGGGATGGACGTGTCTCATGGTTGAACGGTGAATCTACGTTCTGATGGTTATGTTTCTTAAAGATCAGAGAATTGGTTAGGAGTAATCATATGAGCAAGGCCATAGTCAGGGGGGTTTTGGAGGCTAAACCCCCCCCCCCAAAAAATTCTATGAACAATATATATAGCCTTATTTATGGTTCAAACAATATCAAAATTAAGGTACAAGTACAAATTAGGGGACTGTGTTACCATAAAAAGCTAAGAATTTAGTACAACACTAGTGTCTAGCTAATGATGTCTAAAATAAAAATAAATTATATTTGCTAAAATAGGGTTCCTTCCTTTTATTTCAACATTTATTTAACATTGTCCATTATTTCATTTAGCTCTTTAGTGAAATATGGAACACTAAAATAATGAACCTAGCCGTTTCAACCGGTAGGCCTCCTTTAAAATACGGTAGGTCATAAACTTTTTTTCGCAGCGCATCCTTATTTCACAACATATGGTAACATTTTGTGACCAAGGGTTCCTGAAAAAATCAGACCTTAAGGACCTTTTTAAATAAAGATTTCAGCTGCTCTTTCCTGGAAGGGCAATGTGTGTTCAATTTGACCGGTAACACCTATTTTGTTTTCTTACGTTTCATAACCTATGCTCATATCAATTTTATATTATTCTTATTTATAGTTAGTGTTTATCGAAAACACCGCTACTAGCTTGTATTTATGGTTTCCTAACCTCTCCTCATTTCATAATGTCGAACGAATAGTTGTATACATGTTCAGAAAGAACAACAAGATCCGCCAGATTGAGGGTTATATAAACTTTTACTGAACTAAAGAATCATTACGTGCAGTGAAATAATATGGTGTACGGCCTAAGTATGCGAATAGAGTAGTAAAATGATGGTAAGGAGCAAATAAGTTTAAAAGAAGAAGAAATAATGCAGACCTAATATAAAGGAAATAAGAATCTTATCTGGAAGTGGATAGAGAGAAGGAAACAAGGTGTGAAAGTAAATATATGTGGCATTCAGAATGAATGTGGGGAGATGATCTGGGATGGAAACAGTATCAAATCAAAGGGGGGAGTATTTTGAGCAAATGAATGGTGAGAGCGTGCGAAAATAATATGTTGATTTTAAATAGTTAACGAGGCTGATGTGTTAAAAGCTCTGAAAGTGGAATGACAAAGCTGCAGGCGAAGATGGAATCACAAGTGTTGGGGAATAGTACTACTTGCCAGATTGTGTGAGTTGGTCAATGTGTGTACTGAAATATCCAATGTTCCTAATGAATTTATACAAAGGCAAAGGCAGTAGGAGTGCATGTAAGAATTATAGGGAAATTAGTTTGTTGAGTATTCCAGGCAAAGTTTTTGGGAACGTCTTAATTGAAAGGATGCGTGTGAAAAAGCCGCGGGAAATACTTGAAGTGTGCAGTGAAATGTTATTCCATGGAGCAGATATTTGCATTACAACAAGTGATTAAGGAATGTATGGCAGTAAGTAAGAATATATATTGTACATTTGTGTAGCCAGATAAGGCATACAATCGGATTAGTATAAGTATGTTATGAAATGTACTAAGAGAGTATAGTGTGGATGAATGAATAATACATTAATTAATGGCGGTGTATGATGAAAGTGATGTGTGCGTTGGCATATATGGTTGATGGTTTTATATTTAAGAGGCCGTTAGACAAGGCTGTTTTGTCTCCATTGTCTAATGTATTCATGGATAAGTTTACGAGGTATACTTGTGAGGATGTAGTTTGTGTGCAAATAAGCAATGTGAACATTACAGTGATATTATGTGCAGATGATGCCATATTAATGGCTGAGAATGAAAGTAGTTGCGGAATGTATTAAATCATTTGAATGTTGCAACAGGTTGAGTGGATTTTCGTATATATGTCACTATGACTAAAGTGATAGTTTTTGATAAGAGTGGATAAGAGAATAACTGACAGCTTAGTTTAGATAGAAAACTGTTAGAACAAGTTAATTATTGTGTGTATCATGCCACAATATTTTGTTAAAAGGGTAATTACCATAAGGGTGGAAAGAGAAAAAAATTGATTTTATCAAAATAGGCTCAAACGATTTTAATTTAATTTCATTTCCAAGAATTGATAAATATTACAAACAAAATGGTTACTCTCAATTTTTAGTCAAAATTACTTCAAAGGTTTCGGTCTGATGCGTAAATTATAGTTTTTTTTATCATATCTCCGTAACGCTTTGAGATATGAAAATTACTTATCATTGCAAATATAAAGGCCTATTTATAATAAAAACTTTTTATTTGAAAAATATTTTTACAAGACCAATAATTTTCAAGCTATACGCAAATATATTTATTTTTGATCTTTTTTAACAATAAAGCTAAATTATTGCGAACGTAAAAAAAATCTAGCCCGAAATTTTGTTGGATGTCAATGTTTCATGACCCCCGAAGACCCTAAAAATTGTTTTTTGCAATGCCGTTTGTTTTTGTGTCTGTCTAACCCTAAAATTATGAATAGTTTAATAAAGGTCAAAAAAATTTATTATTTCAAAATTAGCTCTAACGATTTTGATTAAAATTCATATCCAGGCGTTGATAACTATATTCATTTTACCATGAAAAATAATTTCAGGGTACTTTACAGAAGCTCAATTTTTCGTATTTCCGCAACTATTTGAGATACTAAATAAATTATTATTGAAAAATGATAGTACCACTAAAAATAGAAAATAAACTTATTTGAAATATGATTTTATAAAACCAATAGTTTCTGGTATATTGGCCAATATATTAATACAGTTTTGTGAGCTTTAGTTGTATAGAGATGCTATATAAATTGTAACGTAATATATCTCTAATGCCACAGAGTAAGTAAATAAGTAAGTCTTTCAAAATTCTGATGTTCTTTTTATTTTAACCTCCTAGTGAAAAGTTTGTATAGAAATTATCTATTTATATAATTTTAGATTTATTAGTCAATATCAAACTTTTATATTGGTATATATTTATAAATGAGGAATGTAATAGCAATGTGATAACCATAAAATGTGCAACCTCTAATAAAATGTCGAAAACTTCAACCGGAAGTCGAAATTGCTTGTGGACCAAATATCGATTTTTTTTGTCTAAATATACTAATGATGACTTTAATACTTGAAGAATAATACTATAATATTTAAAACCAGGAGTATACAAAGTTTTACGTAATGAAACCCTATTATTGTTTGGGTGATGTTCAAGAAACCCTTTTTAGCCACTTAGTCACTTGTAGTCTACATGTTTCTATTATGTTACAATCTGAGGTGATCTAACTCAAGAACAATGTCCGATACCACTCTTTGGTATCATCTGCAAACAAGCACTATGATGTTCGACCAACACAATGCAAGTAAGTGGAGATGAACTGTGGTCCCACCCGCGTGGAAGCCAGAGAGCAAGACCACGTGACCTGCCCTCTAGCGCCATACACGGCGGGCCCACACTTCAAGACATCACACTCTAAAGTAGGTATAACACAATTTTTGCTCGGGTTCGCTTGTGTATTTTGTATTTTTTTTTTTGTTTCACAAATTATATTACGAGTTTTGAGTAAATATCTCCATTTTTAAACAATGGCGTGAGAAAGTCCGTGTGGAGCACCGAACCATTTATTTCTTAAAAAAGCAAGTTTTAGCATATATTTAGTTAAATTATTATTATCATAAATAAAATCTCCTTGAACTACTTATAGTGAATTTAAATGAAGCAAGCTTTGACACATATCAACAATCTTGTAAAACACAGAATTATTAATTCAAGTGAATTTAAAGAATGGATAAGATCAAGTTAGCGTCTATTTGAAGATTGTTTTTAATCGAGCCGAAAGTTAAATGTCTTTTATTAATAAAAGATTCCCAATTTAAAAACTATAAGCTTTTAATAAGTCAAAATATTAAATATTAATTTAAATTGGGATGGGGAATATTGTTTAATAAATTATTAAATATTTATAGGAATATTTTAATGGCCAAAAATAAAAGAGGATAAATATAATAGGATCAAGATGGCAAGACGAGAAGATATTTTATTGATCAAGCATCACTAACAAAATTCCATATATTAGTGCTTCAGATATGAATGTTGATGCATATTTGTAATGTTTTGTAAAGTGTAACAAAGAAATCTTGTTACAGTCCAGAGTAAACGTACTACTAACGAAATCACTTGTATTAAAATAGTGCAATATTTAACTTTCATGAAGACAACTTGTTAAAATCGTTCTCTTGTTCCCCTCAAGAATATAATAATCATCCTTTCCGATTTGAGTTTACGTCAGCTTCGTACCTGCTGAGAAGAAACATTCTTGTCCCTGCGACCTTGAAGAGCAGAGCTCACCCGAAGTGTTGGCTGGCCTCGATGTATGACAGATCGTATCTAAAGGTTCACAAGCCCATACAACTATCAGTGGTTGAACCACGCATCACATTTGATATTTGCTTTAATTCTATCATTTGCAGCAGTCAAGAATTAAGGGATTTTAGCCGTCAATTAATCAACTTTAATTTATTAAACAAAGATAGATGGTTGCAACCGTTTGTCAGTGATACACAAATAGAACTGAGTCAATTCAATGTTTTGTAAAATCCATTGGTACTACTGCAATAGTAGCATCTGCATGTAGCTGTCAACAGTATAGTATTTCTAAACATTAAAAACATGTTCAGATTGAAAAATGATCAATTGGTAAATATTATAATGCACTTCATGGCGTGATAGGCTATTACCACACAAATACTAAAAAAAAAGTGATGCAACTAAATCTATCACCAATAGAAGTTTCTAAAATTTGATTAGATTTCAACTGAAGCTTGATTCCTATAGTCTCACTGTAGAGGAATTTATATCTAGAGGTTAGAAGCCCTGTAGTACAAATATAGGCTTTAATTATAATATACATAACATTTAAAAAATATATATTCAAATTTATTTCAATCCATTTGAGTGTATTTAAGTTTTGTTTAAAGGATTTTAATATACAATTTTATTTTATTAACTTAATATGACGTGAATATGTTTGGCATATATTTATCTTCAGTAAAAATGTATTATTAATTTTTGTAGCGTCTTTTGAAATTTATTTTAAGAATCTAGTCCATATGATTGGTGATACTCTATGTATTTAGCTAGGATAAAATAAATATAAGATTAACAAAATATTGAGATTTATACTTATAGGTCTAAGTTTATTAAAGAGAATAGTTAAATAAAAACTGAATAAATAAGCACTAAAAATAAAAAAAATTCAAATGCCCTTATTTTGTTAATTACATTAAACTAAATTCTAAAAGCAATCTAATAATACTTAACACAATATTTGAAAAATGTTTGCCACAATATTGTCGTATATATTTTTGGTTCGGGATTCTTAGGAGAGTTTTATATTTTAAAACTTATAAGGAGATAAAAGAATATTCATAGCAAAATACATTTAATTTCAATGTAAGTCTTTACATGAAATCTAATGTACTAATGGTATCATATTAGATCAATAAAATAAAATTGCGAAATAAAATTGTTCATAATATAATACTACGTGAATATTAGTATACTGTTTTGACTTTTTTTAAAACACTCTTATGAAAATGAAAATTATCCGTTTTTCACCATGTAGAATATAATTTTTTTAAATTTAAGATATGAAAGAAAAACATATTTTTTTAAAGATATATTGAGATCCCAATTATACGTTAAAAGCCTTACCTATTGGCTTGGTTCTAAATTGATTTTTTCTATAAGATGGATGATAGGTAACAATTTATAGTTAACGCCAGCCTTGTTCAATAACATAATCGTACATGCCTTTTGTTTCTGTTAATCTTAAGTCAATGTACAAGACAATAGTGTGTTGGAATTCTGGTGGCACTAAATATTAAGTCCTCACATGGGATGAATGCAAGCAAAGTAGGAGTGATTTAAGTTTACAATAAACAGATTCCAAGGCACTCATATTAATGCTTGTAAGTATTTACATATAAATAATATACTAAACCAAATTAGATGGAGATTTCATCCATTTTAACAAAAAAAGCTTTAGAGACACAATTAAAAAATTTAAATTTGAAAGCTATAAAATTAAGAACCTAAATGTTAACATTCATGAAATAGCCTGAAGCGAACCCAATAATACCCAAAGAAGAAAATCAATGTTAAATTAGTTAAATTAAAAGCTATAATGTGTGTTGCTTATCACTGGCAAGCCATTGCAACCAAATAAAGCAGCAACAGATAAATTAAATATTTATGGTAATTATTTTCTGATTCTTGACTGACACATCAGTGAATTTAAATGCAATTCTAATTTTGTTTGTCGAAAGAGCCTTTTGGTAACAACACACCTATAATTCACTTAATTTTTTAAAGTCAATAGTGGATTTATTATATTCAAATTATAAAGTTGACAATATTAAATATTTTGTTAAAATATTGTATTTATATACAAATATGAGAAACCATATATATATTTTGAGAAAACATTACTTGTATGAATACATTTTAACACAAGCAGGAATGTTCCGAATAAAATATATTGATAGTAAAATGTAAAAAGGTACACTAGACAAAAATATTTAGTAGCTAAGACAAGATTCACTACGAATAAACTTTTTATATAAAATTTCAACTATGAAAACTGATAAAACAAAACAATAATTGAAGAATAAAGACGACAAATTTATACAAAATACAAGTTTTGTATATGTATTAAAACTATTGTATATTATTTAAAAAATACAAAGTATGTAAATATAGTTATCAGACAAATCATGATAGTTATATCATAATCTAAGTGAATTAAATGCATATTGTTACTTAAGGGCAGAATGTGACCTCATCAATAGTTCTATGGGCTTCTGAACCTCCAGAGAAATTATTTCCTACAGTAAGCTCAGTCAAAACAACGAGTAAGCCCCCCATTTTATGAAACATTCTCTTAAAACACTAAAGTGTAATATTAATATTAACTTCTATTAGGAAAGATTTCGTTCAACATTTTCAAAATATTTTAATGTTAAAGAATTCCATAAAGTTTTTCATTTCTTAAGCAAGTAAAAAGCTATAAGCTTAATAATGTCATGTTTGATCTGATCCAAAGATCATGAATATTAAGAAAACTATTTATTCAAACATCAACTTAATTGTTCATGTGTAAATTAAACTAGTTGGTAGTACGAATAAATACATTGATAATACAACAATATACCTTGAACATTACAGGAGTAAAGTAGTTGTTGATATGATTAGTTAAGTTTATTTACTTCTTCATTAAATATGAGATTTTATTTAATTTATAAACCTTAAAAATATAATTTATTATTGAGGCCAATCCACAATATGAAAATGTATAGAAGGAAAATCTGAAAAATAATCCTAATGGTCACCTAGAAGCCACCATGGTAGCTTATATATTTCTTATAGATGAATCTCTTCTTGTGTGTTAACGTTTTACTTACCTCTGTCGCACAGCCATTGTTAGCAGAATGCGTGCAGGGATTGGGCCCACAATTTGTGCACGTCACAATCTCATTTGGCCCTGCTGTGTCACGTTTGTTTTTGTCTCCCTGAAACCAAAATATATAGATTATTTGCTGACAACTTATCATAGAACATCAACAATAATTGTTTGATTAGGTTTCTTTGTTGAAAATAAATGTTTGTTAAACATATTATTTGTATTTTTTTTATAGATATACTCTAAAATTTCTAAACTTTAGTTTAAAGGTATTAAGTGTGAGTTAATATGTCAATATTTATCTAAGTTTTATATCACAAATATTATAATTAGTTTGTAGTAATACATAAATTAAAGTAGTCTGTATAACCACACTTTACACATAAAAGGTATATATATGTATACTAGATCCACATCCTTCAGGTTAAAATGGATGTGCTCTGTAGGAGAGCCTGAGGCCTTAGCAGCCTTTCTCTGAAGTCTATATTTAATATATATTTTATTATCTGCTACTTTTGCATGGTCAAAATATATCAACGATTAAAATAAATCATTGGGCATGTACGACTTCATATTAAAGAAAATAAAGAAGACATGTTTTTGTCAAACAGGCGACTAATGACTAATATAAGTTGACATCTGCCTAGTTTCTTAAATCTACCAAAAATAAAATATATAAATTTTTATCATACTAACTAAATAGTTATTTAAAATTATTTTACATCTTATGCCTTCTAGTGGAATTTAAATAAAAGCTCATTTCAAACATGGTTTAACTAAAAGAAGACATACATATAATTCGGTCAGCTTCCAGAAAGCTAAGTTCAGGTAGCAATCCAACCACCTCTTCATATAATTTTACCTGACAAAGAGGTTACGCAGACTGCCCACAACGATTATAACTGTCCCTTTATGACGAATTTGTTAAAAAAGAGTCATTTAACAAATATACACTTGTATGTGCTTTTATGACTGAGCATTGGCACTAGCGAGTCCCAATGTTGGCGGATCAAACTGGCTCAAAGAGCGTAGTGAAACTTTCCCTAAGGCTGAGGATCTGGAGTAGCACTGTCTGTGCCCTATATCAAAGAGATTGTTCACAGAAATTCGTAAAATAGTCAAACATAAAATAATTTTAAATACTCAAACCCACAATATACTACATGTTAAAATAGTCGAAAAATCATGCAAAGTTATGCACATTAAATAAAACTTTGGGTCGATAAATAAATGACTTCAAAATATTGTTACTAATTTAGTAACTAAATTTTAAAGGCATTCTTCATGCTTTGGATTTAAATTTATTGTATATTATTAAACTGTCTAACTATTGATAAAATGTAATATAAAACAAAAATAAAGTTTGTAATGAAATATAAGTTTAATTAAAGGATATTTAAAAATTATTTGCAACATTTATCTCTAGGGTAAAAAGATTTTAATAATATTAATAATTAGAACTGCGCCTTACTAACTGATCAGGTTATAGGCTTGGCATTTTAATAATTGACCATAATATTGAATTTAAAAATTTCAGATTTTACTTTATAAATTTAGTGTCACACATCTTGGGAAATATTGGCATGACCCATATAATATATGTGTATGACTAAAAATATTGTATACTGTGTGCATAATTGTATACAAATAATGTATTGTCTATATTTTATATTTAAAAAAAAAAGCAAATTTAATTTTAATTTAATTAGAGTGAGGGCATTTTAAAATTATTAAAATCTACTAAGCATGCACTGGCACATTACCTTTTTTTATTCAATAATAATTTAGTTAAGTTTTAATATGATAATCATAAACATTGAATAGTAAAATATGTTAGACCAAGTGAAATTAATTTTAATTCAATATAAACTGGTATTTATTTATTTTTTGTTTGCAAAGTATAGTATTTTCTTTGTGAACTCGATAATATAGATTGAAAATTGTTTATGTACAAAATTTAGTTCGTATTTTAAAATTATAGTATGTTATACTTAAAAACAAGTTTGAAAAAGCTTTAACTAAAAAAATTCAAAATAGTGCATTCAAGCCAAACACATTATGTTTAAGAATAAATATTTTATTTGCATAATTTAATTAATATATAAGTATAAAAATCATTCAATTTAACCAAATTCAATTTGTAGCAAGCTAGCTAGCTAGATAAGATAAATTTTAGAAAAAAAAAATTTTTTTTAAAAGAATGAACAGAATAACACTACTACTGTGAGGCAATCTCGAAAATAATCCTGACAAGCTAAAACATAAAGATATAAAAATAATTAAGTAAAAACCGATGAGTGAAATGTTCTATTGAACTAATGAATGAGCATGGGTCAACAAATTTAGGTAGAATAGGTTTATTAAAATAATATACATACAATCAAATATTATATATAACGTTCGTATGTTTAGTTTAAAGTAAAAAACAATTACTCAGAAAGAATTTGACTGTCATCCATCGCAAAATGTAACACAATATTTGTGAAGGGAACGTTAATATTGCAAAGTAAGAATGCATGAATAGTATCATTAAAAAACAAGTTGCCAAGTCAGAAATGGCGAATAAGATTATATGGCAACCAGAAACCAAATGTGAAAATAAATGTTTATTTTTGTGTGGATACATTATTAATTACCTATTATTTATTAATATTTATCAGAATTTGGGAGTTTTTAAGAAAATTATATTTCTCTATATTTATAAAACAAATTTATAGCTTGCAAACATAGGGCCTACATTTTGTCCACCTTAATTGACTAAGTATGTAATCTAATATTATAAATAATTGAAAACTCACTTTTGTAGATTTATTGGTGATTTTAACATACACATATCTTCAGTACGCAATAAAACGTAGCCCTAATATGTCGATTATTAAAAGGAATAACACAAAGACAAAGTTTTCCGTGATAATAATTTTTCTACACTATTCAAAAAATATCGTATCTTCATGAGTCCCAATTACAGTTTTGTGTGCACGCCTGCCATCAATCAAACGAGCTACAGAAATACCCTACAGCCTTTGTGTATTTACTATCTTTAAAATGTTTCGCGACGAGTACAAGGCATGAAGTTCTTCGTTATGTAGCTTTCATCTTCCTGACTGTCCATACCTCATAAGCACAAATATAATATCTTAGAACTTTTTCTCAGAAACTCTCAATTTATTATCTTTGTATTTTTTTCATTTGCCTTGTAAGGTATGTCTACCATGCAATTTTCCAGTATGGTATTGGTAGCAAGATAGGGTCAGAGTATTTGAATCTGTCCAGTTAAGGCTGCTTCTTTTTAGTCTGAACGGATTGTACAGTGAACTATATCCATGGAGAACACTGGTTAAGAATATGGATTTGTATATATAGAGTTTAACATTTCAAAAATAAAGATAAAATTAAAATTTTACTATGCATATGAATAATATATTAGATATAGACAAAGAATTGTAAGCCTTCCTTATAGCATATATAATGCTCCTATATTATGCTACATTATCTAGAATCTAGATAAATCGATTGATTTACTATTTTATATATATTTATACATAATATTTATGCATATATAATATACATTATATAATATTTATAAATATTAATTGCTATATTTTATAAATATATATTTAATGTTTATTTATTAATATATATATATTATATATATATATATATATATATATTCAAATATGTATACGAATAAATATATATTCATATATGGATAAATAGTAAATATATTTGTATATAAATACTGTATAATATGTATATATTTATAAGTAGATTATATAAAGATATATATTACTGTATATTTATAATTATATAATTTATTAATATATTATAGAAATTTATATAATTTTATGTGTAAACATATATTTTACATAAATACAAATTTGTATATATAAATGTATATTTATGTGTTTATATACATGTATATTTTTTACGACATAAAGATATTTATGTTCATATATTTTTATAATATATATAAATAATTATATTTGTATATGTGTGTTTGTGTTAATACACATTAATATGTATATAAATAACTATCTGATATACAGTTATATATTTGTGAATATATTTATATATATTTATACATAAATTTAATATATTAGTACATACATGTAAATATATAAATATAAATACATATTTATATTCATATATAATACTATGTATATTAAAATGGTTGTTCGATTTTCATAAAAATATTATTTTAAAAGCCACTTTTTTACTGTATAATTAATTACAAGATTATGTATTGTTGAGTATTCAATGGTCAATTGAGTGTTAACACATTTGTTTTATCACTTATTTTTATGGTGTTTTATCAGGAATTATCGGTTTAGTTTTTTAATTAATCAATAAGTATTCATCTGGCTATTGATCCCTTTCATAGAGAAGAGATCACAAATTCTATGGTTACAATAAATATTGATGGTTACATAATTATTGAAACTGAAGTAATTAATTGGATATCCCTGAGAAGGTTGTCTGTTGTAAATATCTACCCCTAAAATAAACTTTTGAAATGTAACCACTAATTATTAAAATAACCAGTTCTAAGTTGCAAAATCCAACTTTTATCAGATCGAATAAATATGTAATAAAATCTTGATCTAAATTCACCCTGACTTTCTAAATTTAATGTAAATGTTATTAATATAGATTTTTTCATAAATTTGCTATATAATTGCAGAATACTAACGATTAACTAATCTATAAATTATTCCTTTGAAAATGTTAAATGGTTGAGGAACATGATTTTATTACATACAATTCAATATGAAACTACTTGTATTGTAAACTTGTGTTTAATAGCACAAAGTGGATTCATAAACATGTTGAAATTAATCAATACATCCTACTGTCTACTGTATCTTACTGAGATCTCTGGTTAAAACCAATGACTTTTTTTTTCAGATTTCAACAAATAAATTGTTTTTGTATTCCATGACGCAATTTATACACAATACATGAGTATGAGAATGAGTGAAATCTTAATTTATATATTGAGTTGGTACTTAAATGTACAGTTAAAGCGTATTCAATTATCATTTTCGTTATCCAGTTGCATTGTGAAGAAGTTTATATATTTTTTAATGTGGCCAACGGATCAAGTATTATTGTTTATCTTATATTCTGAATAGTGAAAAATATTACCTAACGAATGTAGCAGTTATATTGTTGATACTCTAATCAGTGTTTGTTGATAAATATTCAAGATCTCCTATGTTCTGTTACTCGTATAGATTCTTCCAGTGAAACGACAGAGGGCCAAAACAAGAAACAGATGATATTCAGGCTGTTGTCCTTGTAAGCTATATTATACATTCGCAAGCTGAAGATCATTAGCCACTCAACCCCTTAATACTAAGGACTGTAAAGTACATATTTTAATACTCATGTGTTATAAACTAACTGTGGCACGCAAATGAAAAAGGCTATAAGTGCCAAAATATGAAAAATTAATTTTGTTACTGGAAACTGTTCTATGTGCCATTGCCTATGACGTGGTAGCCGCTGAAAGTGCTATTTCTTTAGGGTTTAGTTTTTTAGAGCCTCCGCTAGGTTGTGAAAAAGCCGAATGTGACAAAGCGTGTAACATGGTGAACGCTGAAAGTACCATTTCTATCAGGTTTAGTTCTTAGACCCACCGCTAGATTACTGTTTGGTACTTTCATCGGTTTCACTATATCTCTCCAGGTACTTTCATCGGCTTCAAGGTAAATTCCCAAAAACACCATTAAAACAAACCAAATTCTAATCTGGACTGATGCAACGTAATTCTCATATTTTTACTTTCTCTCTATCTTACAGGTAGAGAAAGTATGGTTATCGTCAAAAAAATCGAACTCGAGATTTTGATGAATCTTGACGTTTCATGACTCCCTGAATCAGAAAAAGTGGTTTTTGAATTTCCGTCTGTCTGTCTGTCTGTCTGTACCTCCAACTAGAGCCTAAACTATCTTACCGATAGAGCTGAAACTTGATATCTAGGGTTTTCATGGGGTTGCCCCGAGGGGTTTTTGGAATTGGATATTTACCCCTAAAATTAAGGGTAGTTTACTGAAGGGAAAAAAAGAGAAAAAGTTGATTTTCTCAAAATCGGCTCTAACGATTTTGATTAAATTTCATTTATGAACATTAATACATATTTCAAACAAGATGGCTACTCTCAATATTTCGGCAAAATAGCTTTAAGGGCTCCGGTCTGATGCGTAAATTAACATTTCTTATAATAGCTCCGAAACTATTTGAGATATGAAATTACTTAGCATTACAAATATGTATATATATTTATAATACAAATATTTTATTCGAAACATATTTTTATAAAATAAATAATTTTCAATATATACGCAATTATATATATATTTTTAACTTTTTGGACATTAAAGCTTAAGTATTGCGACCGTAAAAAAAACTAACATGAAATGTTGATGGATGTTGACGTCTCATGACCCCCCGAGCCCTAAAAAATAGTCTTTGCAATGCCGTCTGTCTGTGTGCCTATTAAAACTTCAAATTAAGGGTAGTTTACTGAAGGGCAAAAAGAGAAAAAGTCGATTTTCTCAAAATCGGCTCTAATGATTTTGATTAAATTTCATTTATAAACATTAATAAATATTCCAAACAAAATGGCTACCCTCGATATTTCGGCAAAATGGCTTTAAGGGCTCCGGTCTGACGCGTAAATTAACATTTTTTATAATAGCTCCGAAACTATTTGAGATATGAAATTAATTAGCATTACAAATATGTATATATAATTTATAACACAAATACTTTATCCAAAACATATTTTTTTTAAAATCAATAACTTTCAATCTATACGCAATTATATGAATTTTTTAACTTTTTGGATATTAAAGTTTACGTATTGCGACCGTAAAAAAAACTAACCTGAAATGTTGATGGATGTCGACGTCTCATGACCCCCCGAACCCTAAAAAATAGTCTTTGCAATGCTGTCTATCTGTGTGTCTATAAAATTTAAAATTAAGGGTGGTTTACTCAAGGGTGAAAATAGAAAAAATTGGTTTTCTCAAAATCCGCTCAAACGATTTTGATTAATATTCGTATCTACGCGTTAATTAAGATTATAAATAAACTGGCTATTTTCATTTTCCTATGAAAATTATTTTTAGGGTACTTTACAGAAGCGTTAATTTCCGTATTTCCACAACTATTTGAGAAACTAAACAACTTATCATTGCAAAATTGTAGGACTATTAGAAATAAAAAACTTTTATTTGACATATATTTTTATAAAAGCAACGGTTTCTGAGATATTTGCAAATATGTTAATACAATTTTGTGAGCTTTAGTTGTAAACATATACTACTTAAGTCTTAACGCAATAATTCTCCAATGCCATAGAGTAATTAAATATAAGTATCTAAAAATGTATGTTATTTTTCCTTAAAGCTCTTAGGAGAAATGTTTGCATAGCAATGATCTATCTCCATTTTAAACTCAATAGTCAATATTTACATTTTTTATTGGTCAAAATGTATAAATGAATAATTAAATATCCATGCGATGATTTGAAGATCTGCAAAACCTTATAAAATGTTAAAATTTTAACCAGAAATCGAAATTTGAATACGAAGTGTTGACCCTTATGGAAGACATTAAACTGTTTGAAATGCTCTTAGGTGGACAAAGATGCTTCTCTTTTCTCATTGATTATATATCATTGTATATTATTTTTTGCGTGTTCTTAAGTGGAGTGCTACAATAATACAATGTACATTATTCCGTTCAGAAATCTTACGAGTTTATAGAAAGACAGAGAAAGTCTGTGCGGTGCGCCGTACCATTTATTTTAGTTTAGGCAAAATTTTCACAAAATTTTACAGAATATATTATAGTTTACTATTAGTTTTTTTTGTGTTTTGTTTTAAAAATTGGAGTTGGCACATACAGCCTTTGTGATTTACATGCCATAATTCATAATATATGTACAAAATATTAATGATATAAAAATATTGACTACATACACAGTTCTACATTTATAAAAGTATTAAAATAAAATAAATGAAGACATTAGTACTATATAAAGGCGAGAAAAATAAACAAAAATAAACAAAAAGGCTCACACACACGTTGACACTTTATTATACTACACTTAACACATTTAAACATTATGTAGATAGCAATTAATTTAAATGAATATAATGTTTATATTAACTTATTTGATAAATACATGGATAAAAACTTTTAACTTACTTAACAACAATAATAATCATATTCTTAAAATTGAAAAATAACACCTGGACACGGAAATCGAACCCGGGACCTTTGGCTAAGTACGCCAATGCTCTCACCACTGAGCTATCCGGGGCTCTTCTCATGCTCAGGGTCATTCTTCACGTCCATCATAGACTCTGCTTTAAAATATGAGTGAAGAATGACCCTAGGCACGGGATGAATCCTGGATAGCTCAGTGATTAGAGCATTGGCGTACTAAGACAAAGGTCCCAGGTTCGATTCCCGTGTCCAGGTGTCATTTTTCAGTTCTCAGAATATGATATCTAGATGGAGTAATCCTCACTAAAAGCATAAATAATAGCTTTGGCTATTTAATTCTTAACAATAATAATGATTTTACTTGACAAAGACATTCTTACTGTACCCCTACATTTCCCCTCACATCGACGATATAGACTCTGCTCGTAGACCTTGAGCAAGCTTACGTTGAAAAGATTTCATAGGGGCAACAGTTTTAATATTTACATCAAGAGCATTCCAGGAACTAGCTCCCGCATCAGTAAAAGAAAGAGAATAGAAGTTAGATTTGAAAATGAGGGATGGAGAGTGTAAGTATCACGTGAGCGGGTACCGAGATTATGATGAGCATGAAGAGCAACTAGTCGTGAGGAGAAGTATTGAGGATTTCCTGTTAACAATATGTTTTTGATCTTTTTGTAATGTACAAGCAAGTTCAACATTTAAGTCATTTAAACCATATCTCAGTATTCAAAGTGAGGAAGTATTAAATTATGAACATGTGTACTCAATAGAAGCGGATAGAAGTTTCTTAAGTCGCTTTAGTAAATGTAAATACATAAACACTTTTCAAATACGAGTCACTTGAATGACCCTGTAAGAGTAGCATTAATATATATGCCGAGATTTTTGAGCACAGGCACCAAAGGAATTATGTTTTTATTCAATATTATATTAGGAAGATTAGAAAAGTTTATAGTATATTTAGGTTTATTTCAGCCTATAATAATAAATTTAGCCTTACCAGATATAGTAAAGAAGCTATTATAAGTTGCAAAGTGTGCACTGCACTCTGAACTGAGTTTATTAAGGCAAAAAGGAATGATTTAATATATGTGCAGAAGAAGACAAATATATCTGAAAATGTTCTGCGTACACATGATGTATAGATAAACTGGTAGTATTGATCATTGACGTAAGCAATCTGGAGGGAACGGGGTGAAAGGAGAGCAACCGTTGTCACAGTAGTTTAATGGACGTCCGTGAAGTTGGCTCTCCTACCTTAAAAAATTCAAGTTTTTATGATTGCAATCGTTTATTCCAGATTGTTGTGCAAAAAATTACAGTAATTGATGGCTATTATTTTTACATTGGAAATTGTGATTTTTTTAGCTCAAACTCTTTTAAGATAGAAATGACTTACGGTGAAACATTTTTTCTTTAATAAATTTAGATCGAAAAATTGTTTCAAAGAAAACATTATTTTCGATTGTTAAGTAAAATGTTATATTATATCCCGAACCCTTAATTTCAGATTTAATCATAATTGTATTAAACAAATTTTCAGACAACCGTGCTAGACAAAATTAATTTTAAAATATTTCCAACCGATCTATATTTAGATTATAAATATAAAATATCTTTCATGATGAATCAGGAGCTAATTTTTTATTTAAAACATTTGTAATAAGTTTTATTCTGAATATTTCGAATAAATAATGCTCAACTTGTTTTTAATAGGAAGATTAATTAATTAATAAGCAGGGCATATATTTCGATGACATATCAATTTTTTGGTACATCCCAGTCAATGATCATTTGTACATAACATTTTGTTCATGCTCCCTTTGATGTAAAAGTTTGTATTGGTCATTTTTTGATAAATGTTTGTACTTTTGGATTTTAGGTAATTTTTTCTTGGTTTGCGTCTTTTTTAAGTCATTTTTAATCACTTTTGAATAATTTTTAGGCACTTGTGTTGAACAAGTTTATTTTTAATGCTATTGTTATTTTATGATTACGTAAATACTCCAACTTATTTATTTTAATCAAACAGTTGTCAGAGTGAGAAGATAATATTGAAAATAAGCCTTGTATCCTCTTTGTAAGTCATGTTTGTAAACTCCACAGTTGTCGATAATACGCTGAAACTAAGTGGTAAATATTTGCGTTGGGATATTTTCTAAGCAGATTTTTGTAAACAAATTCTTTTCTTAGCAGAATGCAGGAGTTTAGTTGTTAAAGAACTTTAATTGTATATCTCTCTTATAGTTTCCATTTGTAAAGTGCGTGTTTGATTTAGTTGTGTACATTCATTTAGATTTTTTATTGAGCTCTTAGTTGGTTTTTTAAATTTGTTGTCATTTTTTAGAATTGTTGGGGATTGTATAGGTACTTTTTTTGTTATCTATGTCTGGGCCCCATTACTTAAAATTTGATTGAATTGAATACATAATTTGAATTGCCAAGGAGTTTCTTAGTCTTCTTCGTAAGTGCCAGAAATGGAATAAATGACATTTCCTGACTTTTTGTGGTCAAAGATACAACTTACTACATCGTAACAGCAATAGTAGCAAACAAAAGGAGGGTGCGGTGTTAACGCTTATGAAGAACCTAGTTCTGAGATAACTTGGGGGGAGGTATCCAAAATGAGCCCAGAGAAAATTATTGATTACAAAGATAAAATATCAGTTTTTCAAAAGTTATATATGTAGGCCTATATAGGGAATATTTTTTCCATAAAGCGGTCAAACCGAAACCAAGACAAAAAAAACCCAAAAAGAAACTTGCGTGTTTTTTGGAGAAACTATCCGAAAATGAAGAACAAACAATTGCATCATAGAAACATGAATTTTTAAAAGTGTGTGTGTGTGTGTGGTGTGTGGGGGGGGGGTGAATAGTCGGGGGTCAACTTCGTGCACGTCCAATGCAAACATACAATAAATAGGCGGATAAAAATGGAACTAAATAAAATCATACGTTTGATATAATAACAATATTATGTTTTAAAAACGTTTTAAGTGGAAAAGGGAAGGGGAGGGGGAAATTCATGGATATACAAAGTCAACATACAATTTGTGAGTGTCAAAACTGAAAACACTTTTTTTTGTGGATCAAACTGGAACAAACAAAGAAAAAACTATTGTAATAATAAAAACATTAATTTTTACAAGTGGGTGGGTTACTGTGAAGTTGGACCCCCACATGTAAACATATAACTTGTGTGGGCTATCAAAATGGGACAAACTAAATTTTGTGCGAAACAATTTCTGGAAAAAACTAAGAACAGAGGATTGCAATCATAAAAACTTGACCTTTTAAAATTGTGTGTATGTGAGGGGGTGAGGGACAATTTCACGGACATGGTGAATGGTAGTAATGGAACAGATTCTTATTTGTAGGGGGAGGTGGGTGAGATTAATATTATCCGAGACAGGCAAAAACAGTATTCCTGGATGTATGCACTGGTTGGACACAGTGGTGCTACCATATGGAATTAGTAGCCTAATTAGTCATGATAAAAATATAATGCCAAACCAGCTAAAGAATCAATGAACCAAAAACATCCGTCGATTAAATGTGAAGCAGGGATACATGCACACGCTCACACAAACACACATTACATTAAATACAAAATCACATATAATACAAGAAAAGCAAAAACATTCCCCAAAATTGACAAATAACATTCAACTTTCTTCATTATAGTAGCAAAAATGCATATAGGTAGTATATATATATATATATGAAATGAAAAATGCTTCTCAAACTAATAAATTATTTTTACGGTCTCACTCTATAATGAAATGTAAAAACGACGCCCAGTGTATCTTAGTATGACAATTCTTCTATCTAGGACCAGCACTGATGCAGACCAAACTTATCCCTTGCGACTTTCAGCAAGCGTTCACGTTCAAATTAAAATGACTCAGCGATGAAGAGTGGAGAGTTTCAAGTCTCTCTTAGCACGTAATACTGAGGATTTTGCCTGATAACTGACAAATTTGACAATAATATGTCTCTTAACTTCAGTCACCGTCTCAGACACATTCAGCTTGGATTTCCAAATGAGATGACACTGATCGATACCTAACACATTAATTTTTACACTGAGAGTTTCATTGAAGATCTTCAGTACATCACTAGTGACGTCATCATCCAGTTTCTCAGCAAAGCCATGCCCCATCAAACCATTTATCTGATTGTATCGCTCGAGGTCATCAAGTCAAACGTCTTAGTTGGCAACCGTTTCTTTCAACGAGGCAAGATCGTCCCGAATATATTCCATATCAGAATGAAGATCCATTTTAAACTGTGCTATGTATTTAATGACTAAATTATCACGGTCACTAGGTGTACTGTCTACACAGACTTTAGCGCCACTAGCTCGTAGTTCTAGAGTACGTGTGTGATCATTCACCGCACGCTCAAACCTCTCGAATCTTTCAATCATGGTTTTAACAGTTGGTGACACTGCTTGCCTATTTGCAGCAAAACAAGAATAGAGTAAACTTGAAAATAAAAACTTATAAGAATATTTTAACACACACACTAATATCAATTATCACTGTTCACTGTGGTTTGTGGTTTACAGTTTATATTAGTAACTTGTAGTGATAAATGCTATTTTTTCCTGGTGTTCATTTTACCAGTAAATTCTCTGTCAGCCATTTCGTATCTTGTGTTTCAAAAACTTTGTCTTCACCTATAAGTTATGAATGACACGTCGCGGTGTATTGAATGATTGACTAGGCTTCCTGTTAAATCCTATACTTTACGGCTGTTAAGGGTTGCTTGGAACAAAATTCAATACCTATTAACATGGTTTTACCTTAGAATCGCACTCAATGCTATATGGTAGATTCTTAATAAATAACTTTTAAATAATTAAAGTATTTTCTTATATTATATCATATTTGAAACTATAAAAGGACATTTTAATCTGGGCTACAATGGTAAATATGTTTTAAAGCCTTCGTATCTTAACAGTAGATTGTCAAATAATATTTTAATAACCTCCAGGATACATGCATTTATTAATAAGATTATATTCACCGACATAAATATGATTCCTCTTGTATTTGTTCAGCGAGTGAACCCATTTAGTTTAAGTTATAATCCAGACAAAACTATTGTATGTTGCTTAATTGTTTGTTAATGTATCCTTTAATATATTATATGTACAGTACATTTACTATTTTGCATTGCATTCAAATACCTTGTTGGTTATTCTAATAATGTACCTATACATGTAGGGTTGATTAGGGTATAATTTATAATTGCGTTGATGAAAAATGGGTAATTATTTATTTTAACCCAGACATATTAAAGCTTACCAAGGCAATTAAAACAAATAGCAGGACGCAATCTCACAGACCTTTTCAATTTGTATATTATAGATTAAAATACTGTTTTCAATAGTAGGTTTTCAGTGAGCCAAAGTTAATTAAGGTTTTCTCCAAAAAAAATGCATCAACTTGTTAATCATAGTAAATATAAATTATAAACCAAATTGTTCATATATTTTTATAAAATATCATTTTTTTCAAAAAAATTAAGTTATTTGAAAACTGCCATAAAGCTATTTATAATTTTTAAATATAAAAACGTATTCTCTTTTAACATGTAAAACCTTAGACATATACTCATATTAAACTCAATCTTCAATATCAATTTCAACATATTTTAATTTTTATTAATTTGTTGTATTTAAGTTACCCTTAGATTAAATAGTTTTAGAAAATAAACATATATTATTATTTATTATGAAAAAAGTCCCCTGACACCAATTTTGAACAAGAATGCTTAAAGCAATTTTAACAAAATTTCAAAGTTTAAAAAATGCATTCATTTGTTAACTACTATAAACAATTAATGTTTCTTTGTTGAAATTAATATTGAAGATTGAGTTTAATATGAGTACATGTCAAAGGTTTTACATGATAAATAAGAATACGTTTTTATATTTAAAAATTACAAATAGCTTTATGGCAGTTTTCAAATAACTTAATTTTGAAAAAAATGATATTTTATAAAAATACAATCATTTATAATGTAATAAATTTAATAGGTACCCTTTTGAACTAAATCGCTAGAGCCATTTTTTTAATATTAAAATTTATAAAATACGAGTCATCAGCTAAACATCATTAAATGAATTTTCCCCAATGAAAAGAGTATACAGTTTTACTTTTATTGTTAAACACTATCCAGTTATATATTTTAAACACACACCTCGAAGCCATTATCAAAATATTTCAAATTCTCAAAATTTACTAAATAGTAAACTACAAAATTAAATAATTTTAACCCAAAAACAAAATATACATGGTTATTTGTAAGATCAAAAACTCTCTAGATTCCATTTCAAATAAAATTGTTAAAGCCATTTTCAAAATATCACTCATCAGTAAACTAAATTTAATTTAAATAACAGAGTGAAAATCAAAAATATTTTCCATAACATCTAGATATAAAATTTGAACGATTTCTGTCCAACCGTTTCAGATCTTTGTCGAGGGACAGACCGACAGACGTAGGGAAAGATGTAATGGTAAAATCCACATTTTTTTGTTTCGGACATAAATAAAATGTAAAGAATTATCACTATCACAAGGTCGAAAATCTTCACTATCAAAATACTCTCTATTGATATGATAAAGTAGAAATATAAACCAATAATTAGTTCATAAATTTAAAAATGACACCCAAACACGGAACATGGTACGTGGGCATATTATTTGTGTAAATGCTTTTAAATCTTTCTCTTTCTACTTTGTCGTACAACTTTATATGTAGACTTTCCAGTACACCTACTTTGCTACAGCTCACCTTACTTTGCTAATCATTATTATTTAAAGGACCTGTGAGGACATATAAAACATGATGGTGGAAGAAGAGATCGTAGAAAGCAAATGTCAACGCTGAAACCCGGAGCGTAATGCGACGCTTGGTTCTCGAGATATCCTCGATACTGGACCCCTAATTTTGAAACTTGCGAAAATATTTTCTTGCGAGCTAGCTCGCAACTCATGAACTCGCAAATCGCAGGCTGTACTAAAACAGAGCTAATTTTGAAAGGTTTCTACTGTCGTGCGAGTTGGTGTAGTGTTGTTTCGCTTGCGACTGAGTTTTTCAATCCGACGACACTGTAAAACCATGACGTGTGCCAAAGGATTGAGGCGAAGAGATGCCACAACACGCCATTATACAAGATACGTAACTGAACGTAAACACTATTATTGTATTGAGCGCATCATATGAAACGATTTGTTTATTTTTATTAGGAAACCATCTTCCCTTTGTATACATCTACGCTTGTTGTCTAAAAAATTGTCAAGTTATATGATTATATGTAAAACCACTTTAGCACACTTGGTAGCATGCTTGTTATAAACCCATGTTTCCACGAATTCGATCCCATCCCAATCACAATATTTTAATTTTTTATCTATACTTAAATAACTTTTTAGTAATTAGAATTCAATAAAATATTTTATTTTCTCAACTATTTTTAAACATAAATATGCCCTAAAGATTTTTATTATACGAATAATAATTAGCTTGCTTAGCCTTATTTTAATATGTGTACATTTTTACGTAATTAAGCCCATTAATTTAATTTTAAATAATCACCTACATACAAAATTTCAAAATTAATGTATATCTTAGACTCTGATGTCGGCCTACCGTTTTTAATTTACTACCTTTTAAAATTATTTTAAAGGACTATTATGTTAGTCTACGCAGGCTCAAATAAATACCTTGTATACTTCTATAAAAAATATTTAAAACAAATTATATGCTTACTAATACGATAATTTAAAATTAAAGTTTAAAGTCCGATAAATAAAAATAACAAGCTGGAAATGACAGGATTTGAACTTGCAAACTAAAGATTATGAGACGGCCACTCTATTGACTAAGAGAAATTGACGGTGGAATAAAGTTGAAAAATTTAGAATGTATAAGTATGTTTTCACCAAAACAATTATTTTTATTGAAGGATTGTATAAAGTGTACAAAGCAATCATATTTTTTCCTTCTGTAAACCTATTTTTTACAGTGGTAGGTTGTCAAATAATATTTTAATAACCTCAACAAAATAACTCTCAGAAAGCTGCAACTGAAAAAGAGGATGGCATCCATTTTGTTATTTTACTGCCTACTCAATAGGCAAGGCCTGTCTCGCACGTTGTGAAGCTGTTGAGTAGAATCCGCTCGCTATTCGATCGTGTGATGCAGCGCAGAAGTTTCAAAATTAGGGGTTTGAGAGATTGTGTGCGAGATGAGAGAAATATGCTAGCGAATCGCTACTAGCACGTTTCAAAATTAGGGGCCCAGTACAGGCAAGTAGACATTGATGACGTCACGGTAGGCTACTGCACGCTGTCCGTACACCTGCAGCCTCAGCTATGTGCCGAGCTATCTGTGTGTTGTGTTGCTGGGGATTAGAGTAGAAAATTGGTGTTTAATATCATGCCGTCCCAATGTTGTGTTTATATGTGTTCGAATAGTGCTGATAAAAATAAAGACATAAACTTTTACAGTTTGCCTAACAGGAAAAGGTCACCAAGAAGATAAAGCATGGTTGGGTTAAATTAATTGCAAAGCATTTCTTCCGGGGAAAAGCGTCACAGTATGCTCACCACATTTTACCCATGATGACTTTGAAATCTCGTCGGTGTACAAAACTTTTCAAATCTGGACTCCAAATCAGTTAAAAAAAGAGTGCGATCCCCACAATAAGGCCGAAAGGAGAATGATCGCCTAAGAAGAAAGCGATCTCTACCTACCAGAGGAATAAGAATATTGAAGAAGCCCTTCACGACAACGCGTGTTCGAGTGCATTAGATATTTTAGAGGTGGTAGCTGTTGAATGTAATGAGCCCGGACATGAGAGCTGTTACGAAACTAGTGAATCATAAGCTCAGCTACGATGAAGAGATTCAATGTGAGCTTGGGACAGAGTTTCACACGAATATTTTTCCTACAACCGCAAACAGTAGTGAGAAAGACAATAATGATAGTGATGACAACTTCTCTGTGAGTGACAAGAGCATCATTGTGTGTGATGAGAATCTAGAAACACAATACAATAAGCCGCTGAAAGGAAAGCAAAGAAACAGAAAAAGTTTTGGCGCGCAGCTTTTTATAGTGGTGTTTGATTGCCTTCTTCAACTATTCTAATTTTGCTTGCTATCTGGTAGTGCTGGATGTGATGTACAGTCAGGTGTAAAATGTGCTTCATTTGTAGTAACTACAAACTGTACAGAAGGTCATATTTTTGTATGGCATTCACATTCTAATGGTAATAATAGGCGATATTCACTAAACATACTATTAGCAACTACAATGTATTTGTGTGGTCTGAGTTATTATTTATTTAAAAACTTTTCAGATACTTTAGGCCTAAAAAGTATTTCCAATAACTATTGTTATATTATTATTAAGTGGTATGTAAAAGCTGTGAAGTTGTGTTCGTCCCTTTTATATGTTTCTTTCCACCCTTCCTGTACCTTTTCCCAAATATAATATAATTTGTATTATGTAATATATAATTATAAAATACAGAGAATTTCAATATTTATAGGAAGTCTGCCGCATAATATACAGTGCAGGCAGCACTAAACTTTGAGTTTGAATACTTTATAAATACCATTATGATCGAGATATTTGTTCCGTATTGCGTTATCTGCACAAGATGAAATTACTACATGGTTTCTATAACCGATAGCAGTACATGCATTTATCCAGGAGACGAACTGCTTGTAAGCAGCGTAGCGCTAAGATCTGTTTATGAGACTGTCTGAACTGAGAAGTTATTATTTGCTTAGGATTTTGGTTTTCATGCATAGATTATGTCCTTTCGTTGTTCATCCTTCATTTAATAGGCTTATCCCGGACAGTGAAATGCTCAGTGTAATGCACTGATAGTAATTTGATTTAATAGTTTTATCATTGTCAACCTCACAGCAACACACACATGCCTCGTCCGTCATCATGTTTAAAGACAGTCCACACAAACACCAACTTCCTGAGTTAGATCACCCGGCCGTATTTAGAATAATTTCGTCATTGTCACTACCAGTATATGAATCATCCTCAGTATGTCTTCTTACAGGTTCAAACTGATATGGTTTGATATTTACATCCATAATGTCGGTCATAGTGTAACAAAGAAAGAACACAAACAACAAATAACATATAATGCTAACGTGTGCTTAGTAGAAAAGTCGCGCTGTAACTGCAAGAATGCATCTGGCCTACGATGACGTCACGCCTAACTCCACTGGAAACTTCCGTGCCGCGTATATTTGGAACTAAACCACGCTCGTACGTCGGATTTTTGCTAAATAGTTTGTGTGAAATGATATTCCGAGCTAAAATATCACCGAAATTTGAGCTTTTTAAGTTCACAGGTCCTTTAAGTAGCAATAAATTCCAATATTGAGCATAAGAATGATACATTTTCCCTCTACTTTAGGTATTTAAATAAGCCTTTTGTTATGAATAAACAATATTTTAATACTCCTTCTCTACGACTATTAATCAGTAGGCTTAGCTTTTTAATTGATTACTAATTTATAATTTCTCGTCAAGATAAAATACAATGGACCATTTTCGATTTATAAAAATCTCTAATAATATTTTAAGTTTAGTTAAGACTATAATATTTTCCCTTTTAACTTAAGTACACACTGTGATGCTCTAAATGTATTTTATGTATTTAGTAAAAATATTAGTAATTAAGTAGGCCTACCTGGCATTATGTCGATTGGCTCTCATATTTAATCATTTAAATATTTATCCTTTCATTCTAAGATATTATACAATAATAATAAAATTTATATTAATTCATGTGAATATGTATTCATTTTATATCATCTATACAATTAGATTAAAGTTTATCATAATTATTTATATTAATGTTTTTATAATAAATATTTTAGTTTATCTTCAAGGCTGTCCTGTTGGAATGCTCACTTTAGAATATAAATGTTATAAAAACAGATTAAAATTATATGGAACATTTTGTAATTATTGCCATTTATATGGTATGGCTGAGGCTAAAGTTATTACTGACTAATAACGTGATATTTTTATTGTACTATTATTTATATATTAAACAACAGTGAAACTATTTCAAATTATTAAAACTCTCAGGTTAAAACATTATAATACGAAATTAGGTTTAATTATGTTAAACCAACAATGATCTGCTACATAATCTACTTCTAAGGAACTCAAAATATTCCAATTACGCACTATTTGCCTAAAACTATGTAAAAGCTTGATCAGGCCTATAATATTTAGGTTTATTTTCAAATGTAAGAAACTAGATTATGTTTTTAATTGGTGAAACAACTATAAATTAGGAATTTGTATACAATTACCATAACTAACAACAAATCTAAGTTGCACACTACTATTAAAATAGATCAATAAAGTAACTAATTACATCTAAAAATTATTTTTGAAATGTGTTTAGATTATCAACAGCGCCTTGTATCCAAGCCTATAAGTAGTTTGGGATTAAACATTATGTTAAATAATAATAATAGTAATAAAATAAATGAGAATAAAATGTTGTAAAGCTACAGCATAGTATCGTCTATGTAAACAATTTTGTGAAATCTATTTTTATGACATTGTTTTATGAAAGAACATGTAATACCAATAATGAGACGAGTTCGCTCTGAGATCCCATATTTCTTGTGCACACCTGTTTCAGGAACAAAGCAAGGTATCAATCGATATATTCAACAAAAAATAAGCACAGACAATAAAACACGTCAACAAGATTAAGAAGAGTAAGAAAAATACAACAAAATTACTACAACCACTATTTTTTCTAGTAAATATAATTACATCTGGTGTTTGATTTCAATGTTTTTAAAGACTAAATTATAAAAAAATGTAGGTAAGCTAATGTTTGGTTCTAGAGATGTACTGTACATATTGAGGATCTGTAAGGCACGTCTATAGAGGGAGACATTTTTTATGGGAACACTTGAAATGTTACTTACACATATACTCCCAAGGATATTGACGATGTACGCTGCTTGTGCAGCCATTGACGTTGGAGTTTTGTGTTGTATACAGGAAAATGTATTGTAACACACAGTAACCTAATAAATCATGGAAGTCACTCTTTTGTTAGATTAAAGTAGTCAATGTTTCACCAAGTATTTGGGCCTTTCAATACCTCCTGGAATATTTACTGACCTATATTACCTGAGTGTACAGTGTTACTTATTTTGAAAACTAAGTCTCATCTGAAGATCATTTTTAACATTTGTTTTGTTTTAAGAAATCGCGTTTTGAAAATATGTTTAGATAATTTTTATATAGTGTTTTTAAATATGATTATTTCAAATATGTTTATTTTAAATATATTCAAGACCTATTTTCCAAGTTTTAATCATAACATAATATTCAAATTCTAAGTTATGAACATTTTAAAATTATAAATGTGTTTTTACAATACAATGAAAATTAAGGTATAAGTATGCTAAAGAGAAAAATGGTTGTTTTAATAGTTTTAAGAAAGCTCAGTTTGGAGTTTAGCATTTTATAATGTATTAACCTCTCTAATAAAAAATAAACTACAGAAAACTACTCCACCACTGTCTTTTAATATTGCCATTATTAAATCAGATGGAAGGCTTACCTTTTAACAAAACATATAAGAAGTATGAAAATAAAATATTGCATGAGTATATTTACATGTTATGTAATAATTTAAAAAATATCTTATTTCTAAAAAAACTAATTTTATAGTATTAAAATTTTAATGAAGTTCAGCTATGTATATTAATAATAATAATCAATAAAGATATAGAAAATAATTTAATTAATTTGTTTGAAAAATTAATAATATCAGTTTTTAAAATCATAATTGAAAACGTATGCATAAATGAAACCTTTGTTTGTTGAATGTAAGTGTGTTTGTTCTAAAATATTTTTTTGCCAGAATAAATAATGTTTTCTGTTTCATTAACAAGTACATTAGTGCAATTTAAAAAGTAGTAACATTTTAAAATGTGTTCTTAATGACTTGATGCTCAATATTGATAGTAATATTGAATCATAATGTTGAGTACTGTATATTTTTTCATTTGAAAAGTTCTAGAATACAAATTGTAAGATTTTAAAACAATAAATGTTTTCAATCATTGTTTGATGCACTTAAATTAAATATAATTAATAAATATAGATACCACTAAAAAATAGGCAAAACCTTTTAAATTTAAAACGCAATTATAGAAATGAGTTTAATCTTGATATGGGTGTTTTAAAATGTACGTGTAGTGTGATAGATCTGGATACTGTATGGATACTAACCGGAGGATGTCAACCTTATCCAAGTGTAGTGGATAAAGTCAGATCCAGAAATTAATTTATAACATTTTAGACCTTATCCGGATAAGCTCGACATAAGCCAGCAAGAATTGGGTAAGGTTGAATATTATTAGTAAAACTAAGCATGTCTCTATACGGATTATAGTTTAGAACGTTATTTAATTCTGAGACTTGAAATTAAATTGTGACAATGCACTAACAATAAAAATACCCCAATTTAAAGATTTGTTTTCCACAAATCCAACCTAACATAACCTTACCTAAATTAAGTTATCAAAACTTAGCTGAAACAAGCCAAACTGAGACAAAGCTCACGTAACCTAACCTAACCTAGCTAACTTTGGAAATTGAAAAATGACACCAGGACACAGGATGATTGAGTGAAGAATGATCATGGTCACGGGATGATTCCTGGATAGATCAGTGGTCAGAGCATTGGCGTACTAATCCAAAGGTTCAGGGTTCAATTCCCGTGTCCAGGTATCATTTTTCAATTTCCAGAATATAGCAGCTATATGGAGAATTCATCAATAAAAAAGCATAAATAATAGATTCGGCTATTTGATTCGGAGCTTAGAAAAGATAAAATAAATCCTACTCTTTGAATTTTACATCCAGGTAAGGGTGGATAATATCAATCTTTCCTGAATAAACACTGAAAAACATTATTCAATCCACTACTCACTTAATATTATATAGAGATAATATTTACACTATCCAAGTTCAGATTTTACCCATAGCATTTATCAATAACTATTTGTCACATATTCTCATATAATTATATATATATATATATATATATATATATAATTAACATAATTTTTTATTGTACAATTATTTAATCAACAATCTTATGAATGTGTATTATAAAAGAGATTATGTGAGAAATCGTAATAAAAATTAAATGTTTATATATTGACAGTAGTGAGAATTTATTTGCATACATTTTAATTTATCTTATTGGGAAAAAATAACATAACAAAGCATAAAAAATAGATTTATGTACAGCCCAAGCATGCTTAATACATTCTCCAACCAAAACATGCAAGAATGATTATTTTATCGCCAGAAACTAATCTATAATATTGATGAAGTGGCCAGGAAGAATGTAGAATATAGTAATTTAAATACTGTAAGTTATATTCAAATCTAAATTTTTAATAACCATCTATTAACGTTTTAAATAATGATCTCTATTGCCCTTAAATCGACCATCTTTCATAGTTTTACTCTACATTTTCATATCCAGCTCAACACATAGCCATTAACTATGATGCTTAATTATTATTAGCACCGCGTCTTACTACCCGTTCGGGTTAAACGCACTTACGCTAATGTGTAATGGTAGGGTGATTGTGAGACGAAATGGAGGACCTACAGTTTAACGTGGAATCCGAACCACGGTGGAGGCCTGGCATTCCTCACATTCACAAGTTGTGATTAATACACGTCTTGTCAGAGGTGAAGGAAGGGTTTGGCAATCAAATAAATCTGTGCCGGGACCGAGGATTGAACCCCGGACCCTCAGCACAGAAGTTTGACACCTTACCCCTAGACCACCAGGTCACCTTATGATGCTTAAGATATTATAGTTCCTCGGTCCCGGCATAGATTTATCTGATTGCCAAACCCTTTCTTCACCTCTGACAAGACGTGTATTAATCACAACTTGTGAATGTGAGGAATACCAGGTCTCCACCGTGGTTCGGATTCCACGTTAAACTGTAGGTCCTCCATTTCATCTCACAATCACCCTACCATTGCACATTAGCGTAAGTGCGTATAACCCGAACGGGTAGTAAGACGCGGTGCTAATAATAATAATAAGATATTATAGTTAATTTATTATCATTGATGGGCTATAGTTTATAGTTTAAAATCAATCATATTTTAAAATTAAATAAAGAGGAAATGATTTTTAAAAATATACAGTATTGTCTGCCTTAAAAATCAAGAAATATGAAGAAATTCTACAATAAGCATATGGTGTAGGCCTACATAAACACGGACCCCCACCGAGAGTCGAGCCGAAATATTTATTGGTTTAACTTCTTGTTCTGGCTCTCCAATACAAAATTAAGCTCCAGTATCAATTTAAGATAGAGAAAAATAAAACTTCGCGTTATTTTCTGTAATTAGGTTCTGGTTCTGGTTCCAGCTCTTTTAAATACTTGTTTCAAAATATAGACTTTGTTGGTAAACTAGCCCATTGCAACTTAGTAGTGAAATGCCACGTAACAAAAAAGTTATATAAATGAGGAGGTTCATCCCCATTGTAAGTCATAATATAAGCTTTATTTTAAGTTTCTAAAGGATTACGCAGTATATAGCAGCAAGGATTAGACCACTAAGAACAAGTATAAAAAGAATATGTGAAATAGTAAAACGAAGTTTTTATTAGGATGAATGCTGGAACATTGAATACAATTTGAATCTTCTTTGTAAATAATTATGTAAATCTTAATTTTAGTAAGGACTGGAAGCTGAGAGTTTTAGATGAGGTATTTAGCAGGATAAATATAAACTTAAATTAAAATAAATGAAATAGTGTTAAGTCAGTTGAATGTACTCATGTGATTGTAATTTAATGTATGTAGAGTGATGTATGAGCTTATTTATATGTGTGAGTTCTGAAAGCCTAGAACTAGTGCAATCAAAATGTGAGTTATTGTGTGTACTGTAATGAAACTATCAAAATAATCAGCACACAGAGCCCAAAGTGGGTAACTTGAGAGGTACTATACATTTTGTAGGGTAATGTTTAAAGGGATAGGGGCCGACAACTACTTGTTTCCTTTAAGTTGAATACATTGAGATGCCATCATAACTTAGAGGAAGGAGAAACAAAGAGATTCTGGTACCTTCTTAATCCATAAAAAAACTTTTTGAGGTATTTAACGTGTACTTACTAAGTCAACTGATTTCAGCATGTGATAATTTTCGTGAGCGAGATCGAAAGGTCTTGAAAATTTGACTGGGAAATGTATTTTTACATTTCTTTCAGGGATATTTTACATGCCACAATCGACCAGAGTCCGGCGGCTTAACTTTCCCTCAGAAGCAAGCTGTGCTTCTTATTTTTGTCACTCAAGAAAAACACGTCGATCCCGGCTGTGTTTGAACCCACGAACATCGGGCCCTGAGGCGAGCATTTTACCCCAAGACCACTGAGGTCAACTGGTACCTACTTTACAGGAGATATTTACAGGTGCAAAATGAAGTGACCATTAAGATGTAGTCCAAACAAAATAATATGAGAGGATTGGGCTGAGGAAAACAGTCACTCTAGCTTTAAATGTGGACGTCCATGTTTCAATCATCGTGGGAGGACTATTTATAAATGTGGCTGCAATATTTTTTCAAGTTTAGTACGAGTCGGGATCAAATTCTAATTTAATCCTGTGTAATATTTGGAGTGTATAGTTAATAGTCTGTGAAATCAAAATGGTACAATATTTTATATTATTATATCTATATATATTATACATAAAAGCGAAAGCCCTGGCTGACTGACTCATCACTAATTCTCACACTTCCCATAAATCTAGAAGGCTGAAATTTGGGTCATGTACTCCTTATAGGCTAATTAGGAAAATTAAAGTGGTTTCATTCCGATGTTTTTTGATTAAGGGGGGTGAAATTGGGTTAACTACCCTAATCAACAATATTGCTTTATAAACTCTTTTTAAGCGTTTAGAGGGTAAAAATCCGATAAGTTTGTTCTAATAATGACTTTGAATAAATATAGCAACTATTTTTAACCTCGTAGATGCTTCTAAGGGGTGTAAAAAATGAATACAGACAATTAATTAAAATATGTAATTACGTTTTAATATGCTACTCCAAGAGACGGTAGAAGTCTGTATTTAATATTTTGTTGAATGTTGTGGTGTTTGTAGGGTTTGTGTGAGAGAAAGGGCCCGGCCCGGATTGATGTGTGCTGGTTGGAAGTGGTGGAAGGGGGGAGAGCTGTTCAACCACGCTCAGTTGATAACGCGGCCATTGGCCCAGACGTCGTCACTCGGTTCACGTACAAGCAAGTGACTCATCGTTTGCTTCAAGTTCAACGACATTATTATACAGCTATATACTTGCTTTAGGTTTTAGTTTATATTTACATTCCATACACACTTCACAATTTGGGTTTAGTTGTAGATTCCCTCACTTCTGGAGGTCATTACTAAAACAATTCAGTTTACTTTCCATTGAAGGTTCCATTCACTTCAACTTGATTTGAATGTAACCCGAACATATAACCCAAACTGGCCTGAAATAACTGAGCATCTTTTACCAGGACAAATCTTCAGGATCAACATGACATTATGGCATGTGTTCCACTTTATAATCAAGATATTCATGAATCTCATTACCATAGTTGAACTGTTTTGTGCTCCTCTGTGTCACATGTATTCCCTCGAGTGGCAAAAGCTTGGCATTACTCACATTAATGTTTTACTGTGGTTGAATGAAAAACTTATTCCAAACGCTATTGATGACGTAATTAGCAAAGAAATCCTGAATCCAGACGAAGACCCTATCCTTCATGATATTGTAAAGAGGCACACGGTTCATGGCCCATGTAGCAAATTGAACCGAATTTCACCGGGCATGTCAAATGTAAAATGCACCAAGAAATACCCTAGGTCTCTCATCAAACACACGCAGACAAGTGACGACGGCTATCATAAGTACAGGCGACGATATCCCAGTGACGGTGGTTCTGCTCTAACAGTAGAAAAGTGCTTTGGACTGTGGAGATATAATTGTTGATATTCGGTGGGTGGTTCCATACAATCCTGTACTTCTGCACACGTTCAATACCCACATTAACGTCAAATATTGTAATTCGGTTAAGTCAATCAAATACGTCTGTAAGTATGTGAACAAAGGCTGTAGTGATCAGTCCACGTTTGCTGTAAAAGACAGACGAGATGAAGTCCATAACTTTCAAACTGGAAGACACATCAGCAGCTTGGAAGCAGTTTGGAACTACTTTGTTTTTCAATTCATGAAAGATTTCCACCGCTAATGCATCTTTCAGTTCACTTGGAAAATGGTCAACATATCTACTTTACTAAAGATAATGTTGTAGATCAAGTCACCTGCCCTAACCTTAAAAATAAACCATTTATGGCCTTCTTTGAACTATGTTGAACAGATAACTTAGCTAAGACCTTTTTATACAATGAGCTGCCTTCGTACTATTTAAGGAGGAACAATAAATTTATTAGAAGGAAGTAAGGAACTCCCGTCCCGGAACATACTGGTGTAAAAAAGGATAGAGTGATTGTCAGAGTTACACCGTGCATCCAAACAATTCAAAATGCTAGTGCCTCCGATTACCCCTACACTATGTCTCAGGCCCAACCTGCTTTGCTGACCTGAAAACCATAAGTAGTGTATGGCACCCAACATACCAGTTTGCCTGTAAATAGCTTGGATTGTTAGAATATGACAGTAGCTGAGATACAACGTTGGAAGAGGCAGCTGTGTCAGATTCATCTCATAAGCTGAGAGAGCTTTTTGCCATAGTGTTACTGTTTTGCCAGATGACTGACACAGCAATTTGGTGGGAAAAACACTAAGCTAACTTCTCTGAATACGTCACACGACCGGTTGAAATAACGTCTTTCATGGAAGAAGTTACTCCTGTGCAAAGACAAGACATTTTCAACAGAGCCTTAGTTTTACTGGAACACACAATTCTTGCAATCGGAGGAGATACTCTTGACAAGTACGGTCTACCCAAAGCTTGGTGTTGCGGTGGAGACTTAGAAAATCGAGAATATTTGCGGGAGATAAGCTATGATGTTGGCAGGTGGAACGATTTTGTAATCGGCCATATATAATGTTTGACAGCAGACCAAAGGAGCCTTTATACAGATGTACTTCAAAGCATAGTGTCATCTTACAGAAAATCGTTTTTCTTGGATGCTCCAAGGGGTACCAGATATACCTTCCTCATCAACTTATTACTGACCAAAGCTAGAAGTGGGGGTATTGTTTCTATAGCTGTTGCTTCTTCAGGTATTGCTGCAGCTCTCTTGGAGGAAGGCAAAACAACTCATGCATCATTCAAACTGCCTCTTAACCTAAACAAAGTTGACTCTCCTTCGTGCAATATCTCTAAATAAAGTTACATCGTTCAAGTGTTGAAAGACTGCCAGCTTATCGTTTGGGACAAAGGCACCATGGCTTATAAGGTGGGCATTGAAGCTCTCGATCGCACTCTCAGAGATGCTCGGAACGATAACAGCCTTATGGAAGGAGCGACAGTATTGTTTGCAGGTGACTTCATACGCCCTGTTGTTCCGAGAGGCAAGAGAACTGACGAAGTTCATTCTTGCTAAGACATTCTTGATTATGGCTGCATATTTAAAAACTTTCATTAAAAACTAATATGAGAGTCCACCTTAATGGATATCACAGGGCAGGTGAATTCACAAAGATGTTGCTTGATATTGGTGAGGGCAGATTGAACGATCAGAACAACGTCATGGGAATTCCGGCAGGACTCTGCACTTTGATAGACACTGTTGATAGTCTTATGGACTACACCTACACTGAAATTTAACACAGTGACAAAAAATAATCGTCTTGGATTTATGAAAGAGCTTTACTGACCCCCACAAATGCGTCAACTTCAGAACTCAAGGCATTCTGTTGCAAAAATTTAGGGTGTTGAGGTTAAGTACAAATCAATTGACTCGGTCCTTAAAAGCGTTAAAGCGGTGAACTATCCTGTCATGTTTCTCAATAATCTAAACTATTCAGGAGTGCCACCTCATCAACTCACCCTGAAAGCTGGTGCTCCAGTGATGCTTCTTAGAAACCTAAATCCACCAAAGATTTGAAACGGAACATGGCTTCAGGTAAATTCTTTGCAACCGAACGTCATAGAGGCCAAAATTTTAACAAGGACTGCAGTGAATGAGACTCCGTTTATACCAAGAACTTCAACTATTCCATCAGATTTTCCTTTTGAATTTAAACTACACCAGTTCCCTATTAAGGTTTTCTTTGCCATGATAATAAACAAATCACAGGGACAATCAATCACTGAAAATGGCTGTTATTGATGTACGAGAAGATTGTTTTCAACATGGGCTTTTTTATGTAACCTGTTTGAGGGTTAGCAAACCATCTAATCTCATAGTTTTAGCACCATGTGGAAGAACATCTAATGTCGTTTACCGAGAAGTACTATAAACAAAGTGAATACAGTTCAACTCCGTTCTTCTTAAGTATAACTTAAGTTTAGAGATACAACTATCCTAAGACTCATGATTCCATCAGGCAGTAGACAAGGGATCCTGCCAAAAATAGAATTCCCCATGAGAAACGATATATTGTCACCTCCTTATGGTGTTTATCGGGTAGCGCTAAGAACCATGCCATTAAGCTTCAAACAAAAATTCCTCATTTTCATCCAAAAATAAAAAATAACACAATATCTCGTGCTAAAAATGGGCATTCAGATAGTTAATTATTAATAAAAAACCAACGCCATTAAATTTAATCAACTAATATTATCCTTATGTGGTCACTATTTCAACGCATATCTATATAATTAAAAATGAGCGTAACACACTTGGTAGTAAGAAAGACCCTAATAAACAGAGGGGAAGGACTGGTGGAAAAGTTTCTCTCGCACTCGAAGCTCACATAAAATTTAAATAATATTCTGAAATTTTGAATTACCGCTATATTAAAAAAAGATTAAATAATGAATAAAATATTAAGGTTACATTTTAAGAATTTTAAGAGAAACTTCAAGATTTCCTACTCAAAGCTATATATTTAAAAAATAATTATAGCATTCTCAATTCTTAAAAAAAGTACATAAATAATATCCTCTGTGTATTACATTACCAAAGTGAGTATGCCCTACCTTGTATTCAACACTGTTAAAAATAACCTACTACGCTACATTTGATCACTAGTCTTATAATCGGAAGCTAACTACTGTCTTCAAAAGATCTCACCTTTCAAAGCTCTCAGCTCCAAATTAATACTTCTGGTATTCGTAATCATAGTAAGGCATAGGTGTAGGTAAATTATTTGTTTGTGGCTAACAATGATAGCATTTTACTATATAATTAGTGTTATTTTAAAGGTATTCAGTTAAAGTATTGAAAGTGACAGCTTTATAACATGTGACTTTGAAAGTCAATTTAGTATCGTTTCAAGGTGTCAGATCTTCCTTTGAAAATTGGGCTCCATATTTGGAAGATTCATCTACAAAAATACATTTTGTGCCCTCACAGCATCAAATATTCTGTAGAATTATGTATATTTTTAGTAAAAGAGATTATTTCCTTTAAAGTAAATCAAAGAATTTCGCGTGATTGAAAATATTAACTAAACGTTCTTGAGAATAAAATGATCAAAATTATTAAGAAGTATAGTGCCATATTGTACCTAAAACACCAAGAAATATTGCAATATACATTTTAATTTGTAAAGATAGAGGTGTACTAACAATATGCCTGAGAAAATTTGAATTTGATAGGAGCTGATTTCATTAAATGTTTGCACATTCGCAATATAGATCGATTAGTCCCTGCGTGACTTTATTTAAGTCAAGTATTCTGTTAACTTTGCATCTAGATTCCTATAATCCCAAATAACGTTTCGTCACATATCCTGATGTATAGCTGAAACATATGTAAAGAAAACATTCTACATTCTTATAGTAATACTATGTATTTGGCTATTAGCGAAGTTATATAAAAATCAATTTAGCACCACGTCTAACTACCTGTTCGGGGTATACGTTTAATACAAACTACGCTAATGGATTAAGAATTGATTAGGGATGAATTTAGAGGAAGTGAACCAACATTAGCGTGTAGGGAGAGTGAAAACCCATTCGGGAAAAACCACCCCCAGTTTACCCGATTGAGATTCGAACCTTGATCTCCCCAACCTCAGCAGGCTTGCCCAACACGAAACTAGTGCTTTAGCTTATATGCCACCAAGGTGGGTTGAGTTATATAGTTTGTGTGTAGGGCAGTTTCTGTGAAAGCAAGAGAGATATATTGAATGGAACTGTTTTCGAAGAATAGGAACATGTAAGAGCTTTTAGCGATACCCATGACCATATTTAAATTTATGAAGACTCTATGATGTCAACATGACAGAAAACTGAGTCCAGATCCATCCTTACGATAAGTTTACCGTCCCGACGAGTTTGTATCCTCTTGTAAGCGAGCTTAGAGGTAAAATAAAACGTAAAGATTCATCATAATCTTAATTAAGGTCGTAGGAGTTCATGATTAGAGTATTCTAGAGTAACTGAAGAAGTAAGAGTCAAATAAATAATTTAAAGAGTATATATATATATATATAAAACCAAATAAATAACTGTATGACAAAACCTTGTATGAATGGAATGATTGAAATCAACATTGTGGTCTTGAATAAATTGACAAAGATACAAGATCATCCCTGCACGCGTTTACGCGCGTGGCTACGCTCGAAGTACTGAGGCAGATGGGTTTAAGGAGCATCGAGAGAGGTGTTTGTTCCCAGATACAGGCAACCTGACACTTCACGGCAAGTGGAGGTGTTTGTTCCGTAGATACAGACAACCGGACACTTCACGGAAAGTGGAGGTGTTTGTTCCGTAGATACAGACAACCGGACACTTCACGGAAAGTGGAGGTGTTTGTTCCGTAGATACAGACAACCGGACACTTCACGGAAAGTGGAGGTGTTTGTTCCGTAGATACAGGCAACCGGACACTTCACGGAAAGTGGAGGTGTTTGTTCCGTAGATACAGACAACCGGACACTTCACAGCAAGTGGAGGTGTTTGTTCCGTAGATACAGACAACCGGACACTTCACGGAAAGTGGAGGTGTTTGTTCCGTAGATACAGACAACCGGACACTTCACGGAAAGTGGAGGTGTTTGTTCCGTAGATACAGGCAACCGGACACTTCACGGAAAGTGGAGGTGTTTGTTCCGTAGATACAGACAACCGGACACTTCACAGCAAGTGGAGGTGTTTGTTCCGTAGATACAGACAACCGGACACTTCACAGCAAGTGGAGGTGTTTGTTCCCCAGATACAGGCAACCTGACACTTCACGGCAAGTGGAGGTGTTTGTTCCGTAGATACAGGCAACCGGACACTTCACAGCAAGTGGAGGTGTTTGTTCCCCAGATACAGGCAACCGGACACTTCACGGAAAGTGGAGGTGTTTGTTCCGTAGATACAGGCAACCTGACACTTCACGGCAAGTGGAGGTGTTTGTTCCGTAGATACAGACAACCGGACACTTCACGGAAAGTGGAGGTGTTTGTTCCGTAGATACAGGCAACCGGACACTTCACGGCAAGTGGAGGTGTTTGTTCCGTAGATACAGGCAACCTGACACTTCACAGCAAGTGGAGGTGTTTGTTCCCCAGATACAGGCAACCAGACACTTCACGGAAAGTGGATTCCTGTTTTGAAAATTCTCTGACCGGTTGACTAGTTACGTGAAGTCGTTCTTAATGCTCACAAAATAATATTGTGTCCATACTTTTTTTATCCTTGGGTAAAATTCGTTTAGTTTAATATTTGATATCCAAAATAATTTTGAGTTAACAAGTAATACAAATTTCTTCTTGTAAGTGAAACATTTAACCACACATTGGAGAGTTTTTTTATGTTCATTCTAAATGGAAAATCATTAATAACCTTTTAAATATTCACAAGTTCTTTCGATAATTTACAGATAATTGGATCTTAGCGACTTAATTAAGTATAGGTACTGCTCATAGGGGTAGGTGGCGTACTTTTGTGAGTGCGGTAATGAAATTCAAGCTCCTGATGCCCTAGAGTAAGTAAATATGTGTAGGTATTATTAACGATTGATAATTTTCACAAAATAATTTACCAATTATCTTGTAGAGTTCTTAAGATTGATTCAAAATATGTAATAGTATTTTTAATAGCAACCCTTTAAATTGCTCTAGAACATGTTGCTATTCATGACCCACCTATTTTTCTTTCTCCTTTTGGTCTTTGTGTTCGTAGCGAAAGTTCTAGATTTGTTTGGTTTGACTTTTATCATAAAATAAGAGTCAGGCTGAAATATTTATTTAAGGTAAACCTACTTCATTACACTTAAGAATTTTAATTTATGGTATTCATTAAAATATTTAAAAAATAGCTTTTTACTGGTGTTATATGTAAATATATATTATATGATATTTGAATTCAACCACTATTCTTCACTGTATTAACTTAGTCACAAGTTACTAATTGAAATTAGTGTTTAACTTTATCTATATTTATTACTTTTATATGTACTTTATGATTTCTATATTATGTTGCCATGATCTTATCTATCTTTCAAGAATTGCCTTTTAATAGTTATTATGAGTGGTGTTCGTCACAAATATTAAGGAAATTGAAACTTAAGAATTTAACCTTTAATATTTATCAATAATATGAATATATTTTGGCGTGCTGATATTAGACCTAATATTAATATTGTAGTGGTAATGATTAATTATGGTTCTATTCTATTAACCACTTAAGACTTGTGCATCAATTATTATGAATAACCTACCAACAATTAAATATATTAACAGTGAAAATATATTCAATCTCTAGTTATGCCTTTTATAGAATACTAGGCCTAACAGTATATTACCATTAAAAACATGATAAAGTAAGATCATCAGGATAAATATTTGATTGTTTAGATTGCATATTAGATTAAAATTTTCAATATATTGTTGGTGTTGTTTTATAATTGTATATATCAATAAATGTCCCATTAATGTAGATGTGTACAGTATGTACATTAAAGCTTAATACTAAACTGTGGATATACACAGTTAACCAACGTTTTAACTTTCATTTTGATACAAAAATTACATTATCACTTTATATTTTTAAAGAAAAATTTAATAAATATAAAATTGATATTCAGAACAGCTAATCTTACTTATGATTAAATTCTATATTTCACAAATATTTATCCAACATTTCCATAAGAGAGAGTTTTAAATATATGTTATAAATTTCTTTGAATATACAGTGAAAAAATTTAGTTCATCTTTATATACTAATGAACTAAATGCGCTAAGATATTTTGTCATTCTTCTAGTATATTCTAAAGAGATTATCATCAAAATAATATGTAATTTTCTAAATCAATTTCTTCAACATATTTTTAAAATTTCCATTCTTTAGGTGGTTTCTTTAAGAATATGAAAATATATACCTTTGAACTCGGAGTTAAGGAAAGCTATTACAAAACGTAAGTAATTTTTATCAAACCATGATAGTTTAATTATAAGTTAATTAATAAGGAGTAGAATATAGTGTAAGGTGATAAAGCACCACAAGAGACACCACAATACACCATATCTACTCATCAGTAATCAATCCTCCTCCTTCCATGCTGCAAGCTACCAAGACAAACTGGGCGCGGAAAGAGCTTCATGCCAATCTCTGAGCTGACGTCATGCCATTTAGAAGTTATAGTTATTGGATAATTATTTAATATAATACAATATACATCATATAGTACATACCATTTCAGTGTGACTATAATGGTAGAATACTCTTTGTAATTTTTAAAAGCATAGAATACAAATAATTTTAAGCATTTTTTTAATCGAACCACTCATAAGATATATAAAAATGACCTGTACTGCGCATGCTTTGATATATAGGCTCTATTTTTATAGACCTACGACAAATTGAAAATGGTAAATATTCATATTTTTTGCAGTACTGACAAAGTGTTGACAATTGCTTTGAGTAATGATCTATTAAGCTCGGTATGTAAAATAAGCTCCTCTAAAGTAATAATTATCATTATTGTTTAGTTTATAGTAAAGGACAGGATAAAATGCACGATTAGGGTGGTATGGCCATATGAGGAGACTGGAGGGGGAAAGGATGCCCAGGAGGATGTTTTATATGGAGGTGGGGGTTGGAGGAAGAGAAGAAGACCAAGGGTAGGATGACTGAAGGGAGGAGTGTGGAGGAAAGGACTGGGCAAAGGTAGAGCTAGTAGCTGGAAGCTGTTCATGATGATGATTAAAGTTTATTATTAAAAATCGTTATACTAACTTACATTGAATTAAAGTCCCTAACCAACCAAATAACGGTTTTACTTTAGAATAAAGCAATAAAACAAGCAGTCACACCACACAACGTGTTGAATTAGTGTTAAAACCAGAGTCCGCGCAGATTTACAATCCTTCTGTGGTAATATTATCAATTGTCTTTCAGAACTTATTTATAAAGGAAACAATAGATCTTCTGTCTTTAAAGGAAATTGTATACTCATTAACCATATATAAAATTCTGTATATTAATAAATCTACAATATACAATAAATATGCTATACATAGATATATATATTATATAAATTTTATTATTATGGTATGTAAGAACCTTAATAAAATTGTAATTTTTTTTCTCTTAGACCTTATAACATTTTATTGAGAAACTTTTAATTTTTCATAGGGATTAATATAATATATCTAAAGTGATAATTAATACAACTCACATTAATTAACATATTAATACGCGATATATGGTTACAGTAACTTTTTTATGACTTTAAATCTAAAGTTTCTATTTTCTGTTTGTATTGAAATCTGATTTTATTTAATGTCATAAATTTAAAATGGATTTTTAAATTATAAAATGTTGGTTTCTTTATTTTATTGAATCAGGTTGTATAGGAAAAAAATACGTAGCAATTGTCTACATAGCCAATATTTAGACCTCACACTGTAATGCTATTTTTATTAATATCATGTATTTGATAGAACTGCAAAGACGAGCTAGCGGGACCGTTATTGTCAAGTATTAACAGTTTGTTTAATAACTAGGATATATTAAGATTAATGAAGGCCAAGATGCAAAAGGCATGCCAAAACACTGTTTCTAGCAAAGGCTAAGAAAGGTTTGTCGGTTAATCCACTCAGGTCATGCGGGCAAGCCTATGTGGGGGAATTCACGCCACAGCACGTACATCTACAGAATCGAGCAGCTACCTGTCTTACCAGCGGGCTGGCCATAATTATGCCTATCCTGCTGAGCACAGCTGGCAGTCGCTGGAAGAGGAGAATCAAAAAAATCCAAAAACAACTCTAACAAAAAAAACAACAACACAAACAATTCTCAAACACACTAAAGATACACTCTCACACGCGTAGAGTTCATAGAGAGAAAATAGAAATATCAACAAACATGGTAGATGTGTGCAAGTATCAATATAATAATCAACACGCTTTTTCAGGAATACGATACCTAAATATCTCACTATTTATTATATAATAAAGTGTTTAAAGATTTTAGTTTGAACAGCTACATGACATTTCTAAAAATTATATAACACAAATGGATAACATGCATATACTATGCCATGTATCATTCTTCCATAGCTAATGTATGGCACATGCTGTTGTCCTAGACTTATATCCAAATATATAGTATCTTACATATCTAAAAATCTTGTTAAATGTTTATATACTACACCATCATTATATGTAGAGAATTGTTTCTAAAAGTGTTTATGCTATATATACATTATACTATTTAATAAAAAGTAATATTTATACCTCATGAACTATTCTTACTGGCAACTTAATTTATGAATGGAATGTAACCTAAATGAAAGTTTATACAAAGTAATTGCTTAATATCAGTAGATCAAAATTTATATTTAGATATATATATACATTTTACCGTTTAGTTATATATCTAGAGGTTTTTCTTTCCTTCTAATTTACTGGTACAAAAGGTCTGTTAAAAGATTTTAATAGGTGGAAAAATAAGTTTTCATCAGAGCAGTCACATTAAATGCAAACGATAATCCATCGATATATTAAATTATTATATTTATTATTTCATTTATTATTTCAAGTGCCTATTGCGCACAGTTAATATTGATTACTAAAACAGCAGTAAATACCGTATTAAATCTCAAATAGTTAAATGTTAAAAATAACATGTCCTCGTATAACTAAACTAATACATATTTGAAAAAGTGAGTTCAAATAAAATTTAAAATATCAATCATAGAATTGTAAACTAGTTAAACCTCAATAGCTAGTCACATGTCTCCTTAAGTAATGTGAAGGAAAGTATTTATTAATATACAGTAAGGGGAGTTTTATTACGTTATAAAACATTATATTAACTTTATAATAATATCCATGTATGATTGAACCTGTCCCATAACAAACATACCTCACATCTAGATACAACATATTTACTAAACCATAAATGAGATAATGGAGATTATATTATTACTTAATCTATTACAAATATTGTTAATGTGTGATTATTCTCAGCTTTTTGTCTCCTCTAGATTCTAAAACTTCTTTAATGTTTTTGAATTTTTTAAAGTTAAATTAAAGCTGAAATATAATATGCAAGTTTGATTACTAGTAAGTTAGCACTAGATCTTAAAATACAAATCCAATTGCAGAACATAATTACTTATATTCTAAAATAGTTTTAGCTAAACAATATTATTTAAGGCGCTACACAATAAATCATCGCAATCAAATAAACAAGCTACTTAACGAAATTTTTCAAGGTAAGTTTAAGGTTATTTAAGTTTATAATTATTAGGGCTATAAAAGAAATATGTTTTGATGATCAGATTTAAAAAAAATTGTCTCGCTGTTATTTTATGACAAACAAGCTTATAAAGCATATTTTCCTTTGTTTAAAAATTCATTAAAAATGTTGTAAGGTATGCTTTTTGCGTAATAATTACCAATATTTTTATTTTATATAATATTGATGGTATATATTATATAATTAAAAAAATTGTATCCCAATTTTTTCTTCACGTGTGATAAAATATTAAAATATTCTACATAATCAATATTGTTATGCAAAATATATTTCTAGGTTGGAAATCCTACTATGATAATTACTACTTACCTCCCTACACCGGTAAAAATATTTTTTCAAAAATCCTACAATGTTTTCTAATTTATTTAAAACAATAATTTATAGTAGATAAAAATAGTATAAATTATTCTACCTACTCACATAATAGGAATAATTTTTGTTTACTAATTAGTTTGTAAAATGATTTCTTCTCTTAGATGTTAAATTGATTTTTTGAAAAGTGTAATAACTCCCTAATTAGTTGTGATAAAATTATATATTCATATGAATATATATTTTAATATATATAATTTAAATATTAATGTAAGAAACTTAATATATATTTAAATATTCATACCCTCTACAATCTCTATTTGTATAAGATTTAATTAAACATTAGATATGATATATATCTATTAAACAAAAATAAATCTGTGATAAAAATTCAAATGTCCTAGACATGTTTTAAGGTAGTTTCATGTAAAAACCAATTTATTAATTTTTTGGTACAGAAATAAAATAATTTCTTAGTGTAGTTTAACAGAAAATATTGACTAAGTTAAATACACATATTTTAGTCAAATCAATTAACTAAAATAAATCGATTTATCTGATAATTTATTAAAAAGAGCCTAAAAGAATATACGTATGATGTCAAAGTATATTTAAAATGATGTTTATTTACTAAATTATTTAATTTTTACACCTTAAAAAGTTTATTTATTAATACAGTTGTAACCATTATGATATGTCACTATGAAAAATAAAGGGTCTAATATAAATTGAGAAAACTTTAAAATTAATGAAAAATCTAATAAACATTTAGTAACATGCACACTAACGAGACTAATATTTGTACTGTTGCATACATAGACTATGATTAGATAAACATTTGAATATTTGTACTATGGGTGTTTTTGGACCAAAAAAATATTTAAATGTTAGTCATGACATATACAGAATGTTTGGAGATCCATAGCCCAAATTGAACATATAACTTGTTTAAACCAAAGATAGTACAAAATCCCTATTCAATCACATCCGGAAACCTATGCTAATACCATTAAATTGTGTTCAAATTTCGGCTTCCAGAGCCGGGATAGCAAAGTTGTTCAAGCATGCCTGTAAAACAAGTTGCATTTAAGTTAGGCGTGCGTCACTGCATATGTAATAATGGCAAGAATTTTTTGTGTTGCAGGACCGGTAATGATGACCCTCCAAACGTATATGCATTTCTAGATGAACTGGCGTGTTGTTTACTATTAATTGTGGTATGTTCTGCTGCGATACTCAGAGATGTCGGGGTGTGTATTGCCACGCGCCTAACTCCTATGCAACCGGTTGTACATGTATGCTTGAACAGCTTTGCTATCCCAGTGCTGTACGCCAAAAATTTGGACATAATTTAATCGTATTTGGCATAGCTTCCCGGATGTAAATGTATAGAGATGTGGTTTTACTTTTGGTCTAAACAAGCTATATGTGCAGTTGGGAATATGATTTTCCAAGCATCCTGTATATTTGAAAATACAGAATTAAAATATAGAGTACGGTATTAAAATGTGACTACAACGAAATAATTCTACCATTCGTTTAACATTATGTGGTAAAGGTATATTCCTTATTTAAATATGGAAAAGAATTACATGATCATTATCATACTGAAAACATTCAAAGAAATAGAACACAAAAATATATCTTATTTAAAGACATTATAAACAGATATATTTATCATTAACAAAATTATGAACGTATACTTAATAGTAATACTTCAGTAATCACGCATGCAAAATACTGATTTAAAAATTCTGAAATGTAAAATGCTATAGACAAACCACCATAATTTGTTTTAAATATTTGGTTTAACTTTTAATCTTTAAATTAATATTCAATGTTAAATGAAATGAGATTTAAAATATCTTATGTTATTCTTTTATTTTTGATTAAAAATATTCATTTGTATACCCAAAAATATATCCAAGCAACTTTTTTTTCTTCTTATTTTGACTTTTAACTTACTAATGAATATAAACATATACGTCTGAACATTTTTTAATTTCTCCCACCTACTAAAAAACCATTAAAATTATTTTAATATTTTCAAATTAAACTAAATCTCAGAATATCAGCTGTGTAATCAAGTGTTTTTACATTTTCACTTCATTTATTTAATAATTGGCTAAATATTAAAATACTTTAGTTTGCTAGATTTTACTTTGTTTAAAACACCATATACTATATTTATAATATTATTGGATACACATTTAATAGTCATAATGAATAATTATTAACTTTTAATACTACTGATATATATTAAACCATATAAATAAGTTTCAATTTATGTTTATTTCCACTAGATAAAATAAATAGTAAAAATAGATTACTTATATATTTTATAGATATATGTAAATGTACTTGCACACTTCTACATAAACCATGCAGAACCAGCAGATAAAACTGCTCTTGTATACAATCTAAAATATCAATTAGCTAACAAATATTGTAGCATTAATGAATGGTTGTGTTTCAGATAATTATGGAAACAATAAGAACTGGCCAATTTCTTAAATAGTTAACTAATCTGAGGCTAGTAACCAAATTTCAAACATTCTACGATTTCAACCTAATGGTTCTATAAGAAAATGACTTGACCTGAGAAATAAAATAACACTAAATAATTGTTGTTATAAGCAATGTAATCGTTATAACAGTCCATACATAATTACTTAGACAGTGTGGTATATAATAAAACCAATCACTTTGGATGATGTAATACTGTTTACTTGCTGATGTGTGGCACTTAAATGGTTATATCATTCTTATAGATGTGATTATTATTATTTTAGTTTTAGCACCACGTTTTACTCCCCTTTCGGGTTTGACTCTTAGATATAATTAAACGTAGGACGAGGCTTGGTCCAGAGGATTAAGAAAGAATTGTTTACATGAACACTCATTTAACATATATTTCTAGATTCTTCAAGTCTTTGAAGAAAAATAATTGCTTACTTCAGCTCTATAACTAGAAACATAAAACCTCATTTTAGTAATTACTTATACCTATAACATAGGTGGTCTGCTTATTAAAGTTATTCCTAAGAAATGAATGAATGACTCTATGTGGAGAAAACTAACAAGTGATCATATTTTTTACGCATCAATAATAAATACTTTTCAAAACAGATTTTCCAAGCAGATAATTCTATTTACTTCTATTTCGATGATATTATCTATCCTCTATCTTATTTTGTTCATGTAGAAAAGATGATCAACCCTATTCTCTCGATAGTTTAAATCATCTAAACTTAATGTGTGAGCAGTCAGAAAACCAGCCTAACACTATTAGCCTATATAGAAAATGGTCCACCCCTCGAAGTATAAAGTACATGTTACTAAGGTGTAAAACCTTATCACATTACTTACTCGTATACTATATCAATTAAAACACATATTACTTTTGACCCAAGACTATCAGAATAGAGTTTAGAACATCTGATTCAAAAATCCTAGCTAATCGAGATAGTGGGTAGATCTTGAGTCACTCGTTCATTGAAAAATTAAAGTAGAATCAGCTTGAGTGGCGCAAAAATTCGCGACTCATTATGAATAAACAATTAATGTTCACCTAAAATGCTTTGCAACACAAATATAAGAAGTTTATTGTCCCAATATTTAATTTATAGTGTACAAACAAACCTTTTAGATTATCTTCATGAAGGATGTTTTCTAGCTAGCTATTTTGTGTGTAGTTACAAATTAACACAGAAGGAAAACGATGCACACACTCTTCATTTAACGAGTCAATTAAATGAATTTCAAAAAGAGGCAAAGCAGATGTCTGCTTATGTCTCAATTTGTAGTTTCTTGCACTTGTTGAGTCGGTTGGCATAGGCGCATGCTCAATGATTAAATTGCTTGATTTTGAGATTTTATTAGTTCTTTCGACGCATATTTTATGGAGAATTTCAGACAAAGCTTAAATTGTTCAACTAGTGTGGAGTTCACATTTTTGCTATCGAGTGACGTATATAACCAAGAGGGACAAGACATTCAGGTTCAGTCGCCTTATGTGTGGACTATTAGCCATTCTTTTGGAACAGAACGTTACCCAGGGTACACTACAGAAGGTTGTCTGTAGACGATTAGTCCCTCTAGTTGCACAGAAGGTTACCCAGAATACACTACAGAAGGTTGTCTGTAGACTATTAGTCTCTCTAGTGACACAGAACGTTATCCAGGGTACACTACAGGAGGTTGTATGTAGACTATTAGTCTCTCTAGTTGCACAGAACGTATTCAGGGTACACTACAGGAGGTTGTATGTAGACAATTAGTCTCTCTAGTGACACAGAACGTTATCCAGGGTACACTACAGGAGGTTGTATGTAGACTATTAGTCTCTCTAGTTGCACAGAACGTTATCCAGGGTACATCATAGGAGGTTGTATGTAGACAATTAGTCTCTCTAGTGACACAGAACGTTATCCAGGGTACACTACAGAAGGTTGTCTGTAGACTATTAGTCTCTCTAGTGACACAGAACGTTATCCAGGGTACACTACAGGAGGTTGTATGTAGACTATTAGTCTCTCTAGTGACACAGAACGTTATCCAGGGTACACTACAGGAGGTTGTCTGTAGACTATTAGTCTCTCTAGTTGCACAGAACGTTACCCAGGGTACACTACAGGAGGTTGTCTGTAGACTATTAGTCTCTCTAGTTGCACAGAACGTTACCCAGGGTACACTACAGGATGTTGTATGTAGACTATAAGTCTCTCTAGTGACACAGAACGTTACCCAGGGTACACTACAGGAGGTTGTATGTAGACTATTAGTCTCTCTAGTGACACAGAACGTTACCCAGGGTACACTACAGGAGGTTGTCTGTAGACTATTAGTCTCTCTAGTTGCACAGAACGTTATCCAGGGTACAACATAGGAGGTAGTCTACACGTCGTACCCACGATGATATGATGTGACTATATTTATTATGAAGGGGTGGACCAAGGGTGAGTATTAAACTAAACTAAGCCTAACTAAACAAACCCTAGTGATCGTTGGTATCAAGGGAAAATACCCAAGGTAACAGCCAGGAATCTTACCCGGGACCCCTAGACCCCTAAGCCCGTAGCCGGGTGCACTGACCACTATACCACGGGACCGGATGAGCTCACGTTGACTTATTGTGATTGGTTTAGCGCTCGTCACGTGAAACATTTCAATCTTGTTCTTGTTTTTTTGATCAGCGTGTGATCCCCAATAACACACATGGCATCTTATTCCAGCTTATTAGGATAGTGTATTTCACACGGTATTAAGGTTTACAAACAAAGACTTAGAAATATAATGTTTCTATCGGGGAGTCTACTATAAATGTTACTATAACATTAGCATATACAAGCTTTTATACGTATATCTAGAACCCTTATTTGGGAGTACATGCATTTCAGGGGTCCCGGATCCCTCAGTCCCAGCCTTTCTATCCCTTTGCTATTTATCACGGAATACACTTCCTGGAGATCAAATTTTAAAAAAAAATTGAAATATTTTGAATCTAAAAAAAAAGATCGTCACATGTAAACTATCTACGGATTTCTCTGAAAAACCAGTATACGTTGCTATTTATATAGTAAATTCCACTACGGTTTTTTGGAACACTCCCCTCAAATAAACCCTAAACCATCCCAACCATCCACAATTTTGGATTTGGGTTGACAAGTATTCATGTACCTTTTAGGTCCAGCCTGCTAAATTTAGACTTCCTAAATCTTTTGTAAATTGAGATTTGGTTTTTTATGTTTTTGGGAAAGTCCAATATTTTTGGGTCCCTTGGTTGGAAATTTTGTCACCAAGTATCCCTCTTATATTATCAGCTAGGAGCTACCTATCTGCAAAATTTCAGCTTCCTTGGTTTTCTAGTTTTCGATATTATTTCGACTGGACAGAGGGGCAAGTAATTAATATAGTGGATATTTGATTAATTAGTTATATTCTTTTGGCCAAGAGATAAAGGAGTTAGTTTGTGTATTCAGAGTTAGTTTATTTAATTTCAGGATTTATTAAACATTCAATTAAAGAGTTAAAAAAATTCTTAGCTTAAGATTTAAAAAAATATTTATATATTTCAACGTGGCTGTGTTTATTATTAATAGTTGCTGTCCTCGATTATAGTGGTTTTATAAAAGTGCGATCTATAAGCCTGCTGTGTTTGGTTTCTATTTATATTTAGTTGAAAATTCAGGTATTAAATTATTTAATTTGGTTGAAACTACTCATCCATAACTCGTAGAGTTTCATATATGTATTAGTATAGTTTAGAACATATCAATATAGTTTGAAAATAGATTAATTAAATATTTTTATAAGTATCATCCAACTTTGTAGATTGTTATTAATAATTAAGATATAATACAACCGGTATTTTCCACACAACTCAATAATTTCAAATTATTTTATGTCCTTAGTCTTACATTTTTATACTAAATATACTAACATTATTATTGAAGAAATAATTGTAATTGACTATGATGAAAAAATATTCTATTAAATTGGCCAGTTCTAGTGCTGTGACGTATATATATATATATACACAAATAATACATTTCAAAAGCACCTCAACATGCAAATAAAGACAAAAAATAGAATAGAAGATAAATCAGAAAGAAGAGAGTAATCCATGTAAGAAATTGTAGAAAAAACATGACTTGTAAAGAAGGGCATGACATAAGTAATGGTTCAATTGTATTTTTAATTAGACTTCATTTTTATTTAAGTAAGATATATTATTTTAAGACTATAAATGATTTTATACTTGCTAGTTTGGTATTAAATTCAGCTAATATTTTTTTATTATTATATATCTAAATGAATATTTTGTAAGATTTATCAAACACTCATTATTTTTTAAATAATATGAATCTATATCTATAAATAATATTTGCACTTTGTTATAGTAATTGTTAATTTAGAAAGTTAAAAATGCAGTTGCCCTTGAGATAAAGGGAATATTGAAGAGATTTTATAAAAAAAGTAATAATCTTTAAAAATTGGGTGATATTATATTCTTTTTAAGGGTAAATATATAATTATGTTTCTGTTCGATTTAATATACATACGTTACTCACAAACTATGTATTAAATCTGCTTTTGTGGAGCTATATTCAAGCTTTTTTTTTTGTGTCAAACCAATATATAAAAAAATATTTCTGTATGTGTATATTTATGGATGTTTTGTTAATAAACTCTAATAATACTTATAGCATTCACTTTCTGATAAGATTTATCTAAACTATAAATTTAAGCTTATGTAATAAAAAAATTAGATAATTAATCTCTTTGCCTTTAGTTTTACATATAGTTTTAATTATTTGAACTTGTAAATATAATTTAAATGGAAAAATTGCTCTAGAGACAATATTTGATACCGATACCATTTGATACATTTTATCTGAAAGTGTAGCAGCACAGTATCATAATCACAGCTCTATCTAATTAACAAATGGTTATAACCAGGGGCTAATATGAAATTATCGTTGAGGAAAAGTTCTTATGAAGGATGGTAAAACTTCGTCTAAGATAGTCGAGCATCTATCAGAGTATTAAGCCCACAAAATGGCTCGCCATTTCCACAAAGGAAATACTTTCTTAAATATACTTGTATGTTGCCTCTCTATTCTAGCTTGTCCTGTTACAATTATTTATTTTCGTGATTTACAGTATATAACTTAATCTTAACTGATTATTGAAATGAATACCTTTATTCATTTAAAAATTATTCTGATCAAATAACTTAATGATAAATTTGCTGTACATACTTTAAATAATTTATTTTTTTCTTGTATTTTTTTTTAATGATATAGAGAAAGGCCAAATGGAAATGCTATATTATGTTTTAAGCTTCCCAAATATTTATTTCTTATTCAAATCTGTTGTATAACTACCATGTTTTTAGTTGCCTGACTAAAATCAAAATTGTTTACTAAGCAAATATTTGACCGAATACTATGTTTACACACCATTATTGTATTAATGTTATATATTCTTATATAACAATAATTATATTATTGAAACTATGTATGGCTATTAAATATTTTTATAAAAATGGGTATGAATTTTAAATGCTTTTTAATTATATATAAATATTAAACTAATTACAAAACAAAACTAAATTTACAATATTTGTAAAAGCAAACTTTTAACTAAACACTCAAAGAATAACACTAAATTATTCTTGTGCCTGTATTATGTAAAGAACATTAAATTAAATGTAAAAAACTTTAAAAATTATTTTGGAAATAAATACGAGCGTCTTTTCATTACAATGTTATGTGTAACATTTTGAAAGATATTTTCATTTCAATTAATGTATTGATAAAACCTTTATTTTCTTTTACAACTTTAAAAATTATACTTTATTTTACACTGCCATGTTTATTTTCATTACCATAAATACAAATAGGTATGTAGTTATTGTTATTTAATATATTATTAACTTATTTTTAGTATTTATGCTAAACCTAAATGTAGATTTTAAAACATACTGGTTTTTTAGAACCTCCTATATTTTACTCACTAGTCATCAACCATGAGTACTAAAAATATAGGCAAAGTGCAAAATTTAAATTTAAAACTTTTTTTCACTATATAATCTATCTTAAAATCAGGATTCTTGGAATAATTAAACCGGTGATCTCTATGATATATTGAAGGGACACAACCATACCTCTAGTAAAGTACCAAAGCGTGACGCTCAAGTTTGTCGTCTGCTTGATTCTGAGAGGAGAGATGTAGCGGTTTCTTTCAATGTACTTGTGTTAAAGCATGTCTTTTGTGCATAAAACTCTTTTTGTTAGAAAATAGTGAGGTATTATATCCCATTTTGGTATATTAACCATTACAAATTTGATACATTCACAGGTAATCGGGTTCAAGTACGAGTACAATCTTTGATATAATAAAATATGTACCTCTCACGCATGTTGTTTAAATTTTGCTAAAGTTGGCTCTTATCTTGTATATTGGTTCCAGAATAAGATAAAAAAACAAATTAAAATGAAAGTTTGATAACTATCATGGTGACCTGGTGGTCTAGGGATAAGGTGTCAGACTTCTATTCTGGGGACTGAGGTTCAATCCTCGGTCCCGGCAGAGATTTATCTGATTGCCAAACCCTTGCTTTACCTCTGACAAGAAGTGTATTAATCACAACTTGTGAATGTGAGGAATACCAGGCCTCTACCATGGTTCGGATCCCACGTTAAACTGTAAGTTCTCCATTTTATTTAACAATCACCCTACCATTAAACATTAGTGTAAGTGCGTATAGCTCAAACGGGTAGTAAGACGTGGTGCTAATAATAATGATAACTATAGTGAAATAAGTTAGCTAACAACTTTATTACATTCGTATTAATCATATAATTTGTGTAATAGTCTTACATTCAACATTAATTTATGTTATATGCTTGTAGGAAGTATTATTACTACCTCCTGATTTTGGTAAGAATCCCGTTCTTGGATGCCTCATTTCGAATCAGAATCCTACTGTATAGTTGTCTTTATGAAGGATAAGCGGCCTTATAAAACTGTTGTAGAAATTCCCTTCTGGAAGATCTTTTATCCTATCAAAATACTACTAGATGGTAGAATTCTGGTACGAGATAGGGCCTTTAAAATGGGCTTCCTTCCAAAACCAAAACACATTTTAGACTACATCAACTTATTTAAAGAAACAAGTCGTGAGTTTCGAGTTATGATGTTCATACCTTTTATTAACTCTTTTAATTCGTTTAACTATGACATATATTAATGTTTATCATTCATAAAAATTAGCGAACAATATCAAAATCTCACCCTGCCTTGAATGTATGTAAGATAGAAAGAGATAACCGAAAATGTCTTTATCGCTTACACAATGGTGTCCAGACGACAGCTCGAAAATGTCAACCTCGGGTGTCCATCCATTGTATTATAGAGATCAACGTATTAAAATGATCCTAAAGCTTAACAAAATTGTTTTAATGGGCGTTCACTGCCTTTGATGAATTATCATTTTAAATACCTAGTATTATGAACACACATGCACGACGTTACACCATTTTAAAACAGTTCGCTTTGATTGAAATCTCCTCTTCGATCTAAAAATAAACATTTTATATTTCGACTCCAAAGCCACCTCTATTCCACTGAGCCGTACAAGCTATATAATCTATACAAACTCCTAGTAAAACATTTAAAGAAATTATGCCTCAGAATTATACAATATGGGGCTGTCACTGTCAGTATGTTGAACACTTAAAAAACTATGTATATTTATTAGGCTATAAAAGGTTTCTGGAGGAAGGTCCGATACAAAATATATGAAGAGTTATTTTTAGCAAATCATCTTACTACCCGTTCAGAATATACGCTTGTAACATATATTTAATAAAATTAATTTGTAGAAGCTAGATTGACAATTTAAGGAATAACATAAATAAGTTATGCTATAAATGAGTTAAAATAAAGAGGTGTTGAGTAAATTTACAGCAAATACATTTATCAATAAGTGTTAAAATGTTAAACCTTTATGTATTCATGTTTTTGTATCGAAGAAAGGGACTTGTTATTATAAAAAATAGCCTAATACCAAAAACACTATATTTGGGGATTATTTTACCACACTTACTTTAAATATATACATACATATGTCATTTTTTCTCAAATAAATATTAGATAAAATATAACCTATAAACTGCTTTTGTTTCCCCTTACCTGTGTGACCGGATTCTCCCCCGGTCGGTACACCACATTGTGGAGGGGTCTCTTGCGTCCCACGTAGTTGACGCAAACAAATTCTAAGAGACTGGCGTAGATAAAACACATACATACGCCATCCCACACATTCATCGCCGTCAGGTTTGACACAACAGGTAACGTGCTGCGGAAACCGTTAGACGTCGTGAAGAAGTTGAGCATCGTTGTCACACCTTAGAAAAACAAGTAGGATTGAAATATTTCATGGCACAGCTTGTTGTGGTAACTGTTAGATGTTCACAGGTAACAACTCAGATATCTTTAAACCAAAATCAACTATACTATGATGTGAAATGTAGTGAAAATATTTAGAATAAATGTAATGGCTTATAAATATTTATATTTTATAAAATAAATATTTATAATAAATGTAGTGGCGTGTATATATTATAAATAATATACTAATATATTATTTATATAATAATAATATATTTTTATAGAACAGCCCTAACCCTAAAAAAAATGATGGTAATAACGGCAACGGAAATCACTAGAAGTGATGAAGACGTTAATCCTAGTTGTTATATCTTATGAACTCAAACACTGTGAAAGATGCTTCAGAATCCAAAATATATCTTAAGAATTTAGGAATATTGAATCATAAATCATAGTAGTACATCGCTTAATTAAACGTTTTCGCCGGTAAATAAAATATTTTTTCTATCTATTTTTTCAGTAGTGTTTAGTTTATTTATTTAATTATGATAAACTATATTCATTGAATTAATTACCTTCCGATTTAGGGGTTATGTAATAATGCAAATTCAAACTTGCTGGCGTTTCAAGGGTGAAGTTGGAATATTTTGTTTCATTGTCTTTATCTAGAGTGAATTTCTTCTTTGATGATAAAATTTATATAGAAAGTGAATTGCTTATATATTTAAAAATAGTACATACTGACAGTGAGCAACAACGGAGACTTTGCTAACAGAACAAACTGGTAATCCTGCAAATCAAGTTTTCTTGCTCTTAATTTACATAAGAGTAAAGAAAAAAATATTTTCTAGCACTTAATAATTTTCCCAAAGTTTTTGCTAAGTTTACAAATTCTACTGGTTTGGTAGCCACTTGCACTAATGGTCACTCATTCTAAGGTGCAAGTACCACACATTTTATTTTTATTTATCTACGTATTTTGAGAAGCTGACGATTTAAATCTAGTAATCACTAATGAGGCTAGCCTCAAAACCAAGAGACATAACAATTATATTAAATATTTTATATGTATTTAGAATATCAAGCTCAAAGAATAAATATAACATAATTTGATTTCTATAAATAAGGTACGCCCATGTGAAACAATTTATTATTATGGTTCTTAGTTCTGAAGTTATTTTAACTGATTATAACGTGGTATTTCCAATCAGAATTGAAACTACCATTTTTTTTATTGCGTACATGCACCCCATAATTTTCGAAGTGTGCTATGTTTAATCTTTAAAGTTTCATTGTATTAAAGCTACCTGAAATGGGGTTCATGCATACTAAGGCATTCGGGCAACCGCGTATGATTACAATAAACACAATCTAAGTGTATATCCTATGGTTTGAATGTAGCTTTGTTGTTTTGAAATTTTTCACTTTCTACAATTTATTGGTTTTGTAGATACTCTCACCATTGTTTTTAGTTAAAAATAAAAGTTATTCCATAGTTAAGATTTCTGTTTTGTTAAGTTTTTTGTTTCGATTTAAATGATCTTTTGGTCAATCGGTTCAACATTCTTTGATTTCTTGATTGCTATCGCCTTGTTTAGTTAGTATTACTGCCAGTTATTAGTTCTTTTCCACTACCTTTATGGTTGGTAGGTTGTTGGTTTCAGTGTTAGACTCAATATATTACTTATATATAGGTTAGGTCTATATTTTAGATTGAACATACGCTTGAAGGGAATTTAATGCAGGGAAGTGAATTCATTAGAGTGGTACGCGTTTTATATTTCTTTGTTTCTTTACTTTGGAGCTGGTAAATTATAGTAAGGCGTTAGCTTTGAATCTATTTTCGACCGAAATAGAGAGTTTATCTTTTAATAATTCCATTTTGTATTTAATTTGTCTGTTCGGACATTTTATCCGTGATAAATTTATAATTTGTGAAGTGAGAAGTAAAAATTTAGAGGTTGTGGGATGTATAAAAAAATAAAATGCATAAAAAGAAGCAAAGGAGAATAGAGATTAAAAGAAGGAGAAAGAATGCAGAGTGATTTTAAAGAAATAAGAACCTTTTCTGGATTTAGGTGGTAAGAACAAAACAATGAGAGCAAGGAAATACTTATAACATTCCGAATTAATATAGTGAAATTATCTGGGGTGAAAACGGTATAAGAGAGCGATGGAGATAGTTTTTTGAGCAATTGTATGATGAAAACAAAAAGTAGAAGAAAATAGAGAAAAAGTTGTGATGAATGAAAGAATAATTAAGTCTGAGGTGTTAAAAGCTATGAAAGTGTTACCAATTTGCAAAACTATGGGTGTATATGGTATAACAAATTAAATTCTTAAGTGTGGGGACATGGTACCTTTTTCCAGATATATGAGCTGTTTAATATGTGT